>JAUEPR010000015.1:600000-1003160 GCA_030435655.1 Armillaria novae-zelandiae | reverse complement strand
AAGATCTGAAGCGTACAACTTTACTGGTGCGACACCGTGTTGTTGTAAATGCTTTACATTGGCTATGTAACAATCACTCAGAGTATCGGCATGTACAAATCTCTAAAGAGAATCTCAATGAATACCCAGATAATGCTATACCGGTAGAAGTTATATACCAGCACAGTCTTACAAATAAGGTTCCAGAAGGTACAAGTGTGTTTGACAATTCTGATGCTGATGGTACTGAAAAAGGACAATGTCCAATGGTAGTACATGGTCTGATTGGTGAAGGGTTACCACTTCTGGATATAAAGACCCAAAAAAGTTTGGCCACTAAACATTTTAAGGAAGACAATGGAGTCTTAGCAATAGGCCATGCAGAGCAACCTGAATCCATATATAATAACCCTTCACGGTATTCATCTATATTTCCATGGCTCTTTCCATATGGAATGGGAAGTATTGGAGACACACCCCTCTTGGATGCTGCTCATATGCGTTGGCTGATGATGTATCATGATAAGAGATTTCAGACTGATGTCAACTTTCCATTTGTTGCATTCAGCCACACACAGATCAAAGCTAGTACATCTGCTGGATATCTCCTTGTTAAGAAGGATAAATTCAAAGGCATTGCAGAGAGAATCATGACTATAGATGAGCATGTTCTAGAGGATTTATCCAATCGGTTGAGTTCTGGTCAATCAGCTGTACCACAAACACAAGCAGAAAAGGATTGTTTTCAACTTTTCAATGATTTGGATTATGTATCTTACAAGGTGCAAGGGTCTCTTACATCAAAGAAATACATGCGCAATGAAGTATACTCATTAATGGCAGCTGAAGGTGCTCCGACATGGTACATTACATTTGCCCCTTCTGATTTTAAGCATCCTATTGCTCTATACTGGGCTGATAAAGATATTACATTTTCACCTGCATTATGTTGTGACCGAAACCGGCTCCTTCTTATTACTAGTAATCCAGCTGCTGCAGCTAGATTTTTCAATTTTATAGTGAAGTTATTTGTTGAACATGTACTTAAACCAGATCAAGAAGAGCCTGGTGCATATGGAAATGTATCTTCTTATTATGGAGCAGTGGAACAACAAGGTCGTCTCACCTTGCATCTCCACTTGATAGCTTGGATACGATGTGGTTTGAGTCCTCAGGAAATCAGAGACAGGTTAGTTGGAGAGGAGTCTGAGTTTCAACAGCAGTTGATTGCATATCTGGAAGCAGCTCATTCTGGTGACTATATCACAGGCTCAAGTCTTGAAGTGATTGAAATGAGACATAAAGCTAGTTTGTTACCAGATTTTCAAGATCCAACTGAAACACTTCCCATTCCGCCACCCTCATTGTGTGTCTGTAAAGTGCCTACTTGTCTTGGATGTAAGAAAAATGAATCATGGTGGTCATATTTTAAGCAGACTGTTGATATAATACTCAATCTAGTCAATGTACATACATGTCACCAGAACACATGGGCAGATGGTACCTTGAAACGGAATGTAGCAGCTAAAGGGTGTAAAGATAATAAATGGGGAAAATGTCGTGGGAGATTTCCAAGGCCACTGTTTTCAAAAAGTAATGTAGATACTTCCACCGGTCACCTGAATATTAAAAAAAAAGAATCCTGGCTTAATACATTCACTTTTCTGTTGACATATCTGTTACGGTGTAATACAGACGTCACTTCCTTGTGATCTGGAACTGCAATTAAGGCAGTGTTGATATATGTAAGTGACTATGTCACCAAACCTGCATTAAAAACTCATGTTTTTTTTGATGTTATTAAGAGTGTATTTCAAAGAAATAAGGAGCAACCTCTGTTAGGAAAATCACAGTATGACAAGGCAAGAAAACTTATGACACAGATGGTCAATATGTTGGGTGCAAAAATGGAAATTGGGGCACCCATGATATGTTCATATTTACTTGGCTTACCAGATCATTATACAAACCGTACATTTGTGACTTTTTACTGGAGGTCTTTTGTTGCAGAAGTTAAAAATGACTGGAAGGTTGAAGGTGATGTGATTGAAGAGATTAAAATACATATTAAAAAGAAAGATGATGCTATAATAGGTATTTCTCCTGTTGAAGATTATATACATCGACCCTCTGAGTTAGAACACCTGTCTCTGTATGAATGGATCTGTAGATGTGAACGGATGCGTATTCATGTTTTGAAGTCTAACACAAAAGCCTCAGATATGACAGATACAGAACACAGTGATACAGATTCTGTAATAGAAAAGCTAGAAGAGCAGGGTGATGATTGCTCAGATACTGAACACATGTCTTCTCACAACTCTGATAACTCTTTAGATTCATCATCTCTAGCAGACTTTATAGTTAATGATGATGCTGTATCTGATACTACGTCCGGCATCAAATTGGACCAGCAAAATGACCTTAACAATCATTCTCACTCTCAATCTACTATGGTAGGTACACAAAGCTCATCTGAACATCCTCCATCATATTCTCAACAATCAACTCAATCAACATTAATAGATGACATACCTGTCAATACCATACCTAACACTTCACCAACATCTAACAATAAAGTCAAGTACCCTAAATATAAGTTTCTAGCCATGCATCCTTTACATGATACTCATCATGTATCTGTCAAACCAGAGACTTTGAGACACATTCCTAATTTTGTAGGAGGCCTGTTACCAAGACATAATGTTGGAGATCGTGAATACTATTGCATCACTATGCTTACATTGTTCAAACCTTGGCGCTGTGGAAAGGATCTCAAGTCTATTGACGCTAGCTGGGCTATAGCATTTACTGAATTCAAACTTCTGCCTTGGCAGGCTAAGATAATCAGTAATTTTAATCTACAATATGAATGTTTAGATGCAAAGGATGATTACAATGCACAGATGAGACAAGGAGAAATACAAGAAGCTGATTTTTTTGATACTAATTGGTCAGTATTAGACCACAATAATGATGTCTATATTTCTCCAGATGATATTGATACAGGTATTTCTGGTGATTTTGAACAAATAGCAACTAAGTTGGGAACTGCTTATATGAAATGAGCTCAGAAAATTGCAAAGATTGCAAAAAATATGGGAACTGATGGATGTTCATGGTCAATTCCACAACATGATTTAGCTGATATGAGGCATATCCAAGAATCTATTGTTATCCAGAACCGGCCTGCTTCAGAATGGAAGCAAGAAGTTGCTGTACTACGACAAGCAGTGCTTGAAAGCAGAGTTATTGAGCATAACAAAAACATGAACAATAAGACCTCCAATCATCAAAAATATGTTGATCAGGCAGAAGTTATAACCCGTAACCATCTTACCAAATCAAAACATCAGACCAATGAATGTGATATTTTGGATAATGTTACTCAGCTCTTTAAATTGAATACAGAACAAGACAGAGCATTCCGAATTGTTGCTCAACATTCATTAGATCCAAGTGCAGAACAGCTGAAAATGTATATCGGAGGCATGGGTGGAACTGGGAAGTCTCAAGTATTGAAATCACTTACAGAATTTTTCAAACAGAAACAAGAGAGTGGCAGATTAGTCTGTGTGGCACCTACAGGTACTGCTGCCTCTATTGTCAAAGGATCCACATATCATTTCACATTTGGAATAAATGAATTTTCTGGAAGCAATTTGAGTAAGAAAGGTATGGCAGAAGTTAAAGCATGCTTGATGGGGGTTGATTATGTTTTTCTAGATGAGGTCTCTATGCTTTCCTGTTCTGATTTATTTAAAATCAGCAGCCGATTGGCAGCTTGTTTGAACCATCCTGACTTACCCTTTGGAGGAATGAACATGATATTTGCTGGTGATTTTGCTCAGTTGCCTCCAGTCATGGGAGGTGAGTCTTCTGCATTGTATTCTCCTCCAACAGGCCTGATCGCTACTAGTAAGAAAGGTCAAGATAGTGCATTAGGAAAAGCCATATGGCATCAAGTTACAACAGTTGTGATATTATGCAAGAATATGCGCCAACTATCTCAAACAGAAGATGATCATAAATTACGAACTGCATTATCAAACATGAGATATAAGGCATGTACAGTTAAAGATATTGAATTTCTTGCATCTCGAGTGTGTGGTTCTTCATCTGTTGCACCTGATATAAACAGCAGTGAATTTAGAAATGTATCAATAATAACTGGGCTGAATGTACAGAAAGATGAAATCAATAGAATAGGTACTATACGGTTTGCTCAGGAAACTAATCAAGAGTTAGTCCATTTCTTTTCAGAAGATATGATTTCAGAAAATGTTAATTTAGCCCAAGTCAAACGTGGAAAATCAAGCAAAGTGACCATACTGTCTCCACAAATTCAAATTGAACTATGGAACTCTCTTCCTAGTGCTAATAATAAACAGATACCAGCAAAGCTATCATTATGCAAAGGTTTACCTATTATGATCAGATTAAACACAGCTACAGAGCTAGGAATTACTAAAGGACAGGAAGCTTTTGTGTACTCTTGGGTTGAGGGTATAGGAACAAGAGGCCAGAGAGTGTTGCAAACATTATTTGTTAAACTTGCTGCACCACCTGAACCCATACATATTCCTGGTCTACCAGAAAATGTTGTACCTTTGACAAGAACTTCTGTTGCTATTACATGTATGCTAAAGGATGATTCAAAGCTTAATATCTCTCGACTTCAGGTGGAGATAATTCCAAACTTTGCCATGACAGATTATTGTTCACAAGGAAAAACCAGACCATGGAATGTTGTTGATCTGAACAACTGTCGATCTCATCAGTCCTATTATACAGCATTGTCCAGAAGTGCATCTTCACAAGGTACCTTGATCTTACCTGATTATACTGACCGCAATATGGAAGCATTTGATCCAGCAAAAATACATGGTATGTGTTCTGGTCATCTTCGCCAAGAGTTTCGAGAACTGGAACTGCTAGATCATATAACAGATCTGCAGTACAATGGACAGTTGCCTTTAAGTGTTTGTGGTGACCATCGCTATGCATTAATTGAATCTTTTCAAAGCACATTTGGCAAATATTTTGTACCTGATGCAGTGGAGCATAGCATTCGTTGGACTAAATCAGATCCACTGGAACTTATTGATCAGACAGTCATAAATTGGGATTTATCAAAATATGGACATAAACCTCTTCCAAAGCCACCTCAACCCATTCAGAGTGATCTTCAACCTGCCATGGTAAAGGCTCCAACATATCCCATATCACAAGGATTGCCTAAATCTATTACTACAAATAAAGATCGCTTGATTACCCCTATGAAACAATCCACCAAAAGAAAGAGCAGACCATCTGACCCATCTGTGGTATCTTCATTCATTGTATCACCTGTTCATAAACAATCTAAACATCAAAATAATGACAAGGATAGCAATATATACACACCAAGTACATCTGTAAACACAACTCCACGGGGTTGCAAGTGGCATAGAAATAGTTGTGCATATGATGCAGTACTGTTTATACTTTTTAATACATGGAACTCTAATCCACTCAGATATACTGATAAATTTAATAGTATGAACACAGAATGGCTAGGGCTTCTTTCAGGGTGTTTTCAAAAGCATATAGATAATCAGTATACTCTAGAAGAAGTGCGAGACTATTTTCGTAGACACTTGAGTAACAAGTATGGTGACTTGTTTAAATTTGGAGAGGATACAAGTGTAGATGCTATTATAAGTAAGATTTTCATGGGTCCTGATGTATTCAACAAATCAACTAAGATTTGTACTAATAATCATGTAGCATCCACAATAGAATCATTCAACTGCTCTATTATGCCATCTAATACTGGCAAACAACTTGCATGGCATTCTATTCAGGATTACCTGAGTATCAGTGCAGACAGACAGTCTGTAAAGAGCTGTACCCACTGTCATGCTCCAGTTCACATGAAAGAGCTATTCATGTATGCTCCACCACTTATAGCACTACTGGTGTCTTTTACTACAACATCTCCTGACCCTCATATTGATGTCATGATAAAGACTGATACCATACAATATGTGCTGACAGGTATAGTGTATTTTTGCAGCAATCATTTCACTGCTCGGTATATAGATGACAACAGGATTGTATGGTTCAATGATGGCATAACACTTGGACGTAATGCAAGACAAGAAGGCCACATAAGCACTATTGACTTATGCAATAGATTAGATGAATATGAAGCAGTGATATACATTTACACTAAGGTGACAACATAAAAGGAGGAAATGTTCCTACATGTTCACACATCTCATTGATTACACCATGTATAATATATTTATTAAAATAAAATAAAAAAGACAATAGGACTTGGTTATGCCACACGTCTGTGATGGCCCACACCCACTAGTAGTGCTTTTCTAGCGTATGCTGTGGAACAGCCCACCTTGCCTGCCGCGCCACTGTATCCATCAATGTTGGCCTCGAACGTTCCGGAAAGTTCGGAGCAGAACCCTGTAATTCCAGATCCGGGGGGCTGGTCACCTCGACCAGCTCTTCTTCAGGTTCCACTTTCGTATTCGAAGGCGTGCGAGGGCCAACGCAGAAACTACGCTCCTCCCATCCGGTCACCCAAGGTCGGCATTTCATGCTCAAGAAAACATATGAGCGTACGTGAAATTTTCCGGGTGTGTGTTCGATGACGAGCATTGCCCGGATGTTGTCTGCATCGTGCGCGGGGGTCACGTTTGGAACATACGCGTTGAACCATCCGAGCAGCACTGCGAATGCGGCTCCTTCAGTATTCTGCGAATCACCAGCGTCACAGACCCGCCATAGAGAGTCATCTTTTGCCTTGAGTATCGACGGACACGGTGAGGTGCTTGGCACCTCTGATCCTGTTGAAACCACGACACGTACTGCTTTTGCAGTGAACGTAAAGAATCCATCCTCGTCCATACTCCCTTGAGGGAAGGGTACAAGTGCCCCCGAATAATGGTATTCATTATCCATCATCTCCGATACTTCCCGCTCCTTGAACAGTGCCTTTCCTGCCACCTGCGTACGCGGAAACATGGAGAATGTTGGGAGCTGTTTGCACGGTGGGAGCTTGAACGAGGCCCCGAGCCACGTTGCGCGGCCCCCCTTCTCAAGAATCGCACGCGCAAGCGCAATCGTTGCACTGAGCCGGTCATCTTTTCTGAAGTCGATGGGATCAAGGGTGACACCAAAGAGACCCATGACGCTGAACACCATGTCTACAGGTCGCGAGGACGTCCGCATTAATGCACTCTTCCAGATTGCATACAGTTTGGTGTCCTCGTCCATGTCGTTGTCCATGGCGATACACAATGCCGCAACGTTGGGGGAGAATAACTTGCGTGTTGGTCGCCAGAAAGGAATGTCATTATACGTATGCTGCATTGGATAGGCGCTAAACATTTTGGCTTCGACCATTAACGGTTTGGATTGACCGTCTCGAACGAACGACATAACGCCGGTGGTGCATGTTTTGAGAAGGAGAGACAGAGAAGCGACGGCGGATTGGTTTGGAACGACTTCTTCTAGACGCTCGGAATTGCCCACACCAGTGGCGGCCACTGCTTGGCCTGAGTGGAGCTTCCACGCAAAAAGGACTTCAATAATCGGCGGAGCTAGAGCTTCCTGGAGAGTCCAACCACGGTGGATCCATGCTGTTTCTTCCTCCAGAGACACCATGTACTGTAATCCCCCCGCGAGGACGACACACACGCTGCATGATTGATACATCCTATACATCTCTTTGATCTGCCACCGCTTGTCGTCTTTGCTCGTCTGCATGATGCATAGCCGATCCAGCCAAAGATGCGTGCAGCCTCGCCGGAGGGACGCCATGCACGCGTGGTACAGCACGTCGGTGTTGATGGGATCCGCCTCTTCAGCACCCTTGACGTCAAATTCAACGCCGTCACCCCCTTCCACGAAACTCTTGCCCCTTCGTAGATTGCGCCAGACGTAGGATATGGCGCAGTAATCTACGACAGGGAAGTCGACGAACTCACAGATGCGAAGGACGGTATTCTCGGTAAGCGCATTGCAGTCCACTAGGCGGTACCGTTGTGGGATCGCAGATGATGTGATATCCACTACGTCATCTCCTCGACCAAGTAGATGGAGGGCTTTCTCGTAGATGACCTTTGGTTTCATGGCTACCTGGTAAACCACGAGTTATCAGATGCCATCATGCAAATAAAAAATCAGACTCACACTGAGGAGATCACCGGAGGTATTTATACTACGTGCACATTTCTCAATCTCTTTTCGCAAGCTGGGGAGACGGAAGAAGAGGAAAACACGAAACTGCTGGCGGGCTTTAAGACATTTCTGTAGTATTTGTATCGCATCAATAAGTGCCCTAATAACATCAAATTTCACGCAAAGAGAGAGTAAGGTAGAGAGATCTCACAAGTCGAGATCTTGCAAGCCAATCTTCAGCTGTGTATCGAGACCAGACGGCCTGTTGGCCCGGGTACGCTCCAAACGTCTATCATAATCAAGAAGCTGTTCTCTGAGAGATTCGAGGTCACGCATGATAGGTGTCCATAGCTCGTTGCACGGAAACAACTCCTGTGCAGTACATAGATGTACAAACGTCGATTTAACAGCGAGTATGGTGCACGGCACCTAGTGACCGCCTCTCATGTGCAGTGGCCAAATCACCGGAAGGAAAAATTTTTGGCTGATCTGCCGCAATTTGGCACTAGATTGAGTAGTAAAATATATTGCATTTCGTCTATAGGACAACCTGTAATTGGATGAGTAATCTAGTACATCAATGCCACCCAAACCCAAGAAACGTTCCAGAGAGCAAATGCTCGAAGCGGTCGCCCGAGCTCAAGCAGGCCGTGCTCGAAGCAGGCTGTCTAATCCTTCATCTGCCAACTCCTCGGCTCATGTCTCACGCGCGCCATCACCGATAATGATCAGCTCCAGCGATGATGATGATGATGTCGTGATCTTGGCTGGGGCCAGCGAAATACAGCCTGATATTGAAATCCAGGACATCGATCTGGAAGATTCTGAAGACTACAATGAGCAGTGCAACTGGAATGGGGAGACAACTCACTGTATTGGATATCATACCGACTCAGAGTGGGAGATTATATCTGATTCTGGGGATGACAATGGTGAAGAAAGTGACGAGGACATTGAGGAGCTTGAAGGGGAGGAGTTGGTGGCAAGCTTGGAGAGCGCTGTTTCGGCAGTGGAACAGCTTTGGCAGGACATTGATGGAGATGCTGGCAACACCGATACCACAGCGGCCAACTTCCAGGACATCTTGATGCGGCACAAGTCTGAGACTGCCTGGAGAGCTGCTGAGTCCAAACGAAGCCTGGGATATAATGGGCACTCAAGTCGAACCCAGCGCCGAAGGGAGAAAGATAGTCGGGATGCAGAACAAGAGAGGGAGCTTTCAGCCCAAAGGTACGCTTCAATTCCTGGATTCTGTGAGTAAAACTGAGCAAAATCAGTGCAACCGGCCAGTTTATGAAGGCATATTTCGCACCAAGACCCCCTGCTCCATCCCCAGCTACCACCCCAACTCCTGCTCCGAATTTTGAGGCCAGTGCCACCTCCGAGGAGATTTTTACAGGATATTTGTCAGATGTATCAGAAAGTCGTGATGCAGACGATGAGGATGAAGACGATGATGGCAGTGAGTGGCAAGAGAGTGACGATGACTCATCGCTGTCGCTGTCACTGCCATCACTGCCATCCAAGTTGCTGCCACAGGTCCGACCTTTGCAGCGACAGCATCTTGATATACCATACCGAGTTCAATGTGATATTGCAAAAGCAGAATGGGCTGAGAAGCGGGGGAAGGTTCTGAAGAGTGCTTTGCATGACATTGAGAAGATTTTCGCATCAAGGTGCACCGAGTTTGAGAGTGGGCAGAATGGGCTACAATTTTATCGTGCCCAGGCCATTCGTGCACACTTGGAGATGATGGTAAAAGGGAGAGGGTCCGTGGATGCTTCAGGACGTGCTTCCGAGGCACTTGGGTTCTCACCAAAATGGGGTGCACGTCTTGTTCGTCGATGGACCTCTGCTTGGCTTAATAAACGTGAACTCCCAAAATCACGTCGTGGTCACCATCGCAAAGCTTTCTCTTTGCTCGAAGATCCCACAGTCCGTGCAGAATTGCGCTCATATCTTCGCTCAAACAAATGGGCAATTAATCCAAAGAAGCTTCAGGACTTCACGGAGAAGAAAATGATCCCTGATGAGGCAAAAAAGTATTTGGAGAATATGGTTAATGAGGAGATGCCCCGTGGACTGAAGCAGTACATGGAGGTTGAGCTCTTTCCTCGGATCCATATGAAGTCACACAAAGGCATTTCTCTGCGTACCGCACGGCGGTGGCTTCACCTCGAAGGCTTCCGATATATTCAACATAATAAATCATTATATTATGATGGGCACGAGTGACCCGATGTGGTCAAGTATCGACAGAGAGAGTTTCTGCCTGCTATGGAGAGATACAGGACACGGCTTGTTGAGTATGCTATTGGCGATGTTGTCAAGGAAGTGGCCAAGGATTATGGGGGAGACCGAAAACTTGTTCTTGTTGCTCATGACGAGATGACGGCTCAAGCAAATGATGGGCAGACGAAAAGCTGGGTTCTTGATGGTGAACAACCATTGAAGAAAAAAGGTGTTGGACGTGGGATTCATCAGAGTGATGTAATCTGTTCCACTTATGGTTGGATTGAAGAGGCAAGCCAGTCAATGGAATATGGCAAGAATTATGAGGGGTATTGGGATGGTGAACTTTTTGTTAAGCAGGTGGAGTAAATTGTATTCACAGACTTCACATATGCTCAATAAATTTCTATTGTTCTCACAGTTATCTGAGAAGATAATTCCTGCCTTTGAAAGGCTTCATGGACCTGAATACCAAGCATTGATCATGGTCGACAACTCTCAAGGGCATTCTGCATATGCCAAAGATGCCTTGCTGGCTCATCGGATGAACTGGCGGCCATCAGGGAAGCAGGCTTCGATGCGTGATGGCTGGTTCATGAGGGATGGTGTGCGGGTTGTTCAGAAAATGACATTTCCTGCAACACATGCCCAGTTTCTGAACCAGCCAAAAGGTGCACAGCAAATCTTGATCGAGCGTGGGCTTTATCGAGACAAGTTGAAATTCAACTGTGGTTCCACTCCATCCAAATGTGATCCTGATGCACATGACTGTTGTGGAAGGCGCATTTTGGAGCTCCAACTGGACTTCTGTGAGCAGAAGTCACTTGTCCAAGAGGTAATTGAAGCCCGGGGACATCTCTGCATCTTCCTTCCCAAATTTCATTGTGAACTTAATTTTATAGAATTTTTCTGGGGGGCTGTAAAGCGGTATCTTCGAGAGAACTGTGATTATACCTTTCAGACACTCAAGGATAACATGCCGAAAGCATTGAAATCTGTTGAGCTCTCAACCATTCGAAAGTGGGAGCACCGCATGGTTCGATGGATGGCAGCATACCGTTCTGGGTTGGAGGCAAAGGCAGCTCAGATAGAGGTTAAAAAGTTTAGTTCACGCAGATTTGCTTCTCATCGTCGTGTACCTGAAACTGTGGCTCGTAGCTTTGATTAGTAAGCGTCCCGGAAGCCCGGCCCGGACGTGGCCAAATTGAATGTGCATGACACAATTTATCTCGTGCTACAGGAAGTTTTATGGAAATTCCTCTTGCCAATCGTCTTATCTTATCAAAAGAATGCATTTGGCAAGAGGAAAAAAAAATCGGCTGACCCCGGATCTCGTTCCTGAGTTTGCACATGAGAGGCGGTCACTAAGCGCCCTGCACCATAGAAGCACGTACTTCTCGATATCTGATTATTTCTACAAGAACACGGATTGTTAGCTTTGTGCCTTGATCTTGGTCGTCCTGGTGTCTCAGATCCAGGATGGATGTATTGAGGATGGTCGGGTCTAAGCTCGGTCGTTGGATGCCTCTCCACATCATGGACATGAAAAAAGCGGCAATTTTCCTACTGAGTCTGCTAGAGATATCTGGCAGGGATTTAGCGAACTCTGTGTAGCTTAAAACTCTGACATACCGAACATCAGTGCTAAGGATGAATGCTAACAGCAGGTAAGCACGTTTTCGTCGTGATGTTATCCTTGACACGGCGAAACCGGAGATTCTGAGTATGCTTCGATCGATCCGCCAACTTCGGGGAATAGCTATATATGTATGTTGATAAAACTTGCTACACGTAACTGATGCAAGTGCCACAATACGTACCTTTTCTTGCCTTTTTGTTGCTGATGTGAGCTCGTGTTTGCATCGCCTGTGATGTCTCCACAATGTAGGGCAGTCTTTGTAACCCTTGCCCAGCCTCCTCGCCACCACTGGTATCTCACCATCCTAAGAGTCCTGACGAAATCACCACTGCTAATAGTCAATGATTCCCCGGAGGCAGAATGGTAACCTCTTTGCAGACTTTTGAGGTGTCCATAAGGAAGTTAGGTGGGCTCATATCTATGGGAAGACAAAGGTCACTATGGAGTGAATAATAGCTACGTTGAACTGAACTGACACGTGGGCGACGTTAGAACTTTGCGTGAAATTGAGGCTCTGAGAGTTAAAAAAAAATCAGACGACAGATGAGAGGACAGGATAGACACTGCCTCTAATAGTTGACGAAAATCATCGATGAAGTCTGACCTGCAATGAAATTCGGGTTTATGGAATAGCCTCAGCATCGGTATGACCATGATTACACGCTGGTCTTCGTTATCTGGGATAAGTAGACATCGAGGATGGGAACAGTATGATTTCGTGCTTCATCGGATCTGCAAAGACGCTTTGCCATGGAGAATTGGGCCGTGTTTGTGCGCGTGATACGGATAACGACTTTGGCTCCGTCTTTCATTCGTACGGCATCCAGGAGACGCGGTGTCTAGTGCAGTCAGCCCGACATTTCAAAAGCAAGACTTCCTTATAAGTAGAAAGTTTTCATCCTCGAAAGATGCACGAAATCTCCATTTCGTTGTTCCGCCTTTTCTGATCCAAGCAGGAGCCCAATTTGGATGGTACCTAAGGTAGGGCTAAAAAATGGGGAATTATTAACATCGGTTTATTAACCTTGTTATTAACCTGTTAATAACAAATTATTAACAGAGCACTCAAAACCCCTAGTTAATAAATGTTAATAAATGTGAATAAATATCAAACACTTTGCCAGGCTTATGCTGCCTGTTGACAATCCGCAAGGCACAAAAATTTGGCTCTCCTCATTTTTCTCAGGCTCGGACTCTTTGTGCGCTGATAGACTGCAAGAATCCAAACCCATTGCATCTGATCTTGCTTGGCTTCGTGTATTACTGTCAAACTTGCCAACAGATTTGCATGCCCCCAAGAAGGGAGAATTCACTTGCTATCCATTTGCTACATTTTGCATCAATCAAGCTATTCTTGAATGCACTGAGGATGAAGTTGGAGTTATCAACGAGTCCTGCAAGGCAATATTTGGCTGGAGAACATGTACAACAGGCAATGGCATCATTGACATCGAAGAACATGGGAAGCATGGCATTGGCACTGTTGCTGACCTTGTTGAGGGCTATTTCAAAAAATATAGGGATAAGAAGGGGAGTCCCAATGCTGTTCTGATCAAATGGGTAGAGGATATATCTGCTGGTTGTGTGAAAATCTATCATACTCACAATAAACCAGTAAATATCCTTTCTTTCAGTGATTGATGTTAGTATACTGAATAACAATCCAGCTCCCAGATTTACCTGTTGGAAGTAGGGAATACCTTGGACGTACTTGAACTCGATCCCGACATCAATCTCAATGCTCCATGTCTAAGGAATGTCCTTCCCACATCAGCCTCAGAGGCCAGTGCTGCAGTGGTCTTTGTGGCACTTGTTGAGTCACCGACAGCACCGAGGCCTGCTAGCAATGTTGATGGAGCCGAAAAGGATGTGAACGGGATTGATTGGGACATGCTTTAATCAGTTCTTGATTTTTTAAACCGCTCTTTTGTTAATAACCTGTTAAAAAGTCAAATTTTCACGTATTATTAATATTATTTCACACAGGATTTATTAACAGTTAATAACCTAGTGAATAAATACCCTCCATGAACCGATGTTAAATAATATGTTATTAACACCACCAGGAATTATTAGCCCTACCTTAACATGGTACCGAGGGCGTAAAATATAGTCCAAGCTCGCCAAGAAAGGTTGATGTTTTACCGAGAACAATTTAGGTGTAATTCTATCTTCAGGAATACCTGAACGAGTTTCAGAGTCAGAGAGGCCAGAGCCAGAAGCGTATGAATTTGCCATAGAATGTAGTGGTTGCTGATCAAAACGGAGCGTGAAACTGTCACGCGATCACTAAATTTCGTCGATAGTTCTTATGTAAGCTCTGCCGGATTCCACGTCCGCGACGACGCACAGTGTAACGAATCCTCTGTAAAGCTACCGCGACCCTAGGGTCGTATTCCCACACCACAGGCGCGCATTCAAGCACAATGCATCGTATTAGGCCTGTCACTGGGCCTCAGGGAGAGGCAATCTCAGTATAATTAAAGTCTCATGAAAGGATTATACCCCAACTCGTTGAAACAAAGGCATAAAGGCGGCCCTCTGTGTTCTGCCGTGCTCGTATTTCTTGTTCATTAGATATCATCTTCACCTATGGTATCGTAACACCCTCATCCGACACCATTGCGACAGGGTTTACTAGCTTCCTCCACGAGTAACCTCACAGACCATGGTATGATTCTCCTAGTAGAATAGAGTCCCCCAGAGGAACTGAAAGGTAATTTCGAGAGCGACGTCTTTGGAATGACGAAAATTTTTGGGTGGGTCTAAAAATCCATAGATAAGACTATGTAGGTATTCATCGTTTTGAGTTGACCACCGCTGAGCAAGACCTGTGACGGAGACGAGGGTGGGGGCTCAATCGGAACATGGCAGAAAGCGGTACTTTTAGGATGGTCATAAATTCACAAGGAAATGTTTCATTTTTCACCAAATTTCTTACATACCGATTTTGTAAGTACTCTGTATCCGGAAATCAGTTAAAAATTGAAAGATTCTCTCAACAATTTAGACTGCCAGAAATAGTAGATTTCAGGGCGAATTTTGGACCTCTGAAACACGTTCCGAAACTCTGTTATTGGATGCAGTTTCTTGTCTCCGGAAATCCTTGACATCCTGTCGCCAGAAACAAGATCAGGAAACCCAGAAAATCTGGTCGCCGTTTCTCACCAACCAATACTGTACAGAAATTTTGACTTTTTTTGGAGTGACGACTAGCCGTCTTTTGTTTTACCTTATCTTCATTTTCGTACCGATCATGAGTCATGAACGGTAACTTGGCTTTGTATACCACCACCACCACCACCCCATCTACGTTTCAGATCTAGAATATACACCTATTGCACCATATCCCCCACAAGTTGATTGTGCCTGCCGAAATTCTCTTATAAACATTCTTGCGCGCTTCAAGTTGAGGATCTTCGCTTAGCTTTCTCAATATAAAGCCCGATGCCTGCGCCCTCACGCTGGGTCTGCAGGTCATCAAGACTCGCGTCGACTTTCATGCGTCCCTCGATATGATCAACGACAGATACCTGCTTTCATTATTGAGGCGCAAGAGGGACCCCATCTCAATGCTTCAATCGGTACTACTTCGATGACGCCGGCATGTGTTGGATATTAAACTCCATATGTCCTACCGTGAAGAGGATCCGTTTCAGTCAATCGTGTAGGGGCAATTGGCTGTCCATGCCAACGGTCCATGTCAGCCTCCGCCGCCGGGATGTGTCACATCTCGCCTATCTTCGTGGGCATCTAGTACAATTGGAGGAGTGCTACATGCAACACTACCATAATCTTTCAAACGCTGATCTCGTTGACGCATTCGAGTCTACTTCGAAATTGAGGAGCGCGACCCCGATTGGTCTGAATCTTACTACGCTCGTTCTCGTCTCATGTGCCAATCTCGAGTCCCTTCAAGACAAAAGGGAAGACTGGCAGTCACTGGATGCGATACACACATATCTAATTAACCAGCTGTGTCGATCTCCGGAAACGCCAAGATCTCACCCACATACTATTGCGATCGAGGCCGTTTGACCAACGCCTTCTCACCACGTATGCCAAAACCAGCTATCGCATACTTGGCAGGCTGCGAGGAAACATTACTCTATAGCCTCTCTCTTCCGCAGCTTAAGCAAGTCACTCTTTCTCAGAACGCTGCAGATTGTTTAGGGGATTTCCATGTCCTTTTCCATCCACACACTCACTAAACTATCCATTAACGACATCAGACTAAACGAAAGTTTATTTTCCATCCTTCCGAATATCACCTACTCTAGTCTCCCTCGGCGTCAGCACACGGGATTGAGCTGGCTAATAAATTTACCTGTTACGATGATCGTTGGAAAGGGAATGTATCATCCGGCACTTGCCGAACCATACTCTTCCTCCTCCATAATCGTTGCTGTGTTCTATCTCTATCATGATCCTGATTCCTATAGCCTCAGATCTCCCGCAAATCTTTTTCAGCAATGCTGTTTGTACAATCAACTAAGGTGCTAGTCCTGCACCTAGCAGGTTCTGCCGCGCCATCTCGTTCCCGTCATGTTCTCTTAGCCCCTTCCTTGCTTTTGCCGACACACTAAGATTTGACTATGAACCATAGCGCTTACTGATTTGTACCCACCGAGTATTGTTCGGACTCAAAGTTTGTTCAGCTCAACGTAAGGCGCTCTCATTCCCTTCCATACCATCTTGAATTGATACTGACCAACACAAGGTTACCAGTGGATACCCCTCCTTTCACACCGATAGTATTCTTTACGTAGAGACTCCATCTCGTTTCCCGGTCGTTGCAACTGCATTGCCTCCAATGTCCTAGCAACGCACTTTGACCGCGCCAACCAACAACTTAACCGTTAAATAGGCTGCGGCTAGAAATCTTCCACCCACTGATCCGTATCAATGTACCAGTCTTGGTATGTGCCAAGCATTTTTCTGAGTGTATGCGGCTAACCATCATTCATCAACATAGGAATTGACGGCTGGTCCGCCAATTGCTTATATGCCATATCTGCAGCCAAGACTGCATGATGAACCTCATACATTTCTTGCTGTCCCTATCCTGTGCTTTTTTCTTCACTTCTCCTACGTTTGCTGCTCCTGCAGGGAGATACGACTTGTCTCAATCTCGTTCTTCGCCCTATTTGACAACTTTCATCGAACCAGATGTTGGAGGAAAAGTGCGATATCTCAAAGGGATCTCTACTTCCTTCTGGAAAGAGTGCGTCGTGTCCTGCTTTTTTTCTCGTAATACCTCTGATACACAGCTGACAGGCCTGAGGAAGACATATTCCATGTTCGGGCTCTCGAAGACACGGTGTTCGTCTCGGTTCGACCCACGCATAGCGGAATACACCAATTTGTAGTCGGAAATGAGATACTGAGTATCGCAGAAGAGCCCCGGTAGGACTTGACTTTGACCTCATCCAAGTGTTGTTAATTTCAGAGCAGGACCTCGACGCCTTTGCTTACTATACTCAAGCATGATCGTCTCTTGTTTGTGCAAGATCTTTGACTGGAAGAAGTGTCGAGTACCCTATGTACAAGCCGTGGCTGCGGTGACCAAGCCAGCATCCGACAGATGCCTCGTTAGGTTCCTCACCGCAATTGACACGCCCATGGCCAGGGAATTGCCATAGGACGGGCGCGGATGGGACTTGGAAATGATGTCGGGAGCGGGAAGTGAAGGTGTAGGTGAAAAATATCTTTTGTTCGTTGGGGAAGATCTGAGTAAGATGGACTCAACAGAGATATCTATTATCCGTTTCGATGACGTCAGAAATTGGAAAAAGTAATTGAATTCTTTCGCTGCGACAGTCCACCACGGACGAAGAGTTCCCTTGGGTTATTTCTCGAATTTAGAGTATGGCACCTCATCGAAGAGTTCGTTCGAATCCCGAACCCATCTCGGTTGACCACTCACCTGTGCAGAGTCGCCTCCGATCATACGGCGGCACAATCAATTTCTACGTGAACGAACCAGAGCCAGAAGACGGTTGGCTCCGCTAGGCGACCCTCACGAGCCACAAATCAACGGTATGAACTCCAGCTTAATCTCCGGGTGACTAGTGTACCGTCTCGAGGTCGAACGACGAAGCGGACGGTAAGAGGTCTGGAAGTGAACGATGAAGTTTGAGTTTAAACCGGTGTTCGCCTTGGAGGGGCACGAAAGACCGGTGTATTTCGTATTGTTGGGGAAGGGGAAGGGGCAGGAGGGGAATGATGGTTTGCTATCCGGGATCATAAGCGTTTGGGAGCTCATTGTGAGTCAAATTCCAAGGCTGGACGAGTTCGAGGCTCAATATATATGTCTTTTATGAAAAGTCGAACGATGGGCTCCTGGAACAGATGATCTTGCAAAGCTAGACTGTGCACACATGATGTGTACGATGTGAATTCTGTCGACTGGTTCCCCCCAGAGCTAACTTCAAGAGTATGCTGGCTGCGAGCGATGACGGAGTTTGTAAGGTATGGAGAATTACTGCCGGGTAGACAGTATGTAATATCTTTTGATGATTTGCGTATCTGTTTACCTGCTCACAAGCCAACATCCAGTCGTTCCAAGTATGGTGGTTGCCATGATTCAGGTGGACCAACCCGACCAGAACCTCAAGTTGCGTAACAACCGGCCGGCTGCGAGCGACGAGCTTTACTTCCGCTATTATCGATTTCATCATCCAAAAGGCAGACATCGGGAGACGACGGAGAAGGCCGCCTACATTTGCACCTTTCCTTGGCATAAAGTTTCAGCGGTCCCTCATTTAGCAGGGTAGTCGAGACTTTCTGCATCAACATGGCCTGCTTGTTGTACGGATATTATGGGTAAAGACGCCTACATCAACCTTTCCTTCTGAATCACCAGCCAGTTTTCTATCTGTCTTCCCAGCAAGCAGAGGTATTCAAGGGTACCCATCTTTCCATCCGCTTATACTTACCGGCAAATCTCCACTCTGGAAAAACCAAGCAGCAACTTCTCGGGCTAGGCTCCGGTCCGGGCTGCATCCATTTTGCAATTGCAACTAGTCCTCCTATCACTCGCGCTCCCATTACTTCACCTTGTTCCCTCATCATATGCCATTCACACCAGACAGCACGATGCTCATCCGCTCTCGAGAGTACGGCGATGGATCCGAGTACGACCTCTCCTCGACATCGTCCGCGATCATCCCGGACCACTACGTGAAGCGGCTCTGGAGGAGACAAACATTGCTGATTGGTAATGGAGGCACAGGGCGCACGGTGAGTGACGAGGCAGTGAGACATGGGGTCGTGGCTGATGCTGGGAGAAAAGATTCAGTTCATTAACAAGGACGAGAGCTCGAGTGATAGGTCCGTCGCGTATTCGACGACAGAGGAGGGAAATCTATTGAGGATCCTTACGGGTGGGTACGGTGAAGGAGGTTCGGAGATTGCGACAGTTACGTGGTCCGGATCTGGGAGGTCGCTTGATAAGACCAGGTAGGTTCCATCCATCCATCCATCGGTCTAATCGGCGTACTCATTTCACTAGCATGATGACTATAAGTAACAAAAGCGGAGCCGTAAAAGATCTTTTGAAAAAAAGCAATCGCATGTACGTGGTGGCCCAACATATTAGAGGATTGAGCTGAATGCCTCCGTACTGTAGGTCAACTAGCCGGATTTTTGTAGGTCCAGACGGGTTGGAATACAAGTGGAAGGTCATTTCTGTTGGGAACGACCCTGCGTTTCCGGAGACGACATATAAAACGCTGTATGTGAAGGACTCGAAACATCCGGTGGCTACGACGTCGAGACTTTCAAGGAGGGATGGGAATATGAATGTAGGTATATTCTTCGTCCTTGTGGGTTATGCTGCTCACGCTGTCGTGTAGGAGGAAGCCTACCCAATATATATCGCCGAACGCGGGATGAGGATCCAGAGCTGGATTGTAGCCTCGTTGGTAATACTCGAAAAAATTCAGACTTCGTAGGCTCCTTCGTTTTCTTTCGTTCTGGTGAACTTATGGTATTTAATATCTATTCGTAATGCTTTCGTTGTATACACAGAGTTATTATCGAGGTGGAGGCCCACCGTGCGTTCGGTCGGCTTGTGGTAACCAATGTTGTTGTGAGAAACAGGATATGAATCCCTGCAGGTCCCAGGTACTGCGATCAGGCCTGAAACTGCGCAGGAGCCTATAGCTTTATCCGTTGTATAGCCTGAAGAATGAGGGGTATTCTGTTAGCATCAGAAGGACAAGGTTCATGATACGGGGGAAATTGACCAGGGTCTTTGAAGCTGGAGAAGGGACTTCACCCTTGAAGCTTGAAGCTTTGAGGCCTCAAGTCATAGCATTTTTGAAGATCAGCTAGACAGAATCGCAGGGGGGATTACAGTACCACCATTAGTTAGAGCCCAGTCATTGGCTGCTGAAGGGAAGGATGATGTCATATGCTGGTATTAGTATCCTAGTGAAATTCAGAGGTGTGTTATAATAGATATATAATACTCATCTTGCGAAGAAAAAAGGCTGAAAGAGTAACAGTATCTCTTTTTATGGTGCATCTCTACGACACAAGGCTTCTTTGTTCGGAAATTGTTCGCAGCCGCACTGCGTAGTACCCATCATGAATACACAACAACTATAATATCAACACTGTTTGCCTTTCTGAACTTGAAAAACAAAGGGTTCTCTGCCAAGCAAATACGAGGGCTTCCGTAGCCCACTGCCACCGGAGGGGATACTATGACTTCATACTGGACCCTAGCAGTGCTTTCTTAGAGCAATATTACCAAGGCAGTACCGCTGGACAGTGTCGTATCAAGACGCCGCAGGACAGAAAAACAGGGTGGTCGCGGTACAAAGAGAAGAGAGAGACAGGTCTTTCCTAATTTGATCTCTCCCTTCTACCACGTTCGTCCGCCCTTCCTTCTTCCTTCCTTCCTTCCTTCCTTCCTCCTCCTCGTTCGTCATCATGTCCTCGATATCCAACAAGGATCCAGCTACGTCCTTACCCGATGAAGAGGAAGATGCCGCTGTCTCAGTGCCAGACACTGGTGACTCGGGTGAAGGGGGCAAGCTCAAGATGATTGTCCAGCTCGTCAAGAAATGCTTTGGGGTGAAGGATATTGCTACCATGTGCGTTTACCAATGCCTTTTCCGACATCTGTAGGAGACTAATACCGACTTAATAGGCGTCTTTCATTACCGGCATCGCTCCTAGAACCTATTCCCAACCTCGAGTGGTCGCAGTACCTAGACAGACCAGATTTCTTCGCTGCGTGAGTTTTATGGTTTCTTTGACCAGGCCGACACTGACGAGGAGCAGTGTCAACGACTCGGACGATCCCTTTGAGCGCATGCTGGCCGTCCTGCGTTTCACATTTACGAAGGATCTCAAATATGTCGTGCGTTTGTTTCAAAGATTCTTCTGATAATTCCTCACTATCTATCATTATAGTCTGGCAGAGTATTCAAGCCGTACAACTCTGTACTAGGAGAACATTTCAGGGCCCACTGGGACGTCTTCCCGGTGGTTAGCTCGGGACCGGACCGGCCACCTATCGTCTTGACTGAACCTACAATCACGAACGCACTCGAGACCTCCAGCATAAAAAGCGGCAGGAGCTCGAAGAGCAGCACGAGTAAGAGCCCGCCGACATCACTCAACGCCCATATGTCAAGTCTCAGTCTTGGCGGCCAAGACAAACTCCGAATAGCGTATGTTACAGAACAAGTGTCTCACCACCCACCCGTGTCGGCATACTACGCTTCTTGTCCTGACCGCTCACTTGAGCTCCTCGGCGTCGACCAGATATCCGCCAAGGTTTCCGCGGCGATGACTGTCAGGGTTATTCCAGGGAGCTATAACAAGGGGATGTTCGTGAAGATTACTGGGGGACATGGGGAGGGAGAGATGTATCAGGTCACACATCCTGTTGCGAGTGTGAACGGACTGCTGAGGGGCAGCTTCTATGTCACGGTGGCGGATACGACGATTATCACCTGTACGGGGGGCAAACACGGGCCCAAGTTTCGGGCGATCATCGAATACAAGGAGGAGTCATGGTTGGGTAAAGCGCGGTTCCGGTTAGAGGGGATCATACATCTCGTCAACGAAGGCGACAAGGTTGACGGCTGGAAGACGGCCAAGGACGTTCCTCAGTCGCTTGTCGTAGCTGTGTTTGATGGGTCCTGGAGGGGGCATATCCGCTGGCGGCGGGTAGGGTCTGGTTCATACCCCACCGCGACCTCTTCGGCGAGCTCCTCCCCTTCGCCAGTTCATATTTCTCTTCCTCGGTCGAATGCGACATCGAGAGCAGATTTGGCCACGGTTTCAGAGGGGGAGTACTCGACGTTGATTGACCTTGGAGAGCTAGAGGTTATCCCCAAGCAAGTAAGGCCGTTAGAGAAGCAGCTCCCGCATGAGAGTAGACGGCTGTGGAGTACCGTGACGAAGAGGCTAGAGAACAAGGAGTATTCGGATGCGACGAAGGAGAAGGTGGCGATTGAGCAGAGGCAGAGAGACGAGGCTGCCGAGAGGCTGAAGAAGGGTATCGAGTGCGTGTTTTTTCTCCTCTGCTTACTCGCACTTGTTGAATACTTGCCTCTAGGTATGTACCTCGATACTTTGATAAGGATATCGACTCTGGGGTACCGGCACTAACATCAGAAGGCCGGAAGGCGCTCGAGGAAGAACTCCAGGAACCTTCGCAGTATCATATAGTCGGCTCTGCCGACGCTAAGCTCTCTTCATAATTATTATACCGACTAGATTAATCCTTTCCCACCAGTCACCACCCATCGTTTCTGATCTACGTGGACAGTAATAACGGGCTCCCTTTGCAAGTTTTATGATGGCATTATACGCATGATATACTCACTCCTATTTACACAACTTTGATGTATGCTTGATTGATGATCTTTTTTTTTTTGATGAACTGGCGACAGATATCGTGCTTATCTTTTTCCATCGTCCTCTTTTCGTGTATCACAGATATCCGAGTGACACGGCACGTCTCTGGCAGCGCAGGGTAAGTATAGAATGAGGTAGGCTCTGCGCTCTTCTTTGTTCTCGTGGTGCTGAACATGGCCGATTTAGCTCCGCTCTATGGCTCGGTTTCGTTCATTGTCCGCCCACGCCACAGGCACGACGCAAGGAATACTTGTCAATGTGGTGGAGAGCCGTTTCTTGGGTTGGTACGTGATAAGGTTTTTTCAAACAGGAATTCGAAGCTGACGAAGATTAGATACTTTTGGCTTGCCCGGAGAAATCGTTGTCGGTCTGAGCGCGTCTATGGACTCGGAATCTTCGCTTTGGACCTGAACGATATCAGCGATACTTCGAGACGGCATTGATATTTAGAGACGCCGCTCCAATACTATATGCAAGCGGCCTCCTCAAGTTTGAACCTGCCCGACCCCGCCATAATGCTTTCCCTAAGCGACAAGGAGCATATCCGATTTTCCGACGCGAAAATTTGTTCAATCAAAGATACTCGCTCCCAAGGTCTAAGTATCCTTCAATGACAGGACTCGTCACGCAATTCCTAAGTCTCACTTCAATGACCTTCTCAAGAATTGCGACAATTCTTCTTCTCCAGGGTAGTGCTCTCGGTCCCGAAGCCATGCACGGAACAATTTCGTTGTCATGAACATTGTGCCCAGGCCTGGAACGACGACGGAACTGGGTGCCCGCCATGATCTCGTCGCCTTGCCATAGTACCCACGCAGGCTCGGTACTCTCCAGGCTTTCGGGGAATGTAAAGAGCATACCCGAGAAGTTTTGGGGTGAACCATTCCTGAGAGTTACCCGTTCGTTGTAGGTTCCCATCCACAATGTTCGTTTTACCCACCAGAAATTCGGTCTTGTCTCGGGTCATCATGACTGCTGTCAATAATACGCGCAATGACCAACCACTGGCAGGCTTGCCTTGGCTTTTGTGAAGCAATCAGCAGCCACCGCCGCGCCCTTGATGGGCCCTCAGATCAGGGCGCGAAGACGTCTCTCGCCGCCTCTGGTATTAATATTAACGTTTAGCAGTTATCATGGGTGAGGCGTGGCGTGGGTGGAGCTCGCCTCGAGAGCCCAGTCGCATATATCTCGCCCTCCGTGTTTCGCAAATGACCTCAGCCTGTTCGTGTCCTTTTGTCCGACTAATGAAGTATCCGAGTTGATCACCGTTAGGTCTCGTAATTTATGCTCAAGACCGACGCTCGTGAGTAGGTATGGCCTCTGTTATCCCTAGACAGCGCATGTGCTGTAGCATGTGCCAGGAGACCGATGGACGGAATGCAGTCATCGACGGCCCGTGGACCTACAAAGTACAATCCATCGTAGACCTCTCCGACTACCGTGGTCGCGTTTCGGTGTCTTTTCTTTAAGTGTTTCCTTTGGCTGTGAACGCGGCACGAGTGTGGCTGAGAGTATTCCTGATTGCTCGCTGCTCGTCGTGAGTCGATACTGCTACATTGGCAGCTTCAACTCAGGGTTTCCCTTCGATAACGAGGCGCGTTCCATACGACCTTCTTTTCCGCCCTGCACTCCTGTTTCTTTATTTCCTAGTGCGATCACCTCTGCGATCAAGGCCTCCTTTGATAGCTCGAGCTTCTATGGCTAGGAACCATCCAAAGATTATCTTGATTGCCAGACTTTCGCGGGTGGTGGTGATATACACCGCTACGTGGTGTCGCACGGGTCAAAGGCGTTCTCGGTGACTAGAGCTGGCCCATCTCTGCAATTATCGCTTACTACCGGATAACAGGGAAGAGGATTTAAACACGAGGGGTTAGAGAGACAGGTCCAGACATAATCTCCCTCGTTACTATCTCAACTGCCAATATTTGACCTTGGGAATTCTCCTGACTGAGTTTTGCGCTATACGTCTATCTTTGATTAAGGTTTGGCTACCCTCTGAGGGCCGTATTAACTGACAGAATGCACTATGTCTGTCTATCCCGGACTCGTCTTCGGGAGAGAGGCGTTTCAGTTAAACTCTCATGCTAACCATTCACCCGTCAGTGGTCACTACGTCCCTAAGCTTGTGGAGTACCCGCCGGTATATTTTTTTTATCGACCTACGCAATAATTACATACGGCGAATTTTGAATTGTACCATATATGTCAGTCTACATTTCGGCGATAAATTGTGAAGATCGTAAGAGAGCGAACCGCTGCTGGCCTGAAAAGTAGCTCCCTGAGTGCCGATTACATAAAGGCATACCCCGCCATCAAAGGCCACCTCGAGATTACTTATTTTCGAACTCCGAAACGCGACTTCCCTTTCCCCTAACCACCACCTTTGTCTATTGGTGCCTTTTGGTACCGTGTGCGTTGGGAGCGACGACGACGACGACGGAGACTGACGTTCTTCGCCATCACTTTCTGATCTGCTGAGCGTTGAGTTCCTGTCCGTACGACACCGGATAACCTGCCGCTCTCTATTTTTGTGGTTTTGGCACCGAGGTGAGAAGAAGCCTCGGTTCACAGCATCAATTACGCTCTCGCTGTGACTGCCAGCCAGCAATACCGATGGGTGCTTGCATGTCTTCCGGAGGCGTGGAGGTCACAGAGGCGGACAAGGCTCTGCATAGGCAGGCAGAGAAGGAACTGAAGGAGGTAAGTGATGATTTGTTTGGAATCAGTGGCTTCGGCTGATAGAGAGGCAGGCCAAGGCCAAGATGGCGTCGCAGGTCAAGGTGCGTCCTATTTTATCGTACCCAATACCCCCCCTCATGACTACTTAGGTGCTACTCCTCGGATCCGGTGATTCCGGCAAGTCGACAGTGCTCAAGGTGAGGTTCACTGTATGTGTCTGCGGAGAGCATTGTCATGACGGTGCTTAACACAGCAAATGCGGTTTATCCACCGGGTACCGTTCTCGCCTCAGGAAATCGAATCGTATCGACAACTGACGTTTGATAATCTCACTCGTGGACTCAAGTATGTTCTCGATGCTATGGAGGACATGGACCTCAAAGTGCAAGAAGACAATGAGAAGTACCTCGAGGTTATCGAGAATGCCCGTGATCTCAGGGATGGCGAACCCTTCCCGATGGAATATTACGAACCCCTGAAATCACTATGGAATGATCCCGAAGGTACAGAAGGCGTGGCAAAGAGGCAACGAGGCCGCTTTACCAGAAAAGTAAGCTATTGTCCTACCTATCTCTCGCTGTTCGCTAAAAGCCTGGGTTCAAGTCTTCTTTACTTCTTTGGATCATTAGACCGGCTATTCGACCCGCAATATCAGCCCACGGAACAGGACATCATCCAATGCCGAGCCCGGACCATTGGCATCACGGAAACGACATTTACGCTCCGAGAACACGAGATGCTAATGGTCGATGTTGGTGGCCAGAAATCGGAGCGACGTAAATGGATTCATTGTTTCCAGGATGTGACAAGTATATTGTTTCTGGTCAGCTTGAGTGGATACGACCAATGTCTGGTGGAGGACAAGGATGCGGTACCACACTTTCTTATCACTGTTCTATTGTCCTAATCTGTTGGGGATGATAGAATCAAATGCAAGACGCGATGACCATATGGGACTCAATATGTCACTCGCAGTGGTTCAAGCAGACGTCGATTGTGAGTGGCGTCTCTCCTACCCGAGCGTAGTATTGACAAGAGTAATGCATAGATTCTCTTCTTGAACAAGAACGACTTGTTTGAGAGGAAAATACCGCATTCTGATATCAAAAATTTCTTCCCGGTACGTCGATATACATCTGATTCATGATGTCGGTATCTTATC
This sequence comes from Armillaria novae-zelandiae, assembly GCA_030435655.1. NCBI lineage: Eukaryota > Fungi > Basidiomycota > Agaricomycetes > Agaricales > Physalacriaceae > Armillaria > Armillaria novae-zelandiae. The sequence goes on along the minus strand of JAUEPR010000015.1, from coordinate 976,401 downwards.
AAATTTCAATTGCAGGATTATGATGGTGAAACGGGCGACGTCCGTGCAGGCCGCGATTACTTCAAGCGTCGGTTTACAAAACTTGCCACAAAAGCTGGCCGACTAAAGGAGCGCGAGATATACATACAGTACGTCGTTCATGCTGTCTCTCAGCGGTACTAATGTGCTCGCAGTATGACGACCGCCACCGATACTGCCATGCTTCGTGTCGTTATGGCTGCCGTAGAAGGTACGTTTCCACTCAATTAGTTGCAACCGATCAACGCTGACCCATTTCATTTAGAGTGAGTCCCTTTCCTTTCGTTTTCATCCATCCCCTTTCGGTCCCGTATCCCATGCTTCCTCTCTTCCCGATTCCCGAACGTGCGCTCAATCTTTTCTTTGCGCTCCCTTCTCCCTCCTTTCCCTTTAGCATCGTCCTGCGCACAAATCTTGAGACGGCGGCACTGATCTAACCTTTATTTTTCTTGCTTCCCCTTTATCTATTCACATCACTATGCAATATCCAATACCGGAATTATCCCTCTGCTATATCTAAATATCAATAACCCGGATGTTCGCTGCGCGATCAATAGTTCTATCGTGTCAAGTAATGTACGTCGATGTCGTATGTGTCTAGAAGACTACGTGTTAACCGCCGCTTAAACAGATCCGCGCCATCATGCTCTAACTCGAGCGGAGGATTTCCGCCACTCTAAGGAGCCTATGTTCCTGAACCATCTGGGGGTTGACGTTGACGGATGTTCCTTGGTTATTTCCTTGCTGTTGTCGTCATTGTTTGTATCGATTTCTGGCCTGTATTATCATCTTATCTTCTACGGAGGCGATTTCGGAGGGGGTTTACACGTAGTTTATTTCCTTTTCTTTCCTCGCTTTATATTTTGTCGGTCTGGATTCAAGTTCTGTACCTCATCGTAGTACTTATTGTTGTTGCTTTCGAGATGATCCACTCTGTGACAAATTGAAGGCTGGGCTCCGCCCTTCGCTCTTCCCCTCTTCCCCCGGGCTCCTCGTGGACCGATACGCTTCTGTGCACTTCTGTGTCTCAGGTTGATGCAATACATTGTAATAGATTACACGAGTATCGGCCTGTTTTTGTCAAAGATGATTCGCCGACCACGTAGACTTTGGACGTCGCTTATTAGACGCGCATTCCACGGGATATATTTTTGAACTATGGATCAAGAACCTTGCTCGCAACACTAATAATAATAGAATGATTGGTACAACGCTCGACGATCAGAGTGTATGCATCGGACCTGAATTCAACGATGTTGTGTATCGTAATGTCGATATCCAGTAAGATTTCACTTTCGTTTGTACGATCTCCGGGGTACGCCACAAAAGGCACGTTTTGTCTTTTGGCTTACGGAAAACTTTGACCTCGAGCATGTTCGGATGTCTTATGATCGCCGTAGAGATCGATCGCGACAATCAAGTTCAAAGCGGAATCAAATGGACATTCCTTGGCATGCACCTGCATTCACCCAAACACTTAGGTCGACGATTGGATTTGGTGGAATCAATAGTTCGGTATGAGGGAGTTGATGGCAAGCTGATGTTATATCTAAAGAAGAGTGAAAGCGGAGGCAAAAAACAGGGAGATTTCCAATGGTCTGAAACGCTGGTGAAAATTTCGCGTGATGCTATGGGGAGAACGGGATGTACCATGTCAACAAATGACACACTCAGGCAACATATCTGAACAAGTTCATGTCGCCTTTAACCCTCTCCAAATACTCGTTTTCCACACACCAATCTACCCTCTGCTTGATGATATTAACGGGAGGCACGAAATGCCCTTTCACAGCCTCAATCACCGCGACCTTGATCTTCTCATACGACAACTCCTTGCGCCCTTTCATGATGCGCACAATCGCCGCATCCAAGGTGCTCTTCCTATCGCTCTCAATAGCAGATTGAGTGTACTGCGACTCTTGTTCCTAATATCATACAGCGTAAGAAGCATTGCCGCCTGCACAAAACTCTGACGCACCGAAACCTTAGCCTGAATCGAATTGATATGGATTTTCTGCCGGGGGTCCGTAAAAGCGATATTGAACCGGAACTTGTCCCCATCGTTGACATCTTTGCCTGAGGGAATCTTCATCAGCACTTTCTTCTTACCGCACGCCAGGCTCTGAAGTGTGAGTCGTAGCTCCGCGTCGTCTGAGTCGTGCGATTCAGTGAACATCCGAAGATGAAGACGGAGATGCATACCCATACGCGTCTGCGCCTTGATATCAGTAAACGTGACTTCATCCACGTCCGCAAAAAGTAACATGACAATAGTTTGGTACAAGCTGAGGGACAGGTCCTTCGAACTGGCGTTGAAGCGAGTCTTCAATATCACGGTGCCAAGAGCATGGTCCCAAACCAGTTTACGGCCCTGGTGCTTCTGATCATAAAATTTGGTAAACATGTTCAGCTGCTCCTGCATCTATTGAAGAAAAATTCAGCGCATGTCCAGCTGTCGAAGAAAGACTTACCTCCACCGGCAGGTCGATCTGGGAGTGCTGCAACGCAAACGGCCATCCTCCTCGTTCTAAGACATTGACATAGAGCTCATCCTGGTTGTGCTTCCTATGGAACTCTTCGACTAGGTCCCTGGAAAGCGCGAGATCTTTGAACATCTTCTCCGCTTGACCAAACTCGGGGTCGTAGTCTGCGTACAAACAGTCAAGTAAATCCAACTGAAAAGACGCCTCACTTACGATCCTGCAGCTTCTTCAGCATCCGCTTCTCCACGTCATCCGACGCACTGCGGCCCAATAACAGCCTTTTAGCCAGTTGTCGATGATAGAATGTCCTGAAGACATCTTTATCGTCCGTAAACCTGTAGAGCGCCAGAGCGGCATCCAACGTCTCCGTATGAGAATCTTCGCTCGTTGCACCTTGTCCGCGTCTCATCAACTTGTCGAGATAAGTAGCGATCATCTCCGCCGGCTTGTTTCTACGCGCTTTGAAGCCGTGTGCAAATGCATCACTGAGTGCGTACGCGAACTCCTGGTTTGGTTTAGTGGGAGGAGGCGCACTCGTCGATACAGCCTCAACATAATCGTCGTCACAGAAGGACGTCGATATGGCTGTGTTAGCGAGCTCGCGAAGCTCAAGGAGGCGTTGGACCATTTCATCATCCCGAGCCTTGTCCGTCACGATGTCGCTGATAGATGTTTGTAGATACCCACGAAAGACGGCGCAGAGAACTTTCTCTCCGCCTACTCTCACATATAACTTGTAGAGGTCTGACAACAACTTAAAGTCTTTTGTTTTCATGTAGGGTCCCAGTGCTAGAGAGACTATCAGTCGGCACAAGAAAAATGAGGTATTTATCTCTTACTTCCCAGGGCAAGCCAATCGACATTGCCATCTAACAGTGCCTTTTCAGTTGCAATGCGAACAGCGTTCCAGCTTTGAGGTGGTAAGACATCCACAGAGCGCGCGGTCTCTTCCTGGATTCTCGAGCGAACATGTTCGAAATAGTCTTCCGATTTGATGCCTCTATCAATGAGATCCTGGACCTGTTTAGTGTATTGCCCGCCCGTTATATTGATGTAGAACTTCTCGGTTTTTGAATGTCCTCCAATCGGCCCGATGAGATCCTGGACTTCCTGGTCATATTGCTCCCGAGTCATGTCGATGTAGAACTGTTCAATAACGGAATATTGGCCAAACGTTGTGATGTGAGTCATGAGCCTAGGAATGCACGCTCGCAGCGGATGTTGAGATCTATGCTGGATGAGTAAATGATTTTGGCAGTACTGAAACGTACTTGTTCTTTCGCTCGTGTTCGGCCCATAAAGCAATTCCAGATCTGAGTCTTTGTGCGATTTCGATGTTACCGAAGATGTAAGAGGTGAAAGAAGAATATGCGTAAGACCTGAGAGCGAGTGAGGTGAAGAAAAAGGCATATAGAATGGTACATACCCGATGTCCGGAAGCTCTTTCTGTTTCGCAACATGTATCTGGTCGAGATATGAAAACAGAGACTGCAGTGTTGCCTATGGAATCCTCAGCATTCACGCCGCAGGATATGACGGCATCTTCTCACGTACCACCTGGGTCTCATACCACTCGCACATCTCTACAAATTTCGGTAACCATTGAACTCCCTCTTCCTTCGCCGAGGTAAGCTCCCGTGCTAATTTATCTACGCATTGCTTTATCTCCATCTTGATAAAAGTGTACAATGTAGCACCGTCCTTGGCAACAGAGACGACATAACGGCAGCTGTTGTATACCTGCTCGTAGGTCGAGGGCAAGGAAGTAATCGAGTCACGGGTAAATATAAGCCTCGGCGTGCGTTTTGCGATAGACTGGTGATATTGTTCCAAGTTTGATTTATTTACTGCATTCGCTTTAGATTCCCGTTACAAATGTGAACGAGGATCTTACCGTAGTCACCGATGATGTTGATGTTCACTACGACGCCATCCCTTCCTATGGATTTGGACCTGGCGGCAGAGGATATGTCAGAGTCTGAGTCCAAACGGGGGACCTTGCGAAGAGGAGAAGCCGACCCATCATCCAAAATATTGCTCTCAATATTGGTGAGTCCATTAGAGGATGTTGGCAGCGACAGCAAGGATAGAACGCTCGTCATCGTCGTCGCTGTTGCTGAACAAGATGAATTTCGCTCAATTTGTGATGGCACGTGTTGTCGGGCCGGGGTGCCGTAGTATATATCGAGCTTCAAGCTTCATTGCAGGCAGCCATAGTTTCAGATCAGAGAAAGATGGGGCTGATTATGTTCAATAATACAGAGTTGATACATAAGTACTCAAAACTCGGCTAGGTTTCGCATTTTTAGTAGCAACAGATCTAAGAAGGGGGAGTATAATCATACAACTATCAGGAAATACGTATGACGCAATCCTAGTCACAGAAGAGGCCTCCATTGACGGATAGCTAATATGGGAAGCAGTCAAAATGAGCATTCGGATCGTTATATATCCCTTTAAAATGATAGGACATACCGATTGACCTTTGCAGAATTGAAAATTAGAAACCATTCGTCTAGGTCGAGAAAAGAAAAGCTCAAACCTGTGATATAACTGGATTCCTTGGAGGCAATATACGAAACTATGCTGGCGATATCTGCTGGTGTTCCGTTTCTTCTCATCGGGGTCTTTCGTTCGTACTACGAAATACGGGTTATATTTCATTCAATGACCCTTATTAACACGTACGTCATCATAGAATCCATTCGGGTTGTTGGGGTCGAGAGCACTACCAATGCCGGTGACTTGTGGCAAAATATCAGAGAATCACGGGAGGGAAAAAGACCGTTTCTTATACCCATATCCGTGTCAATTATGCCTGCATCACATCTTATCAAGAACACTCCGTTTGAGTGGGGAATCAGTGCATACCTGGGGCATAAGCGTTTACGGTGATACCGTATTTGCCAAACTCGTGCGCTGGTAACGTACAATTGAACATACATAAATATGTCAGCGGGAGCGCCAGTCTCACCAGCGCTTTGCGTAAGCCCGCGTACAGTCCATTTGGATGCACTATAAGCAGAAAGGCTGGCAAATCCTGAAAGAATTGAACTCAGGCATGCAGTCCACTGAATTGAGCCTAACGTCACGCCCACCTTGTTTCCCAGCTAGAGACGCAGCTCCAATGATTCGTCCACCGTGACCTTGTTCAATCATCTGCTTCGCAGCATATTTGTAGCAGAGAAAGGTCCCGCGACCATTGACTGCCGCAATTCGATCCCATTCCTCGGAGGAGGCTGTGAAGCGTAAGTTCCCCGTTGGGTCGGATGTCGACTGGGGGACGTACTAGATAGAATACTCTTTGTAATGCAAATCCCTGCGTTTGCGACCATCTCGTTGTGTATCAGTACACCTGAGTACAGTGGAACCAGAATACTGCTCACTACATCGAGAGAACCAAGCTCCTCTACGGTGGATGCGACCATCCTTTGCACATCAGATTCCACAGAGACATCTCCAGTGACCACATAAGGTTTACGACCCTCAAGCGTCAACTCCGAAGCTAACGCCCGAAGCTCTGCGTCTTTCGAGGGGAGATCGTTGAGGGAGAGGGTGAAGCCATCTTTCGCGAGCCGTATAGCTATGGCTTTTCCAATCCCTTGGGTGCAGCCCGTAACTAGAGCGACTCCTAGAGATGCCATCTTGGTGTATTGAAGAGGAAGTACAGGATAAGCTTGCTGTTACTAAATACTAGTACCGGTACCGTGACCAGGCGTGCGAGATGGACCGGGTCATAAAATGATCACAAGGCAATACGAGCAGCCACAAAGGTGAGGATTGCGGAAAGATTCGCCATGGCGAGCTTGGGTATCTCTCAAGTGGCACGAACATCGCGGCAATAAACACACGAATATCACCTTCGAGCAAGTATGATGAGGGCAGCCAGAAATTGCCCAAACTTTACCAACCGTACTATTTGAGTAGGTCATCACTGGTATTTCTGAAAATATCTCAACAGACATACTAATCTTGGAGGAGGAGAAAGATAACACCACTGAATTGGTATGAAGTTCAATGCCTGAGAATACGGGATGTTTATCCGGGATAGCATGCACCTGACGAGTCACAAAAGCCGATGCCTGAGAATTTCCGCTCAGAGTGACACGTTTATGTCTCCAGTAGATGATAGAAGTCCGACACCCGCGAACGCAATGAAAATCGAGGACAGACTGACAAACGTTAATCATGATCATGGATGACAACGTGAAGCAGAAGGAAGGCACGTGACCCTATAAAGCGCGCCTTGTTGGGCTTTATTTGTTGTCGAGGCTTTCAGCATGCGACGCGTTGGACGCGTCGAATGACCCCAACTTAGCGGAAAGGACTACTGGATTGAAGAAAGAACAAGACAATGTACCCAAGCCAAGCATGTCTTGCAATCGCGACAATAAGTACTCTTGTCAGCGACTCACAATGTTCACTGAAGATTACATGTAGATTGCATGCTACTATATGAAACAACAGACTAACAAAGTAAACTAATGACAAAAAGAAAATCACAAGCGACTCAAGTCGGTTCAAACTATATATCAAACGATAACGTCAAAGCATACGGTATCACAAAAAAGGCTTGCACAAATTATAATGAATTATCATAAGGAATGTTAGAGATAACAACGCCTCAAGGTTCGCCGACAACTCCACAGACGATCCAGCAGTCCAATGTGTCAGCGCTCCTTCACAAATCGGTCCTGTCACTCAACACCGCCCCTCGGCGTAAACTCCGTCAGACAAGGAATCGTTATGAATCAGCGCCGCATCCCGCTAACCAACCCTCTAGCGAGGAAAACCACCCCCTGCTCCTCCTCGTATCTTTTCGCCGCATCGTCTATGACCTCCAAAATGCGGATGTCGGACAGCCGTACAGTCTTGCTCCCCGCAAGACGGAAAATAGAAATAAATTCGTGACGGAATAGGCGTAGCGTTATTGACATGTTCTTGGTATCATTCGTGCAGCAGGTATTTGGGACATTTTGGGGACATGAAAGGTCTCCACAGAGGAAACGACATGATTCTTCTACAAAAAAAACGATATGTAAGACGCGACGCGATCCTAAGCAATCCGAACACCACGCACCAGCTAGTTGTACAAGGTAGACCTCGCGGTCGCTGCAAAGACGTGCAAAGGCAAATTTGCCTGGTGGTGGCGGTGAGGGGAAAGGCATGCGTCCGCTTGTCGTCGTATTGGTGGCCATTATTCATGAGCTGCGCTTGTGAAACGTTTGCATGGAGCAGTTGAAGTACTAGCGCGATTGAATATAGACAGCCTCCCCAAGGTAACGCGAGGTAAGCAATTCCCGGGTTCACTGCCACAGTTTCAGGGCGGTGGATGGGCGAAAATAGTGTACTTTCTTGGATGTATCCACTCTTATATCACTAAAGTGCGCCTAGATGGTCTCGAGGCGAGTTCGGCTTCTACGGCCCGGCCTCATGCTAAAAGTGCCCCCGACGAGGCTTGGTCTCGATTCTTTCGTCAATTCATAATGCCAAGTCAGGCGACTGTCAGGACGCCTAAGAAGCCCGGTTGATACTGATCCAGCGGTTCAATCGCCGACTTCCTTGGAGCCTGTGGTCCTATCCCCCTTCTCTTCTCCTTAGCACGGTGCTTCTGTATCACCTTTAGCCTTCAATTTCTTCCTCCGATTGTCCCTCGGCCGATGGGTGGGTTTAACCGGTTGCACGAGCTCTGGGTGCTGTTACGATGGAAGTAAGTTGGCTGCCATATGATAATGATAACCGCCGGCGAACAGCACGCCCCTCTCACAAATGATGTAACAGCAACTGTAGATCTTCTACAGTGCATTTGCGCAGACGTTGGCCAATGAACGGACCCAATCCAAGTACCATCATAGTTTCTAAGCGATATTTCGCATATCGCATACTATCTGTAAGCGTCGTGTAAGCTCGAGATGGTCCTGCAAGCGGTGACATCCCGAGATTTCCTGATCAATATAGATCGGGCGGAGTGCGTGGGAAGTGCCCGCATGTCAGACGCGCGCCGCATATGATATGACGGCCTTCCGCTCTATAGGGATCAGACGCTCGTACAGAGCAATATCACGACCCTTCGCTTCTTTTCCGGCCAGAAGTGTAACGGCAATCCGGAACCCTAAGGTCGAAGTCACTTAATGTCGGCTGCAGGGCAACTCGGAAGAGATGAGGGTTCTACAGCGGGCTATGCCGTGTAATATAGCGACGAGGCACTAGATGCGCATCCGAGCAAGCTCAAAGATCTGGGTATGTGGAAGCCAGATGGCGCTTTCCAGACGAGATCGTGCCACGAAAGGAGATCAAACCACTAACCGGATCTTGATGCTAGACGACCAAAAGTTCATCTTGCTGCGCCCTTCGTATGCCACCCTTGCGCAAGCGAGAATGGGCGCGCGTTTCAGGAGTTCTGGTTACCCTGAGGTCGCTCTGAGTCTTTGCCATCGGCCGTCAAAACATTCAATATTACTGTTAACACCCATACCATTCCTCACAGTAGGACATGAGAAAGATGCTTATGTGCAAACAAGGATACTGCAGCTTGAGAATGGACAGGTAAGCCCGAAGACCTGTCTGTACAGATGGTCTGCACGTTTCCATTGAGGCCCGAATCTAGTATCGAGACCGCTTCCATCGGTGTTGAGACTTCTGCCGACATTGGATCACCGAAGGTCCTGGTGGCCAGAAAATCAGCTCCTTCCTGCGTCTCTGTGTCTGGATAGAACATACTGAGTAGAGAAAGATGTGAAGAGTACCATACAAACCAAAACATAGTGGCCATTACATCCGTAGTTTGTGCATCAGTCTTCTATTTTACACATCAACTTCTAGCAGGTTGGCCAGGCGAAAACCGAGCAGGGTCGCCTGAGTAGAGGATGCGCTACTGCACGCTGCCAGAAAGAAACAGCCTAGCCCATATAAGCTGCGTCCGAGACCAGCGTCTCGGGTAGCTTAAATGCGTCCTTGCGGTTTCGTGCAGATATGCTACAAAAGGTGTTAAGCACAACGGCGAAGATGGGAGGGAGATTTGATACAACGGGCTCGTGATAAGACGTCAAGGCGTGACCAAGGTAGATGAAAGTACCTCTACATTTCTGATTGGGACGTAGAGATTGTCTGCAAGCTTCCAAGGGAACGCATGCTTAGGCGAGAATCAGAAAATGGAACCATAACAAAAAATGATGAACGAACCGATCATTCATCATATGAGAAATCACACGCAAGATAATCATATGCTTTATCTCTAGAGTATTGAAGCAGACGACGATGGATGAGGTGTGATGTTGTAGTGTTGGAACTAACGTAGTTCGGCATTTGCCGGACATTGCGCTTGGACCATTGGCCTTAGCAACCCTTGAACTTGAACGTAACAAGCCTCAGCTTCACTCCCTTACTATTGTCATCCTAAAGGTAAATATACTAGAAGCTATGTACCGATTATGTTCTCATAGCGCACTCAAGAGGCATGCATTCGGAAGAGTGTTCACGCTGCGGATTCCGCGAAAGCTATATTCCATCACCAATTCCTCCCCATGACTGGGCTCAGGGTCAGGATCTCTACGAGCGCCTTCGCTCAGGGAAAACTAATCTCGATATCGACTCAAGTCCAGACATCGTTCTTTTGCAAAAAACCATTTCTGACATAGACCATTATCTAAAGCATCTCGACACGTTAGCATCTTGTGCTCGTAAGGAACGTGGCAGGATCGTGAAGAATCTAGCAGCTAGACAGTCACTCCAATCTCCCATCTGGCGTCTTAATCGTGATGTTCTGCTTACCATTTTCTCGTACGCATCAAACGCAGAATTGGACAGCAGCTATACTAGCAGCAGTCTCGACATGAATAGCGCACCATGGACGTTTCTTCGCATCTGTTACTGGTGGAGACTTGTTGTTTCATCTTCTCCTACACTTTGGTCAACAGTCAAGCTTGTCTTGAGTCGGAGATCTGGCATCATCCCATTTTATGCCCTCGACATTGTCAAACTACACCTTCGTCTGTCACAGAACTCACCAATGAAGTTGATAATCATAGATATAGACTATGAGGGTTCTCCTCAAGGAGACGCCGTTATCAGCGAAGTGATATCACATTCCAATCGATGGGAAGATGTTTGCTTCCTGGCCACAGGTCCTCAATTACGGAACTTTTCACGAGGATTCCGACACCTTTCTCAATTGAAGCGGCTTGTTGTCACAAGTTACAACGATTGGGATTTCACCGTGTCCTCTGAGGCTCCCAAACTCACTTCATTGGGCCTTCACGGGCGCGGTCGAGTCTCCCCCAACATGTTCCCAACATCGAATCTACGCCAATTCACAGGTCATTTCCGTGACCCCACGGAATTCCATACTTTCATTTCCATTGCGACTAGTCTTGAGAGGCTTGGGGTGCAGTCCATTGACCGGGCGGCGTATCTTAATAAACCACCCCTCGTCCCCGTAACTTTACGCCACCTTCGTCAGCTCAGTTATCATGATACCTCGGAGACATGTCCGAACTATCTCATATCCCCGGCTCTCCGAGTTTTGAGCGTCATGCAGCAGGTCGGCAATATAACTGCTGTTACTGAACTCTACAATCGCTCTCGTTTCTCCCTAGAGAAACTCTATCTATGCCGCAATTGTATTCAGTTCAGTGCTGCAGCGTCCTTCGTTGAGACAAATGCAGTCCGCGACCTCACATACTTCCACCTTGAAGTCGATGATTCCACTGCTTTTGATTGGATAACGGCCCTCACTGTTACCCCCTCCTCTTGCTTATTTCCCAATTTATCAGTGCTGACCATAGTGAACCGTCTCAGTCAGGGAAAATCGTTATCGAACCCGGATAATGCGCAGCGTTATTTGGCAATGGTTCGTTCCAGACTTGTGAAGGGTACTGGTGCTACAACGTGCCAACACCTGAAGTCTTGTTTGAGGAAGGTTGATTTATGTGTCTGGCATCCCAAAGATGCGGAGGACGTATATGTTAATGGTTTTAGAGCCCTCAGGGAAGACGGGCTGGACGCGATCTTCAGGGTCAACGGGAATGGGGATTCCTTGGATAATATCAGTGATGGGCCAGGTAGGTCATATTGGAACATTGGTCCGCATATATGTAGAAAGATCGTATAGATCCTGTGTGCAGTTGCATGCGCGAATTTATGCCGCTGAATCATATCAATCTACCGTAAGTTCGGCGGCAATCTCAGACCTTCTTGCATCGGAGGCATTGGTTCGGCTATTAAACGTTAAACGTGTGTCTGCAACTTGCGATGAAGGGAGAACCCCTGTGCCATTAATATTTCAAGCCTTAGGGACATCCAGAATCCGTAGTAGGGTATTCTTTCTGATGCTAGATGATGAAGTATCCAAGACTTATTTTCAGAAAGACAGTGGCATCAGTGAAGAAGCCACCAGCGCGGTAGGTTCCTGATCGTAGGAGAGACAAAGTAGTTCGGAAAGTTCCGAAGCTTTTTGTCCCCATCCATTCATCGAGGTTCTTTGTTTGACGACCTTGTTTGGGAATGCATTGTCTTGTTGGCCTTAAAAGGCACCTGGCATCGCAATGGAGAGCACTATAATTCCTCGTCTTTGCACCCTTCGAGCTCAACCTCAATATATTTACATGGGACCCAACCAACAAATCAGAATGATGTCGGCCACTCACAATCTCTTCAATGTAGGTACAAACACACCGGAAATTCGTCTCTATCAATCTCACTTCTCATTTAGATGCATTACAAGCGCGGTGCTTCATCCACATTCGAGGAAACTGTTCTCTCAAAATATGAGGGTCTTTCATCGTATCAGCGTCCGCGCACTCTGCTCGCTCTTCTCCGGACCAACGCCGTTCCAAGCCCAATGGAGGAAGGCATTCTCAAAGGCTCACTATTTCACGTCCAAAACGACATCCGCCGAATTGTCGCCGACCTTGGCCACTTATCCTCAGACGGAAACATTGAAATGCTCAGTACCGATGTTTCCCGCCAGCTCCACAATAAACTCGTTCTCCTGGAAGAGATTGAACATGACCATCGTTTACCATTACTTCTTATTCGTCGCATTCCATCTGAAATTCTCATGGAGATCTTTTCACACACCGCTAGTTTCTCCCCTGATATCCTCAATACAGGCAGCGCCCCTTGGGTCATCGGGCAGGTGTGCAGATCATGGAGATCCGTCTGCGTTAAAATGTGTCCTAGCCTGTGGTCAACCATTAATATTTTCTCTGACCCATGCATGCACAAGAAAGACCCTAGATCATTGCTTCAGACAGTGTTGTCTCGTTCACGTCAGCACGGGCTGGCCATTAGGTTGCCCTCGTCTATTGGGCCGATAATTTGGGAAGAACTTCTTGCCCACGGCGAGCGTTGGACCAATGTTCATCTCACTGATATTGGTCTACCAGAGTTGGAGTACCTCTCTCATCTCCGTGGGCGCTTTGGGAGGCTGCAAGAATGTTCTCTGGAATTTGCTTGCGAAGGGCTCGATGTTTTCGATGTTTTCGATGATACACCAGCACTGAAGGAAATGAGAGTCTATGGTCTAGACCTCAATACGCTCTTTCCTATCACTTCTACCAACCTAGAGATCTTTGTGGACGACAGGGACGAGTGGCTGACGTCCACTTCAATCCATGATCAGCACTTGAAAGTCCTCCAAGATTCGCAGAACTTGAAGGTCTTTTATGCGCCTTACCGTTGTACCACAGGCCGGATTGTTTTCCCACGTATCATCAAGCCCTCGTTATCGGAATTGACAGTCTGCGACAACTCTCTTATTCGCAGTCTCTCGCTCCCACGACTGGAGTTTGTTGCTTTATTCAACGATTGCTGGCTGAATCTCACAGACTGCTTGGTCGATTTCCAAGATATGTTGACCCAGTCTCGATGCAACTCGCTGACGACACTGGAAATATACGACGTTCTTCTCCGCCCGACGAATCTCCTCCGCATCTTCGAATTGAGCCCCTCCCTCATTTCTTTCCGTTATCAGACTCATGAATGGGCAGCCCAAAATGATGATGCCTTGCAAAGCATCTTCCGTGGATTGTCTGATTCAGCGGAACTAGTCCCTCAACTAAAGGATGTCGTTCTTGAACTTGCGCTTTTCAGTGAGACTGACGTCCATTGTGCCAACCATACAATGGTAGGAATGATCGCAGCGCGGTGCGGTTCCTCTTTGCGTAAGTTTCATCTCACTGCATCAGTGCCGAGTGAGGGATTTTGTGATCTAGGCGAAGATGATATTCAACGGTTGAGGGATATAAAGGCAAAGGGTTTGGATGTAGCAATCATGTCTTGCGAGTCTCTCGACATTGACCTTTCAAGACAAATTTATGTATAGTCCAGCCGTCCTTACACACCAGGATATGCCGTTGTTGATACGTTCATTTAACATGAAAGGATCTCCAGCCGTCTAGTATCATCATAAGTAAAATCACAGAAGGCGTTTTCATTCTTGCCTGAGATTGTTGAGATAATAAAGAACCTCAGTGACGGCTCCGAAGAGGCCGTGCCCTGACAAAGTAAACTTTGGAAGGTGTGGACTCATCTGAAAGAAACAGGTGCGCAATGTCGCCTAGATGTAGGACAAGGCTTATGACCACGAAGCCTGCCCAATCGAGGTCAAGGTAGGGCAACTCTAGTAGGTGGTGGAAGACACCCTACTAGCTATTGTCACCCCGGACAAACCAAGTACGCTGTGAACTCAAAAGAGGCTAGAGAAGGCGATAATTGGAAGACGGGGAGTAAACTTTTGTTCAGGTGGGGTTGATCCCTACGCAGGATATCTGACGAACTAGACCACTTAAGGGCACGGAAACACGGCAATTAGGAGGACATGAATATGAATGAATAAAATATACTAGTGCTCGCACATATTGAACGATACACTAAACATATTCTCATTATTCTCTCGGACAAACGCTGTTCGCTCATCCATCAACTGCAGCCTGAACTCCTCTGTCTCCTTCCTCGTCATAAGATCCATAAGTTCTACGATGAGATCCAAAAGTTCGGCAGGGAGGAGTCCCAACCGACTGTTACCTTCATTTGCTAAACCATTTAGATCTAGCGACCACCAGTCAAGTCGCTGTGGTGGAACAATCGTCGTAGACGGCCTTGGGTTCTCTAGCTCGGGGTCAACTAAGAAGAGTGCGACGATCTTGCGGTACCCCGGCTTCGAAGGATCCAGAAGAGAAAAAGGCGATACGCAGTGCTGGTACATGTTTGGAAACGCGATACAACGGCCCGCCTTCGTGGCTACGTCGCCGATAATTTGATTCAGTGGCTCATCCCTGCAGACGAATAGCATTTTAAGGCCAGCCTAAAAAAAGTTGTTGTAGAGCGTGCTTACCGATCTAGACCCCAAACCGCCCTGGTCCCATCTCCGTCATTCTGGCCATAGCCGTCCGGCTCCGAAACACTCACGCAGAAGGACAGCTTGCTCTGCGTGATATTTTCCTGGTCGTAATAGCAAATACCCGTCGAGACGATGCATTCGTTCTTCATGCCTTCAACATGCCAGGATCCGCCTTCGTAGACCGGTTTTTCCGGTGTCTAAACCATACATAAAACAGCGACACTATTCGGAAAGAAATGTACGCACCAAAAGGATGTTCGCAAGCTTGACGATGACTTGAAGCTTCCTCCCCTTAAGGTCCATCGGTTCCGGGAAGCCCAGGACTCCGGGTTTATAAGTCCCCAGTAAACGAGGGTATCGCATCACACGTATGGCTTTCCAGGCTGCATACTGAGCCTCGTAATCCTCATCAGTCGCAGTCTCTGGTGTAGGATGATCTCGGTAAAAACTCCACTCTGAAGGCTCCCAGTCGTAGCCAGCACTAGTGCGTAAGGGGAGCTTGTAATCCTCTTTGGACTCGACAAGTACGCGAGACCACAACGGAGTAAAGCGTGCCACGAGTGTCTCAATAACAGTGTGTAATGCTGCATCAATTGTCGGATGAATGTTATTGATGTATCCTAAACTCTTGGCGTTCTTGCCTTCTGGAGAGACGAGAAAGTCTGTGGGGAGCCAGGAAAAACGTTTCGAGACCGTGTAATCGTTGCCATCTTCGGAGATGTCGCATTGAAGGGGCGCGACTGATCCGTCAGCGTTCCGGCCAAGTGTACGGCCGTAGACGATACAGTAAACTGATGGATGAACGAGATCCAAGACTTGCTCATTGGCTCGTGGATGCCAGTCTTTTCCAGCATCAGGGACGTTCTCGAGAGGTACGACAGAGGATATTAGGGATTCGCGAAGACTAGATTCAATCAAGCTGTCTGACTGCCAGATACGACGATAGCAAGAAGCCTATCATATGTTCTGTCAGCATAACTCAGACGAGGAAAATGTTGAATCACTTCAATCCCGGTCTCTGAATCTCGAACAGCAGTGTATCCCTCGAGTTCATCGAGTACATAGTCAATCTCGTCCTCTTGAAGTGGTCGACAGTCATAACTCCCCCTCTGAGTTGTCGCCTCCTCTTTCCACTTGGCGCGAATTGCTGGATCTTTACACTTCTCCCACCAATTGGGCTTGTCGCGTATCATCGCGGAAAGCTCACACATGGTAAGCTCATTGAACTATGAATGTGTCAGAACAAGACACAGTGAAATTGAGTCTGGCACAAAATATACCGGGACTGGCACGTCAACGCCTTCTTCTTCGTCTCCCCATCCATCTCGTTGGAGGAAAGGGTGTCTGCATCTTCCCGTTGGATGAAGATTAACGGATTCATGAATAGGTGCTTCGGTATCTGCCATGGATATGGTGGTCGTAGCAGAGACGGGGGCTCCTGTTGGAAGTCAGGTGACATGAAATAAGGGGACATCGCGACGTACTGATACTAATCAACAGATTCGTACAGTCCGAATCAATCATTGGTGATTGATATGGACACTTGAAGATAAATCCTCCGGCCTCAGGCCTCATGAGAGGAGTAAGGGATCACGAGCCTTGTTTCCTGTTCCCAGTGACCTGGAATACACTGGAATACATATATGAAAAAGTTTGAAGAAAAGACACATGCGAAGAGCTACCTGCTTACAGTTGAATATGTATTGAGGAAAAATAAGGATACGGTAATGAGGCCTGGCGAACGGAGGACATCGCGGTCAGAAGGGAAGTAATAAATTTATTAAATACACAATAAATACTGTTTCCGGGCCGGCAATCGGGCGAGTACTGCAGTTCGGCAAGTCCCGGTCGCTGGATTCCCCCTCGAGTCAACCTCCAATCCTTCATCGTAACGGATTTTTTTAAATAGCAAATTCAACCTGGGGGTGCTGGTCTTAATCTATATCCTAGGGTGTGTCGCATCCTGAGCAATGCCTGTACTGTGGATTCCGAGAGAGCGATGTATGCATTCTACGATCGCAGCTAAAGCCTCCTCATGATTGGGCTCTGGGCTTAGATATCTTCGACCGCCTTCACTCGGGAAATTTACTCTCGATGTCGACTCGAGCTCTGTTGTATGTAACATAGTCTCTCTGACTTGAACCATTATCTAAATGATCTCGACGCATTAGCATCTCGTGTCCACAAGGAACATGCCGAGATTGTGAGATTATTGAGGCCTAACAGTCACTCCTGTCTCAGGCCATCCGGCGTCTCAAACATGACGTACTTCAGTTCATCATATCCTCATCTGCGTCCCAGGGAACTAACAATAGTCTCTGCATGAACGCCGCATCATGGACGCTTCTTCACACATGTCACTGGTGGGGATTTGTCGTTTCCTCTTCTCCGGTACTTTGGTCAACATTGCTTCTTCACGTATCTCGAGGAGCTACTTTCCCTTCCCATGCCCTCGACATTGTCAAGCTCCAGTTTCGTTCGTCGCAGAATTGCCATTGAAATCGTTCATGGATATAGGGTCTGACTTCAAATAGGATGACGCCGTTATCGGCGAACTCTTCTCACATTCTGATCGATGGTATGAACTTGACGTCGGGGGCACACGTCGTCAGTCATGGATGCTTTAAGGAAATTCCTCAAGGCATTCCCATTTGAAGCGGCTCGTTATCAACTCCGAACAACTCTTTGGGGTCGACTGACACCGAGTCTTTCGATGTTCCCAAGCTCACTTCATTGTGCCTTCACGGTGGGGGTTGAGTTTGTCCCAAGATTTTCCGATCGTCAAATCTACGCCAATTCACAGGTTGTTTCAGTGACGTTGTGGAACTCCATACTTTCATTTCCGTTGCGACTAGTCTTGAGAAGCTTGGGGTGCAGTCCATTGACCAGGCAGTGTGTCCTGACAAGCCACCCCTCACCCCATAACTTTACGCTGCCTTTGTCAAGCCGGTTATTTTGATACCTCGCAGATATGTCTGAACTATCTTATATCCCCAAAATTCTCAGTATTGAGAGTCATGCAACGGGTCGACGATACAACTACTGTTGCCGAACTTTACGGTCGCTCCCTTTTCTCCATGAAAAACGTAATGAGTATGCAGCATAGTATGTACGATTCAATTATCCTGGAAAAAAGCACCGACTGCATCATAGATGACATAGAACTTGGATGCCGTTCGCTCCGACCTTGTCAGAGCCTACTGTTCGAATTGCTTCATATTGTAAACCCTCCCAACAAATCCGATCGATTCCCGCTCTTTCGTGGAGCCCTGGTAACCGGGAAAATAGTATGCACATTATCTGGACAACTGACCACCATGAGGGATCTCAACCGGCTAGCATTGGAGCATAGATATAAACAAAATAGACTAGTGCTCACACATATTGAATGTCACATTGAACGAATTCTCGTTATTCTCACTGATGAATGCCGTTCGCTCATCCATCAACTGGAGCATCAATTCCTCTGCCTCCTTCCTCGTCATAAGATCCATAAAATCCCAACGATGTCCAACACGTCAGCTGGAAGCAGTCCCAATCGACTGTCTCACTCCGCCGCTGCGAGCCCAAGTAGCTCTTGAGACCACCAATCCTGGCCCTGTGGCAGCGCATTCGTTGTGGACGATCTTGGGCTCTATAGTTCCGGGGAATGTGATGATCTTGCGGTACACTGGCTTTGAGGGATCCACAAGGGGAAAAGGCGATACACGGTGCTGATACATGTTCGGAAACGCGATGCAACAGCCCGCTTTCGTGGGTACGTCCGTGACGACTTGATTCAATGGCTTGTCCCTGCAGAAAGAGCCCGTTAGAAAAACTTCGAAGACTCATGTGGGTACTTACCTGCTTGAACCCCAGATCACTGCATCCCCGTCTGGGAATAGCCCTTGGGTTCACCGACACTTGCGCGGAAGGACACTTTGCTTTGTGTGATGTTCTCCTGCTCGTAATAGTAGATCCCAATTGAGATGATGCATTCATTCTTGATGCCTTCAACGTGGCAAGATCCACCTTCGTGGACGGGCTCTTCCGGTGTCAGAACCGCATGTCAGCACAGCGAGATTCAGAAAGTAGTCCACGCACCAAAAGGATATTCACAAGCTTGACAATGACCTGGACCTTTCCCCCTTGAGGTGCATCGGTGCTGGGAAGCCGAGGAATCCAGTTTGGTAAGCCTCCAACAAGCAAGGATACCGCATCCCACGAATCGCCTTCCATGCTTCCTCCATTGCATCGGACTGCTCGTGTGTCAGAATATCTGGGAATGAGTAAAGGCGATGGTATCGCAAATCCGTAGGTTCCCAGTCATGGGACCCGTAGCCTGTACGTGTCCGTGATGGGAACTTGTAGTCTTCTTTGGATTCGAGAAGTACTCGTGATCGCAGCGGGATGAAGCGTGCTACGAGTGTCTCAATAGCAGTGTGTAGCGTTGGATAATTTATCGGATGAATGCTATTGATGTATCCCAAGCTCTCCGCGCTCTTGCTGTCTTGTCAGATAAGAAAATCTGTAGGGAGCCAGAAAATTGAATGCTTCCAGGGAGACAGCGTAATCCTCGTTTTCTTCGAGGATGTCGCATTGAAGGGGCGCGGCTTATCCATCGGCAGGCCGACTAAGCGTACGGCCGTAAACGATGCAGTAAAGTGATGGATGAACGAGGTCCAAGGGTTGCTCATGGGCCCGTGGATTCCAATCTTTTTCAGCGTCAAGGACGTTCTCGAGAGTGGCAACAGAGGATATTGGGGCATCGCGAAGGCTGTATTCGATTAGGCTATCTGACTACCAGGTACGACAATAGCAAGATGCATAGCGCATGACCTGTGAGCGCTGCAGTCAGATGAGGAAGATATTCACTCACCTCAATCCCGGTCTCTGTATCTCGAACAACAGCAAATCCTTCGAGTTCATCGAGTACGTAGTCGATCTCGCCCTCCTGAAGTGGTCGACATCCATAAATCCCCCTCTGAGTTTCAGCCTCCTCTTTCCCCTTGATGCGAATTACTAAATCCTTGTACTTTCCCCACCAGCTGGGCTTGTTGTGGCGAAGAGCTCACGCATTGTTAGCTCATTGAACTAGAAATATATCAGAAAGAGAATATTTTGAGTCCGGTAAGACAGCATACCGGGACTGGTTCGTCAACATCCTCGTCTTCTGCTGCCGACCATAGAGTCTTCGAGGTCTCGTTCGAAGCAGGGTTGTCAGCACCTACCGTGGGGCAAACCTTGGGAGGTTTTCGGGTGGTAATTTTTTTGGCGTATTCTATGAAAATGGTGTTCATGGAGAGATGGGAATTGTAGAAGAGACTTGGTGAACTGACGACACCATGGTGCCAAGGAAGGTTGTGCACGGTGATTTAATTGGCCTGATAGATATTTGCGCTGGGTCCGGGCCGTGCATATATCGAAATATTTAATTATCGTTATCGTAACTCTCTCTCTTTTACCATCATCGCATTTCGTCGCACGGATTTCGTCGTCTCCCCCAATGTTGTCCTTGATAAGGTTCATCACTCACTTTTACGATAGCGAGACCTTGTATCACAGCGACCTTCCATTCCATTCGAATGATTCCGAATATCTGAAATTTCGCGGCAATCGGAGCGATTTATCTGCCTAACTGATGACGCCTGAATGGTGAATACTCGTTTTCTGTCAACGAAGCATTCCGTGCTTCATGATGGCAGTTGGATGCTTAAGCGACGGCTACCCTGAGCCAGGTTGCCGAATGATTGTTATCCGATGTGGAACCTGTCCGCCTTGAAGGACACGATATGGTCAGCCTCAAGATTCGACTACGGGAATGGGCAATCTCCCATCGGTACGTGTTTCCTTCATTTGCGATTTGTCTGGACTCTCCTAACGAAGCGCATATATTCAGTTCAGATAGTGTATCCGAACAGAATCATCGCACCGAGTGGAACGGCAACATGAACTTGCGCAGTAACGACCAAAGAAGTCAAAGCAACAAACGGAAATGTCCACCATCCAGTGAGTATATCTTTTATTTACGTGTTGTCTGGTCCTCCCTCAATAAGCACATTCAGTCGAAGACCGTGATAAGGTTCGCGCGCGGATAAGAGCCCAAAAAATGAGGGATGCATGAAGCCCAGACTTGGCACGTCATTGTTTGCAGTACATCCTAGACTGTTTGCTCAACTATTCACAGGTCCCTCGATCTTTACCGGCTATAACCAAAGAACGAGATATCTTAGGCGTGCGCATGTATTACATGCTTATTCACACAAGCTTAGCGTTCGGTTTCGGTACTAGCATCCGGATAAGCGAGCCCTGAGAAGGGACCTCGGGCATAGAGCCTATCTGTTAGGTACCCGTAGGTGACCGAAACATCCAGGGCTGCGGTTGATCAATGACTGTGGGAAGATTTCAGTCCCACCCCGATAAACCAGGCGATAGTCCAGCGACGGCGAGCTTGGGCTGTTGATAATGCTGCGGATACGAGGACCTCTCCAGTCTCGTCTCCAGATAGAGCAGTGAGTAGCTTCTTCGCCCAAGCCCAAATATTTTCTAATTATATAACCCTCGTGGTCCAGAAGAATCTTGTGTTTACGACGCCACTACCGAGGGCCTCTTGTTGAGGCGAGAGATAGGCACGATGGTGATACCCTGTCACTACTTCAAGCTAGCACTATGTCTGTATTCGCCGAAAGTGTTCGTTAGCCATTGTAATATTTTAATTCTTTTGGCTACTTGCTGATTTTCTTTCAGCGTTGTGATCTCAACTTAGCTTGAACCGAAGATAGTCAGAACTAGATAAAAAGACCACGTTACTTCAACGCTAGTGTCAACACGGCAGGCTGCAGCTGCACAATTTCAACATACCAGTCTAGAGCAAGTCGTCGTGTAACAGACCCTTCTTCCGCAATTTAACATGGCTATCGGTTCTTTGTCACATCATCTCGCCACTGGTAGCTGCTCTTCCTCCGGCGCGTAAACAGTAGACAAAATTGTCATGCCACGCCTCGAGGAGAACTAAGTGGGATCCGAGTTGTCCCGGACCAATAAGACGATGCTACTTCCGACTGCGAAGGTGGTTGTGAAAGTGGTGAGTATTGCTTCTTTTCGAGGCAGGCAATCAAACCTAACTTTTATCCTGATCCCACGTTCGTAGCTCATCGAACGGGCACGGTATGAAGCGAACCATAGAGTCCAATCATATCAACGTTCCGCCTGAGCTTGAACCTTTTTCGCGAGAACGACGCGCTTCATTGTGATGAGTTTCCGAAAGAATTTCTTTCCTTCCCTCATAAGAGGTAAAAGCCAATTCATCTGATTGTATTTTGCCGACATTTATTTTGATTATCATAAGGGATAGTTATAAAACCACAAACTAGAGCGACTGAAAAAAATGCAGCTGTACAACGTGGTGCAATATTACTCTACAAAAGGATCGAGACATGTGCCAACGGTCAGCATCTCTACATCGTTCTGACACGCTTCAAATGCATCCTCCAAACTGTCTGATCCTTGTAAAACATCGCCCCTCCCAGGCTCAACCCGAAGAACAACGTTGTAAAAGCGCTGACTGTATCAACATCTATCCCGCAACTGCATTTCTGCCTGTAGCACCCACCCAGAGTCTCTGGCGGTAGTAGCGCTCGGAGGACAGTCCGTGCGCGTACCAACACATCCTCGACGGTGACACCCATGCCGTCCCGTGCTCGCACTTCAATGTTGAACCCATGGTCATCTATCTCGACAAACAAGAGGACTCGTGGGAGAGGAGGGTCGGAGGCAAACTCTGATGCTACCGAGGCATGCGGTTTGACGCGCTTCGACGAGAAGAAGTCGATAGGCTCGCATGTCCCCACCGTTAGGGCTCGATGTATGCCTATCGATGCGGGGAGAAGCATCTGATCCTGATATGGTGTCCAGGATGTTTGCGGGGAAGAATGAGAATGAGGGTATGAGTCTTCAGCTGTCTTTGGTCGCTTTTGCGTATGTGTGGAGTGGAGAGCTCGGAGGCAAGTGTGCGGAGACTGGTGACGTAAACGTCGCGCATCGGAGAAAGATGATGATGCTGATACAACGGGAGGCTCGACGGTATGATGGGAACTGGATACCGGTGACACGTATGCGGTAGCGACATAGTCAGAGGACACTGTTGCTGAGGAAGCGTGCGGAAGACGGCCAGGTGCTTTCACTACCGGGGTGCCTGAAATCAACAATAATGTCGGCGTTAGGTCGCAGGCAAAGACCATGCCGTACGGGCTTACCTGATTTCACATCACGACGAGGACGAGGTAGAGATGGAAGAGTGTTAAGTTCGGGACGGAGAGATATCTGCTTGATATCGTCGTCCCAGTGTACCCGCTTTCTTGACATGAACTGGAGAACTGGATGAGAAGCACGGATAGTCCAACTGACGCGTTTTATCTCATAAAGCTGAACTTCCGAAATCAGGTGCTGTTACTATCTCGCCTCGCGGTTGCCTCGCGTTACCTGGTCGCAGGACAAAAAATAGCTATCAAGGTGCGGCAACTATAGATTCGCCGTAACGTCATCCCGTCTACTCGAATGTCATGCTCAATCGAAGACTCGTTATCATGTTCGACTACGTATCTGGCCAGCACCCCGAGTAAGTATTATTCACAGTCAAGTCCCCTTGTCATCGGGCTAACAACAAGGCATAAGGCTTGCACACAGCATGGTATAGGTTTAGTGCTGTGGAGAAGGCGCCAAGTTGTGTCCTTAATTTCTCATGGAACGTCGTGTTCGAGGGAAACAGGTCCTGCATCTGGTGACGTGTTCAAAGGGCTTATCAAGGCGGCAGCTGTCCTGAACATTCGAGTGCACACCCCACTTTTTGGCCTCTCAGGGGACTCTTGGGCTCCGAGAATCAGTGTCAATCTTTCCAGATTCGAGAGGGATCGGGCCCTGGATCCTTGGAAATCCTGATTTTCCATGCTTTGATACCGAAATTTGATGAGAAAAGCACATACGTTGCCGAATGCCGTTGCGAAATTGGGACCTTCTGGAGTTCGAAGCCACGGGTCAGCTGTAACTGCGTCCGAAGTTTACGATCATTTGCTGTTGTTCCGACACTTCTCGTCTGAATACCTTTTGCAATCCACCAACCATTGCCGCTACTTAGACAGATCAACTGATATTTGGTAAGGAAACGCCACATCATGGCCGATTAAAATATACGAAGCTACACCAGGAGGGTAACGGGACTGTCCGTTAACGTATCTTCCCAAGTCCTGTGAAGTGGTGAAGCTGTTCAAAAGCACTTGGGTATCATGACACAGTGATAAGGTTACCGATAACTCTCCGCACAATTTTTCGTACTCCCTCTTCGCGCTGTGTTCTCTCTCTGCTGGCCCAATCGTTACTATCCTGTTACCGCGGGTCCAAGCCAGAAGTGTCAATTCCCCCCTGATCGACGAAACGCGCAAACAGCGCATGTTCATCCCACGTACTAGCTTAGACTGTCGACTTTTCCTTTGAGAAAGGTAAGTTTCTCAGACAATCCTCATGAACATAATCGGAAGTGCTGATTTGGCTTATACCCAGATAATTTCGAGCGCGTACGTTCCTCAGATTTGGCATACACCAACGTGAAGGAACGCCGTTTATATTTCTAGTGAATTCGAATGCGGGGAGAAGTGGCAATAGTGGATCCGAAACGTTCAGCTGACGGATGGCGTCTTGTATTGTACGTTAGCTTGCACGTCGGCGACGTATTCGCGAGCAAGGGTGTATAAAGAGTCGCGGGGACTCTCGTTCTTTGGTTCGTTACCTCATTTTTTCAAGATGCCTCCTCACTTCGCTCACAAGTTCGATACCCCTGTTTATAAGGGAACGACCTCTTTTCCGACAGGATTGTTTATCAACGGACAGTTTGTCGATGGATCAGACAGTACAACGATTGAGCAAGTTTTCACCAAGAAAAAAACCCCCCCCCACTGATTTTGCTCTCGATCCAGTGTGATCAATCCCTGTACGTTGTTATATTGCGCGAAGACGTTTTTCTAAACCATTTCCCCAGCCGATGGATCTATCATTACCAAGGTTTCCGAGGCCACCCACAAGGACGTCGATATAGCTGTGGAAGTTGCACAGAAGGCTTTCGATACAACATGGGGTCTGAAGGCTTCAGGATCATTTCGTGCTGGCCTCATGCAGAAGCTCGCCAATGCCCTGGTCGAGAACGGAGATGAGCTATGCGCTTTGGAGGCCCTGGATAACGGCGCGTATTTTTAGACCTTCTGTTCGCACGTTGAACTGAATTGCGCTTCTTAGGCAAAACGTATGGCTGGGCACAGCAGGCAGATCTGCCACTATCCATAGATGTCATAAAGTATTATGCAGGATGGGCAGATAAGATCGATGGAAAAGTCATCGAAGTGAGTGTTCTCCCTTTACAGTTATACATAACCTGACATGCCTTCCTAGACGGATGAGGGCCGACTTACGTACACTAGGCATGAGCCTATCGGAGTTGTTGTATGTCGATTGTCGCTCCAATATCGTAGGTACTTACCCACCGCTATCTTCACATGCAGGGCCAGATCATTCCATGTAAGCAAAAACGTCCCATCGTGCCCCAGTGATACTGAATGTGCCTCGCCTTGCAGGGAATTTCCCGAGTAAGTACCGACCTACTCCTACAATGCTCATTGAACGTTAACTCGTCACCTCAATTGCCCAGTTCTCATGATGGTAATGAAACTTGGACCTGGTTCGTACTTCCATATTTGATCATCAACGTACCTTACAGTGACACGCGTTCAAAGCGCTTGCCACCGGGAATTGTATTGTCATGAAGGCGAGTCATCATTAAATTCATCAACGCGTCCTATTTCATTGCAGATTGACCCCAAAACAGACGTCGGAATTTACTCCGTTATCAGCGCTGCGAATCTGCACCCTCATTCAGGAAGTAGGCTTCCCTCCGGGAGTCGTAAACGTGCTTACCGGCTACGGAGAGACCGTCGGCGAGGCGATTTCAATGCACATGAAAATTGAGAAAGTCGCCTTCACTGGGAGTGTCCTCGTCGGCCATAAGATTATGGTGGCTGCCGGAAAGAGCAACCTTAAGAAAGTTACCCTGGAACTCGGCGGAAAGAGTCCGAATATTATATTCAATGATGCCGATTTAGAACAAGCTGTGAACTGGTCATTCCATGGGATTTAGTGTGTTACTGTTTCCGTCCTTGCTCCGATTCGCGACACAATTACTCATCCCAATTGCGTAGCTGGAATCATGGCCAGGCCTGTTGCGCCGGCTCTAGAATATTTGTTCAATCCGGGATATACGATGAGTTCCTCAAGATGTTCACGGAGAAGAGTAAGGCGATCAAAGTTGGTGATCCTTTCGATGAGGATTCATTCCAGGGACCGTTAGTTTCTAAGAGACAATTTGATGTGTGTGCTCCATTTGCTTCGTCGATCTCTCTTTTCTCCCAAATGATAATCTCATGGGTATTTCCTAGCGCGTGATGAACTTCATCGATACTGGCAAGGCCCAAGGCGCTACGGTCCATCTTGGCGGAGAACGTCACGGCACCAAAGGTTACTTCATTCAGCCGACCATATTCACCAACACGACACCCAATATGGACATCGTCCAGGAGGAAATCTTCGGGCCTATCAGCTGTATCATCAAGTTCGAAGACGAAGAGGGTAAGGTTTCTGTACCGCGCCTTCTTTGCCGATAACACCGTTGATATGAATTGTCTGGCGCCTAATAGATGTTGTCCGACAAGCCAATGATACATGTAAACATCATACCACCAGCTTGCTGCGCTCCAGCTGACTTCTTCCCTCTCAAAGTCTACGGATTGGCCGCAGCGGTCTTTACCAAAGACATCACTCGTGCCCTCGAAACCGCGCATAGTCTGAAAGCTGGGACTGCTTGGGTTTGTTTTCCCCTCTAACCGCGAGATGATGAGAGCTGAAATGTCCACTAGGTCAATTGTTACAATGTTTGCCACGCTAACGTGCCTTTTGGTGGATTCAAACAATCCGGATTTGGACGAGAATTCAGTGAATACGCGCTTCAAAAGTGAGCCCCTTGTGAAACGCTTTCATATTGTCAGTTGATCTAGCCACTGTAGTTACACCAACGTCAAGTCCGTGAACATTAACCTACGACATAAGATGCAGTGAGAGTCATTGCTGTGCGTTTAACGCCAGAGGTACGGGTCTTTGCGGAAAAGTTCCGTGAAGACGGGTACAAGCTGCACCGTTCATTCAGTAGGCATGGTGTCGCAAATCATAGTCCGTTGTAAATCATGATGAATTTAAGGCGAAATTCCCACCGAGGACTTAAAGTGGATAGGCCTAAACGACTTCCATCAAAACCAAAGAAAAAGAAACATCCAGGGTGCCTGGATGGTTATCATTCATTCTATTGTATACAGGTGCATTCTTCTCCAATCAACTGGAGCGGTGTATCCACAATGGGGTCCTCGGTACGGCTCCGTAGTCGGCCTTGGTAAGGAATCCTAATAGACTAGTCCTGGGGCGATGACATAAGGCTGGGCAGAGTGATCCAGCCGATGAATACCCCTTGTGGAGACACCGACCCAGCAATTCAGCTGCATTTAGTCTTGTGAGGCGCATTAGAGAGAGCTAGCGACAATAGATCCATAGCACCCTGAAGGCGCACCCCCCCGCCTGATCTGGATGACTGCAGGGCTATGCTTGCGGCCAGAGATGCTGTATTCTGACGGTCTGGGGTATCATATAAATTAGCTGGGCGGACGCACTGACCGTCAAAATGACTCACGTATAGGACTTTTTCGGAATGATTTCACGAGATCAGGATGCGGGAGGAGACTATTTAGGACGGAAGCACATATATAAATACATGTGCTCCAACTGTGTTTTGCGACAAACCCACTTGATACTATCAAGCCGTGGACTAGCAAAGGTAGCCCTACAGTCGACTCACGACCGTCTATTCTTCCAGAGTCGACATGAAGTCCGAGTCGAATCACGTTCGCTTCGCGAATTCGCCTAACGAGCTGTATGCGTACGATTCCGACCAAGCGCCTTCGCCAGTAACAGCTCGTCCCAGGCAGCGCTTCGCCTATACTCCAGCTCAACAGCAGTTGTCCTCGCAGGCTCGACCTCCGCGCAGTTACGCCGTTTCCAATTCTCGTTCTCTCAGTAATACGCCCTCTTCTGTTAACAACCACCCCGCCCTCCCGTATCCGTCCTTCCTGCAGAATGTTACTGTTCCGTCATCGTCCTACTCTATGTTTGCGTCACCGTCGACGCCTGCCGTCTCGATGAACCCCCCGCCGACACCTGATCAGCTGCGAAGAACCATTCCTCTTCCTCGTATCGATGAGGACGGTGTCGTCCACGGTAATAGACCACGGTCAATCAAAGCGCATGAATTACTCCGACCGGCACATCCGACACACATTAATATCGACCTTTCCACCAGCCTTCATACATACATCCCGACACTCTCTAAAGAGCCTGCAACGCAGCCTCGCCTTCCGACACTCACTCTGGTATCTAAATACCTACCTTGGAGACTGCCCGTCATCCCCAAGGGTGACTGCGTCACGGTACGAGACTTGATGGCAAGTTTATATACCTCATTGCGTGTGCCTGTCACCCACGAAGAGATGAAGCAAGCGAAGGGCGGTAGGAGTGTACAGCGGGCCTTCGATAGACGCATTCATGGTAAAGGGTATGAGGACGCCCGAAAGGGAGTACGTCGGGTGGATTTCCTGCTCGAAAACTCTGTATTTGTCGGAATCACGGCGACAGAAGACCCGAAAGTGTGGAAAATCTGCCTTGTACCCTCAACAGCAGCGCAACAGCACTAGCGACAGCGCTTATTGCCAAGCTGTGTGAGTACTTTGGGGTCGTGGAGCCGTATTAGGAGCGGGAGATGTGTGATACCAGTTGATCAGCTATGTACTTGTTTAGTCCATCTATAACGTTATCCATTAAGTTGTTTTACCCCCGTGATTGGCCTGATCGACAGACACATCAAGTCGCTAAGAAATTTGTTCCCCGCCTGCATTCTTCTATCAAGAAAGATGTTGGAATTTGAAAATGACAATGTCTCGGGAGTAGACTTGTACCGAAGAACAGCAGTGGGCCATGCTGTTTAATTAGGCGCTGATTCCATCTTCAAGCGGCTCACTGGAAGAAGTATCTTGTAAGTAAAGGTATTTTTGGAGTCAAAACGGAGTAAAGTTTGATGAATAGGTTGATAGTGAATGAAGGTAGTTCAAAGTGTGAAAGCTTATCGTCGATCAGTTATGGAGAAAAAGAAAGGAATCTTGACATCAAGCGAATAAAAACAATGAACATACCGCCAAATTTCTCCAGGAAACAATATGAATAAGTTTCATGAATCAACCTACACTTACAATACTGTGAGATAGTTGTCCGACCGTCGCTCCTTTTTCGCATCATGGTCGATATTTGATCCATCGCGTCACAACTGGCCGGCTGATGCTAGCAGTTACCAATATACATATAACGGCGTCGCTACTGATGAAAGTAAGAGTGGAGCCACCTGAGTATACAGTCCAAGCATCCATGTCCTACAATAGGCATCTGGTCATTGTGGGATCAACCAATTGTCTTGGCATAGACGTTAAATTCTGCTTGAACGGGAACGTGATGGCATCCTTGTCCAGAATTATCCATGGTATGGGCAAGATAGTAAACGCGGGCCAAGCTTGTACAAATCTAGGCCAGTAGCTGTGTTGGGGCGAACCCGCGGCCGATCACCCACGAGGATTATTATTGTCGTGCTATCGTCCGTGGAGGTATCAGATTCATGCCGGTGAGTGGATTTGTCGTGATGGTGGTAGGAAAGGGAAAGAACAGGGAATCCATATTGGCGCTTTATACTAGGAGAAATGTTTGTGCGATCAAAACACGCCCAGATCTAGATCTTCATTCCAGAGACAACCTGCCATAAGACAAGAGTCACCGCTCCCGGTCGATCGTAGTTGCAAGTTAAAATCCAGCCTCACAGGCTGTCTGGACCTTCGAAGTGTTAGAAAATTATTCGTCACGCCATTGAAAACTCGTATAACCGTTCTTATACTTCTCCGGATCTGCAATAAGGGCGGGAAGCAAGCGAACGGCAAATAAACGCGAGGCACTGAAGGAAGTTCCGGCAACATACGTGTTTTCTATTTCGGGACGGCCGGCTTCTAAACTGGCACGGCCTCTTCTACCTCTTCTAGGCCAATCACGTTTCTGAAGCAAACCCCTTGCATCCCAGTGTTCCTGACATGCGCACAGCATTGACTCTTCGCAATGCATGAGCTCCGGGAACTACGGAGAATTGCGACTGACCTGTAGGCTGTGTCTCGAGACTTTGACGAGATGACTGCTATAAAGTGTTCGTCTTTAACACAAATCTGGTCGACCCATTTACCCTGCCCGGCTCTAACTTCGTGGTTCTCTTGTTGTTTACTGTACGAGTTCTAGGCATTGCATCAGCACCAACGATTGGACATGATTACTATCTCAATCTGTCTTTCCCTTTGGCCTTCAGCGCTGCAGCGATTCCCTTCAATGACAACGGATATCGACTTCCATCAGTATCAACAAACCTTGGACACACGGATTCTATGAATCAAGATGATTTCTCTGCGAGCCACATCTGATGGGTCACTGTATTTTGGCGCCATCGCCCTTATATATTTTGAGCGTACGCCACTGAAGGCAAGGTACTTGATTGTTCCTAGTTCCTAGTTCCTGGATCTTCGGTGAGCCACATTTATCAACACGCCACATTCGCGAAATCAAATATTCGTGCTGTCTTCCTTCCAAGCTGTGGATCGCTCTAATCGAATTATCAGCTACAAACCACGGTATCTCATCTGAATACACCACAACACTCATGGGCGATCACTGGGGTCGCAAACCACCATCAGCGATGATAATTTGTCCTGCCCAATGACGGCGAGAGCCAGCGTGGACGTCTGCCAGTGAACTGGGGACTTTGGTCATGCTGTGGACACCAAAACTAGCCGGATCGATCTAACGATGTTGTATGGTAGTGGTCGCAGGTGAATTATACTTTTGACGGTTCTGATGACCATTCAAATTTATCTGGAAGATGTTCTTCGCCAGTCGACTTGATCACTGCGAATGTTCAAGGCTTATGCCTTTCGTTCTCTCCAGGTTTGTGGTAGGCCTTTTTGCCCTATCCATTTCCCATAAAGGATGGCTCTCAATCTCAACACCTTGCCCGCTCTGGGAGTCAGCTTTAGAGTCTCCAGATAGGTTTGCTAGAGCAGGACATCGTTGCCGACCCAGGTCAACCTTTCCTTTGCATGCCCTATCTTTGCAAATTGGTCATCAGTAATGATGATAGTCATGAAGATACAGTGGAGATTCTCATTTCTATTCATTCACAAGACTCGGGCTTGGTGCCTCCTCGCTTGTCTGATCTTGAGGTGCATGGAAACGCAATTTTTACTATAACATCTAAAAGATATAACGAGGTACCGGTCGACAATATCCGAGTCGATCAGGGGTGGAATGTTCCTCGGGAATCACAGGTTACTCAGTTGCATCAAGTTCACATCCACCGCAAATCCGACGCCAAGTGGTTCAGTGAGTACACCACAACTCTGTCCCTCATCGAACGTCCGAAATAGTTCAAGATGGAAGGATTAGATATATCTATCAGTAGGAAATGGCAAGGTAGTTCTGCCTTCCTTCCAAAAGCCTTTATTACAGCTAAAATATAAACAGACCATTCAAGGAACATATTGTCAGTGTGATGCTATTACATAGAGTGCAAACGATGTATCGTTCTTTCGAGGTGATGTTTCGACGTGTACCGTCAGCCAATCATCAGGCAACTGACTGCGAAACTGGGAAGGTCGGTAATGAGTTTTCTCATCACAAATTACTCTTCTGGGTTATCAATGAGACACGTGCATTCAAAACAACCTGGTTGCACGAAATTTAATTCATTACTAGTCTATTATTCAGTTGGACGAAGTGTGAACTTATCTTACTAGTACGTGAAAGCGAAGCCTGAATCGCGGGATGAATCAGTCGGCCCTGTGGTATATCAGATGCCATGGTTCGATTCCCAACTCATAACATAATACAACTCTCCAGTTCTGTCGTTCTGTACTATCATGAGCTTAAAGCGACTTGGGTCAACACAACCAGTACTCACATTCTTGAATTGACAAACCAGTCTTTGATTTACGTAGCTTCGTGCCGCCATCTCCCGTCCTTATATCAAAACCCAAACGAATAACAAGCGAGAGGCAAGATAAAGCACTGACGCTTTTATACGCGGTTAGCATCCCGGACCAGTAGATAGCCACGGTATAAATGCCTAGAGTTCGAAAGATAGACTCGGATTCAAGTGTGCAACTTACCTCAATCCGAAGCCTGCGTTCACACTGCGCTTGAACCCGCCCTGCGATGTATAGTCTATCAGCCGCTCTGAATGGCCTGTGGGTTCTGTACTACGAACCTCGTCCTCAAAGTGTGTCACAGGATTTGTCTCTGGGGAGGAGGGGCCGTGGCGGAGGACGGGCCAGCCCATGAGGGCAGAGTCGGGCCAACGGCATCCTCTACTTGGAGCCACCACCGCCTGCGCAGTAATGTAGCGACGTGTCTAAGGCGGACGCATGCTCTGACAGGAGGGACGGGCGATGTAGGGAAAGGTGGAGGTGATCATCGCTCCCACTGGGTGGCCCAAAATATAGATATCAAAGGATGGCAGTCTGATTCCCATCTCGGCGCGTACGACAACGGAAAAGAAGGAACGAAGGCGGGATGGGGATTGCATACGCATGCGAGAAGCCCGCCGTTTTAGAGGGTGGCCGGAGAGTAGTAGGTGTCAATGGTGCCAACGATTGGTACGTCTGTGTTGGTAGGTCCCTCAGTCTCCGTGGCAGCCAACAGACTGTGTATTTCTCTTCGGTGGACTGTGTATTCCATACAAGAAAAAGAGAGGAACGATTCGTTACCATCAATTGTTTCCAAATATTTGCAAGCACCGGTAAAGCCATGCGGTACCGTTTGTGAATCACAGAAAAATATACATTTTCCATTGAGTCAGTGCTTCGTCTCCGGTACCGGAGGAAATCCAGACACTTTCTCCCTCAAAAGCCGGGTCGCATTGAGTTCTAGTGTTCGTCCCTAAACCGATGTCGTCGGGTGTTTCGCTCTGGTGAGTGTCTTTACTCTATACTCCTACGAAATGATGCTCTATCGACATCGTCCAATGCCGGCGTGACGAAAAACAAACACCACTGAACCACTGGATTTTTTTCTCTTCGTTGCGCTGTTTAATTTTTGGCTTATCCGCTTTGAACTTCATCGCAGGGAAAGGGAGGGGGGCCCGGGGGACGTATAGCTATGGTGCGTATTTTCTCTCGTCAATGCTTCGCTTATTTTGAAGTTCGCTGCAACGCCCAGGTGACGACGTCCGCTCTGATGTGTACATGCCGCCAGATTTCATGCATTTCTCCTTCACTCAATCGAGGAAGCCAGGATCCTCGCCGCAGAGATGTCGAGGTGGAGGCCATTCACGGCTGCCGACACTGAACATATGCCCAGGATATCATGCAGGACGGGGTGGTCATCAACCTGTGTAGAAGTCGAGGTGGTCGAGCTTTCGCTTTCCATTCGCAGAATGAGGGAAAGGACTGGCAATACCACCAATGTCGCCGGGATTTTCAACGTTGTGAGTGTCCCTAGTACTCTGCCCCCACAAATGATGCTTCATCGACATCGTCCAACATGATTGCGTGACGAAAAAAAACGACTGATCAATTTCTTTCTTATCCTTTGAGCATTCATTTTTGCTTACCCAGTATTGAAGTGTATTCACCGCCGCAGGTTGAAGAGCGATGAGGGGCGGAGGCCGATTGTACGTGGTCTACTTTGTGATGCTTCATATTCGACACTTACTGAATTTGCGAACCTTAAGCTTTCGGGTCGATGACATGGGTCCTCGTGCGGGGTAGTAGTGACGGGGGATAGCCACTGTAGCGACAGTGCTAAGAAATATACAGACGCCATTATCCAGCTGTAGTCCCCTCTCAATCCCCGGTTCCCTGTATCTGATGAGAGGAAGAATGCAAGTGAGAATGACTTCTTGGCACGAACGACCTAGTCTCCCGAGTTCTTTCGCAACCGAGACCCGCTTAGCGAAAGAATCCAAGACATTGGAGTACACAAGCCCCAGCCAACGACGTCTGGTACAAGACATCCCGACGCCCCGTATACGCACATCAGCCGTGTTTGGCGCCCATCCCTCTAGTTGAGACCGCGATTTAATGTCTCTATTAATCACAGAGACCCAGTGTTCCCTTCTATCTAGAAGAATCCGCCTTTCTGATCGGAGCCGGTGGCACACATTAAAATTAGGGTTATCCCCACGGCCTATACCCTCCCGAGTAGACGATCGTGGAAAGGGTGTGCACCTGAGGCTGTGGAAAGGAATAAGACAACGGTTACAGTTGTGGACACCTGCTTTGGGTATGATCCCTGCCACGGTGATCATAACCAGTGTCTGATTCAAAAATTGCTGCCAGCCATCAAGGGGAATCTTTGTTAGGTCACCTCGAAAGGACCCCAAAAAGACATCATCAGCTTTGGCAGTCGAGTCACTGCAGGGTATCGATATCAAGCTATCGCATCTGATTCGTCGATTGCTATACCACCGAGGCGAACGGCGCACACGTAATATAT
The DNA here is from genome assembly GCA_030435655.1 of Armillaria novae-zelandiae. NCBI lineage: Eukaryota > Fungi > Basidiomycota > Agaricomycetes > Agaricales > Physalacriaceae > Armillaria > Armillaria novae-zelandiae. Next base: position 941,874 of record JAUEPR010000015.1, on the reverse strand, counting down.
GCGATAGAAAAGTGCAGTTCTCGACACCCGCGCACGTGGACATAGTGAAGTTCGCATTTGCGTTCACCCCGTATGGATCCACTGAGCACATCCGAGTCTGTTCCCGCTTAAGCACCAAAACAAAGCTAACGTCACAGTCCTCTTTTGCGACGAACTCTCGCCAGATAGCGGGGGCGTAGATAGGGACGCCAATCTCGCCGATATCTAGCAGCAGCCGCGGGGCTGCTGATTTGACAAGTCCGTTGACGAATACCTTCACATCTGCCGGCATAGCCCTCAAACGTGTACAGAGACAAGGGTGCAAAATGGGAACCCCAGCGCTGGGAAGACGAGAATAATAGACATGTCCATCGCCCGAGTGCCGAGGCCGTAGATGTCGGAATCGGGAAGGACATACCGAGCTGTGCTAGTAATACGCCAGAGTCGACGGAGTGGACGACAGTGGCGAAGAGGCAGACGGCGAAAAAGGGATATGAAAATGATCGGAGTGTCGGCCCGGGGAGTGAAGAGGTCTGAATCACAGTGACTTTGGCCGCAGTCGGTTGCGCAATATTGTGTAGTTTCTCGCGTGATCTTCTCGATCAGCGTACGTTACTTTTCAAAGATTGGAATGGGAGTCCTGATTGCTGTTTCAGCGAGTTGAAACTTGATGGTAGGCGAAAAGACGCACCTAATTTCTAACCGTGCGAGAGGTCGGCACACAGCGGACTCAGCGTCAGACACGGAGAGATTGACTCAACAAGGCAAACTGGAAGTCCACGAGAAACTAATGCAAGTTTGAAATTTCCGAGATGATAGTCGTGTCAAAGTCAAAGTTCAAAATATGAGCCAACGTCACGGTTGTGTGAAGTCACAACTGGTGACCATAACGATCACAGCCTTTCTCAACCCATACGTCGACGGTGTCGGCTGGCTCAACATGCAAACCAAACCATGAGACATTGTTTATTTCTTGTATGTCATACGCAAATAATGACACGTCGGTTGCGTATCATACTCGTTTAATTTCCAGAATTTACATGTGATGGAGCCTCTTACCTACCCGACCGATCCACCAAGTATCGAATAAGCCTTTAGCAAACAACTATATGCCTGAGTGACCACAATATATTATACTGTAAGCTCTTGCGATGAGAAATTGGACAAATCGGGCACCAAAATCACTCCTGCTGCTGAAATGAACGGGTGAGATGAATCTTCAAGAAATATCCTTCTTGTAAAGGGTTGTTATCTATTTTTGACAGAGGTTGCATGCGCTTTACACAGAGATGCGCGGGAGCAGGTAACACATCTGTGGCACGGGAGTTACGGTTCAAAACCTCTTGACCCGGGTTTTCTTCGCACTACAACGATTAAACCAAGATTGAACACTTGTCAACAGACAAATTGTTTTTGCGTGCCTAAGCGTTATCGGAAAGTAGGAACATTTTTTTTTCGGGCTTCCATTCTAGTTAGCTGATGAGGCAGAGAATGCCAGAAATGGGAACAGTGAGGGATTGCCTTTATCTGTACTGCTGCTGACAGTTGTTGTGCTCTCTAGGCAATAATCATGATGGGAAGTAATCTTCTCCCTGTACTAATGCTGTGAAAGACATCTCGCTGGAGCACCTCAATTCATCTCTTTTACAAGTATATCGGAAAGTAGACAGTGTGCGAGGGTTCGACTCCCAGCAAGACCACATCAAAGGCCTGTGTGGGTGTGCTGTACTCGTACTGGAGACCGTTGAAGTACGTGACAGGCCTTGGCTTTGCGTTGTACTTTGTTAACCAGGGATTGCAGAAAGCCGACAAGAACAACGAAAATCTACTAGATTTGGCGGAGAATCTACTGAAGACAATAGAGATGGTTAGGAGTACTGTTGGGGAACACGGAGAGAGTGGCGCATCGGCTTCGTGATGTTTGCGTAGAACTTGAAGGGTAAGTCAGCGCCAACAAGTTCTGAGTGTTGCTAACGGTGCGTCTATTCAGATACTTGACGGACTTACACATTCAGTTGAATGGCACCCGGCGCGATTCCCGCGGGATTAAACGTTTCTTGAAGGCAAGGAATGTTTCTGACACCATCAAGGGTTACCAGGAACGCGTGAGCGCGATCAAGCAAGATTTTCTAGTGCGTTTCAAGACCTTTACCAAAATGTGCTTACCCAGGTTGGTCGATAGCTTCGTACGGTCATTGACTTGCGTTTCGTGATTTCAGACATCATGGATGAATTGAGGGCCAGTACTGTTGCGATATGCTGAAGTCATCCATAGTCAATAGATACAAACATTATGATGTAGCTCCGCTGTAGTCTACAATTCCAACAATCATCTGTGTCTTCGTGTCCGTGTCTGAGCTTCGCTTTCTCCTCTTCTGTCGTTCTCCCTTCGGTCTGCCTTTCCTAGCCTCGTTTCCTGCAACAGGTTATGGGCCCCGGCCCCAACAACCTGTCCTGTCAGGAAAATGCATTTTTTCCAACGATAGCCGTAAAGTCGCAAATGAACTTTTTTTCGTGCAAGACGAACACTTGAGGTTTGAACGAGAGATGGTAGTAAACAATGAACGTTCAACATCGAGCGAATGATATATCGGTGCCGAGTACGTCTTGTCTTCTACATTTCCCTATCGCTGACCCAGTTGAACAGTACTCAACACTTTCATTCCCGAGTCGTCCTCGGTCATTCTGCAGAAGCGATAGACACTCTTCCCAGAGTCTGCCAGTGACTCCCCCGCGTTGTACCCTGATATCATATCAAAGGCGCGGTCTTCCACTCTGGGCCACACGTGATACGGGATTCTACTGTGTATGTGGGGGGCGTATCGTATGATGAATCTTCAGAAACAGGCTTATCTTGGTGTTGGTGCTGGGTGCCGTGATGGGTGGTGATTTGCAGAACCCACCCACTAGTGTGAATGTCGGGGTCAAATTCCCTGTTTGCTCGCGTTTTTCTGTCGCATACATGTACGTCGTCTATCGCGATGGTCCTGTACCTGATGAGCAAAGGTTAAATGCTATCGACGTCCACACATCTCCCTTGTATGACTGAGCCTTTCTCTGCATTGAGGGTTTTTGATGCTCCCAAATAAATCATCGACAAGCGCTCGGTATGAGGGATTACAGCAGGAGAGATTGGTGGTTACTGCAAGACGTTTTGCTATGGAGAGTTCGGGCGTGTGAATGCGCGCGCTAGGGATAACGACTTTGGCTCCGTCTTTCATCCGTACGGCATCCAGGACACAGAGTGCCGGTAGTGCAGTCAACCCGACAGCAAGACTTCCTTACAAGTAAAGATTTTTCGTCCTCCAAAGATGCTGAGGACGTTGAATAGAGCCCAAACTCGCCAAGAAAGGCTGATATTTTACGAGGAGCAAGTCAGGTGCAATCCTATCTCCGAAGATGCTCGAACGAGTCAGAGGGGCCAGAAGCGCATGATTCGGCATGAATGTAGTGGTTGCCGTTGATCAAAACGGAGCGTGAAACGGTCACGCGATCACTAAAATTTCGTTCATAGTTGTTATGTAAGCTCTGCTATTCGCGTCGTTTGGTCCCGATGCTTTGTTGACTGAGCTAGACCACCGCTGGCACCACCCAACGAAGCCGCCTAGGGAAGAGGAATCAGCGGCGCGTTGCTGCTTCTTTGAGGGCCCTCCACCGACTCCACACCCTGCCATCTTCTCACACTGGCATGCACATCTCCTACCCTCGCATCTGCCATCAAACCCAGGAACGTTCACCACAGTCGTCCTGTCTCTCCCCAGAATCAAAGACGCGTTTTCCTCCTCTCTGGGCCGTATGCATTTGAGCCGGTCAGCCGGGCACAGGGTTCCGCTGCGGCTGGTGTTGTCGCATTCAGTGAGACTATTAAACCGGCGAGAGGGACATTCTCTACTAAGAGAGGGTCAGGCGTACTTGGCGTTCACGAGCGGGGGATCAAGTGCATGCAGGCGGGCACTGCTTCGTCATCTATAGCCTCGACTTCATCGCCCGAAATTTTGGTGTAGGACGTGCCCGATACGATCCCATCGATTGTGATGACCTCCGGTTCCGGTTCCGACGACCGACATCCTCGCCATTCTGCAGAAGCGACAAATACAACGCGTTCACCCTCCCCGAGCTAGACGAGCATATATGAAGGATGCCGCCAGGTGACATCGAAGGCGTAAGGAAGGAGTCAAAAAAGGAATGGTTGTGCACGTCCTGTGACTTTCGGCTTCAATTTGATTTCATCTTCGTTCCCCATCCCCCCGCCTCAACTTTGGTGTACAACACGATGAGTATATCTCGCCCGAACCCCACCCCGTATTCATCGCGCACCTCTATTGGATTAAGACGCATGGACGACGGCAGTGAGCATTGACCAAGCCACGGAGTAGATTCAGGAGTGAGGCCGGAGGGATGGACGATGTCTTTCTGCTGAGTACGTTTATTTTCTCCTGCATTCCACGCCAGCCTCATCCGAGCTGCTCACTGTTCCTACATCGACATCGCGTGCATCGTTTCACTTTTTTCTTGGCCATGGAATAGATCCAAGGGAGAGAAATCAGCGATATCTTAGTGCCGAGTACGTCTTGTCTCTTACATTTTGCATTCGCTGACCTACTTGAACAGAACCAAACAAGCGCGTGTCGATCGAGAAAACCAGGTCGCAAGCTCCACGTAGACTGCCCTCCCATTCCGTGTCCCGAACCCGCCCTTCCCCGACTCTGACGTCTCCGTCCTCGGCTGCTCGATGAACATCCCGCGCTCCAGAAGCTGTACTCCCCCGCCTTTTTTCTGGAGCGCATACACTCGGATATGCCACACTGAGAGCTCCATCGGATTCGGCGTGCTTATCGAGTGATGTTGACTTGAGGGTCATGCTATCAGGCTGCGGCGTGCTATTCCACTGCAAATCGTCTTGGCGCGGATGAATTTTCCCAAGAGGTCTATGTGTTTGTATCTACTGCGTAATGCCAAGATTCTCGTGACCACAGTAAACGTTAGGCTCATCCGTCCCTTCTTTGGCGCCGATCCCAGGAAAGAGGGGTCTCCGTCTGGTGTTTATTGAGAAAGAAAAGGCCTAGATCAAAAATTTGGACTTTAAGCGTATAACCGATGGTCTATTGATGGGTATGCTCAAATCGAAGGAAGAGACATAAACGGGTCTCTACTATCTGCTTCACCAGAAGCAAGGCTTGATGTTCGTTGGAGAGGAAAATTCGAGATAAAAAGTTTGTAACTGAAAATGCATCATCCGGCTGGGAGTCGAACCTAGTCCGGAGATACTAACCGATGGTCAACATGTGGACCGCTTGTGTGTCAATCAGTGTGGCTCCAAAAAATTGACTGCGTAGAAGTCCGCTTTAGTTAAAGTCTAAATCGAAAGCGCTTTTACGTCGACGTTGACGCGGACGCGGACGCCGAAACCATCATGTGACCTTCAGTTCCAATGAAGATTCTAATTTACTTTCCTCTTCCGCGCCCGTCCCTCGTCTCGTCTAGTTTGACATCGTTCCTCGCACAGTGACTGCACCGGCTGCGTCATCTCTGGCCACAGTTCCAATCTCACGACGAAGCATTAAGGCGAATGGTATGGGATGCGCGTATGAAGGCAAGGCATGTATTAAGTCACAGGTCCAAGGGGAGAGATGAGCGATGTCTTGTTGTTGCCAAGCAGGTTCTTGTCCCTTACATTTTTCCTATCACTAACCTCTTCGAATAGCCTAAACGCATAACCGACTCGATATCTACTGCCCTCCTGCTCGCTTGCGCCATGCCGAGACCGAGAAGAGGATTCCACTGGCGTTGTTGCATTCTGCGAGCCTACCGACTCGAAGGGTATCGGCGGGAGGGCTGTCTGGAGAAATTCGACCAGGTTTGGGGTGCAGGATGCAGGATGCATGTTGTACAATGAATTCGCCAAAAAGGGGCTGGGCTTGGTATTGGCGCCCCGTAATGGGGAGGGGGAGGCTACGTCATTTTATTAGGCGGCTTGCATTTGATGTCGCGACTAAAGGCTAACTGACATGTTTACCCCGCAACCAAAATGAGGACTCGTACGGTCGACACTTTCTTTGCATCGAGGGCTTTCGATATCTACAATAAAGCATGACAAAAGAACACATACACTGTAATTCAGTGCTTCGACACACTAATACAGAGTGTATCAACCGTTGCAAGCTTGCTCAGCCATGACCTCTTCGACAGCCTCTGCCATCGTGATCCCGCTCCTTGCTGGCTGGTCCCGTCCATCGAAAATTTATATTATCGGCCATGCTCTCCAATGATCCCACCTGCCTTCCATTGATAGGTGACCCGGCAGTGCGGTGTTTGCTCGTCAAGGTTAAACACTCCAAAAACGGAGCGTAAAACGGTGACGGTACTTATGTAAGCTCAAACTAGACTACACGGTCGCGTCGCTTGGCGCGATGCTTTGCTCTCGACACGCCCTACGCGTGTCAGACCGCGCTCAGGCACTCACTGGTCCCAACCATCCAGCCAAGCCTGGACGAAGCCGCACGGATCAATTGACGGTGCTTTGCTGCCTGATACCCGTTCTCTCCTACAGCTTGGAACAACTTCCTCTAGCTCCACACCCTGCCCTCACATCTGTCATCAAACCCAGGAACGTTCGTCACCGTCGTCCCATGTCCCCGGAATCAAAGACGCGTTCCTCCTCTCTGGGTCGTATCCATTCGAGCAGATCCGCCAGGCAAGGGTTCCGCTGGCGTTGTCTGATTCTAGGAGAGGGCCCCGCGTGCTTGGTGTTGGCGGGCAGGGTATCGCTTTCGTCATTTACTATAGCCTCGACGAGTTCTCGGCGTAGGATACGCCCGATGCAAGCGAATGACTCCGACACCCGCATCCTCGCCCTTCCGCAGAAACGATAAACAACACCCGAGTCGACGAGGCGGTAGACAGTGATGAACCGGCAGGTGGCGAAGAAGGAACCGAGACTGTGGTAGATGGGCCACGAGTGTGCGCCCGCCAACGTAGAAGCCGCCACCGCATCAGAAGACTAGGACCGGGCTGTCGGGGCGAGTAGACGTCAAGCGTGTGACGGTCGGATTCTCCCGTCGTCTTCTCAACTGCGAGAATGGGGACAAATCGTGCGAGAGGGTGCGTAGCTCATGGTCCTCTGGAGATGCAAGGAAGCAGTCAAAAAAGGGAATGGCTCCGAACATTCCGAAGCTCCAATTTGAAATTGCAGCTTTCTCTTTCCTCATTTCCAGTGCAGTCGATCCCGCCCGAGCCCCCACTCCGTGTTCCCCGCACACCTCTAAACTGGCCCGCGTCTTGCTCATCCGAGTCGGGCACAGGTGTCGGAGTCGTCGAAGAGTGCGACCGTCTTGGGGTACGTGATAGACATACGTTATCTAGGAGTGTCTTGAGCAAAAAGGCCTAGTCGTAGTGCTTCAAAGCACTCACCGTCGAGATTGTCAATCCCTTCAGGGTCGTAGATAGCGAGTCCAGATTTGGAAAGTACCATGTTGATGTGCGCAAAACGGCTTTGAGCCTAGAGAGGTGGGAGATTAATAACTTGACGACGACATACATCCATTTTGAGCTGCAAAGAGTGATCTTGCCGCAGCTGGTGTTTTACTCAGAACATTCCAGGTGGAGTCATGGGGCCAGAACGAGCCATAGGATTAGAATGTGGTGGTTCCTGGTTAAGGTTAGAGGAGCAGCAGCGAACGGTCAAGTGATCAGTGCAAATTCTATCCAGATACTTATGTAAGCTCACCACATTCGCGTCGTTTGCCGACACTCTTCGCTGATGAGTACAGGGCTCTTAAACGGGTCCTCCTCTCACGAACGTTCATCACCGCCGTCCCACCGCCGAAGAGGTCGTCCGCGGGCTACATGCAACCGGCATCGACGTCATCCATACATACAAGTCGCCTCCCTCCATCTTCCTCCAATAACAGCATGATCCCCCTCTGGGCATACCCCCGCGCTCATTTTCGGTGTACAACGCGATGAGTCGAGCTCCACCCCGTGTTCCTCGCGCACCTCTATTAGATTAAGATGCATGGACGACGACGGCAGTGAGCATTGAACAACCCACAGAGCAGATTCAGGGGGAGGCCGGAGGGATGAACGATACCTTGCTGCTGAGTATGTTTCTTTTCTCCTGGTTTGAACAGCCCGTGTATTCAACGTCCGTCCAGCTCACTGGTCCTGCATCGACATCTCGTGCGTCGTTTCACGCTTTTTCTTAACCACGGAACAGATCCAAGGGAGGGAAATCAATGATATCTTAGTGCCGAGTGCGTCTTGTCTCTTTTATTTTGCTTTTGCTGACCAACTTGAACAGCGTGTCGGGCGAGAAAACCATGCGAGAATCCAATCAAGCGTCGCAAGCTCGACGTAGACTGCCCTCGCATGCCGCGTCCCGAACCCGCCCTTCCCAGACTCTGACATCTGCGTCCTCGGCCGCTCGGTGAGGGTGATGAATATCCTCGCCCTGGTAGACTTCTTCTCTGGGGCGCATACATTCGGATACGCCACGCTGAGAGTTCTGTTGGATTCGGATTCGGCGCGCGCATCGACTCGAGTGATGTCCGCTTGAGGGTCATGCCATCAGGCTGCGGCGTGCTGTATAGCAAATCGCCTTGGCGCGAATGAATTTGCCCTAGACTTCTAAGAGTTTGTATCTACACTCTACTTCGCAATGCCAACATCTTTGTGTCCAAAGTAGCCGCTAGGCTCATCCGTCCCTTCCTTTGCACAAATCCCGATTCCCAGGAAAGAAGCGCTTTCCGTCCGATGTTTGTTGAGAAAAGAAAAAAAGCCCTAGATAATTTTTTTTTGGATCTTTAATCATCCTGCTGGGAGTCGAACCTACTGTAGTGCAGGGGGAGGACTAACCAATGGGTCTATATCTAGACCGCTTATAACGACGCGAGAATCCGACCGTCACATGCTTGACGTCTACTACCCTCCCAATATGCGCCCCGACCCCCATAGTGCGGTGGCGGCTTCTACATTGGCGGGCGCACACTCCTGGCCCATCTACCAGTCTCGGTTCCTTCTTTGCCACCTGCGGGTTCATCACTGTCCACCGCCTCGTCGACTATGCGGAAGGGCGAGGATGTGGGCGTCGGAAGCAGGGAAGGGGAGGTCATTCACTTGCATCGGGCGTGTCCTACGCCGAGAACTCGTCAGGGCTATAGTAGATGCCGGGCTGCACACACTTAATACACTGCCCGCCAACTCCAAGCGCGCGGCGCCCTCTCCTAGAATTAGACAACGCCAGCAGAGCCGGTCCTGCTCGAATGGATACGACCCCAAGAGCAGGAACGCGTCTTTGATTCCGGGGACATAGGACGATGGTGATGAACGAGCAAAGCATCGCGCCAAGCGACGCGACCGTGTAGTCTAGTTTGAGCTTACATAAGTACCAATACCGTTTTACGCTCCGTTTTTGGAGTGTTTAACCTTGACGAGCAAACACCGCACTGCCGGGTCACCTCAATGGAAGGCAGGCGGGATCAGTGCAGAACGTGACCGGAAATACATAATTTCGATGGACGGGACCAGCCAGCAACGAGCGGGGACACGATGGCAGAGGTTGTCCGAGAGGTCATGGCTGAGCAAGCTTGCGACGGTTGGTACGCTCTGTATTAGTGTGTCGAAGCACTGAATTACAGTGTATGTGTTCTTTTGTAATGCTTTATTGTAGATATCGAAAGCCGTCGATGCAAAGGAAGGGTCGGTCGTACGAGTCCTCCCCCATTTTTGGTCGCGGGGATAAACGTGTCAAGTAGCCTTTAGTCGCGATATCAAATGCAAGCCGCATGAGAAAATGACGTAGCCTCCCCCTCCGCCAACACCAAGCCCAGCCCCTTTTGGCGAATTCATCGTACGACATGCATCCTGAACCCAAATCTCCAGACAACCCTCCCGCCGATACCCCTCGAGTCGGTAGGCTCGCAGAATCCAATAACGCCAGTGGAACCCTCTACTTGGTCTTGGCGAGGCGCAAGCTCGTGTCCACGGGCCACATGTACCGCACTGCTTGTTGCTCAACATCCTGAAGCCTACGTCCTGAGCTGTGGTAGGGAATTGAACACTCCAGTCCTAGACCTCGAGCATATGATAGCTGGTTGGATTCTCGCGCGAGATATTCTCAATCGACGTGCGTTTGGCTTCGAGGACTGTAAGGAAAGCGTTTATTGCTCTTTCAAGTCGGTCAGAGATAGTAAAGTGTCAGAGACAAGACCTCCTCGGCACCAACATATCGCTGACTTCTCTGCATTGGATCCGGGCGGGTTGATCCATGGTTCAACCGATGTCAACATCCCAACCACTATTGCCCGTCCACCTTATATCGTCCTCAAATGATGTACGTGATGTCATTGCAGAATCAGCGAACCGTGTGCCAGGTTGCAGAGAGGAAGAGTGTCCGAGCTCGCCGAATGGCCTAAACGCGGATGTCAAGGTCGGGGAAGACGAGGTTATCTACGATCCATTGTAACATGTGCCGAGAAACTATGGGACCTATTCGACAAGGCTGTAGTAGGGGGTGACGGTGAGCGGGCAGTGAAGGAGTGGAGATAGATGTCAGAGAAAGGCGTCCAATATGTGAGACCCGCGGGCGGCGGTAGAGTATTAGCAGATCAATATGAGCGGAGCAAGAGGGCAGTAGATACCGAGTCGGTTATGCGTTTAGGCTGTTCGAAGGGGACAAGGACCTGCTTGGCAACAACAAGACATCGCTCATCTCTCCCATTGGACCTGTGACTTTATACTTGCGCCTTCATACGCACATCTCATACCATTCGCCTTAAGACTTCGTTGCGCGATCGGAACTGTGGCCAGAGATGAGGGTGTACTCGCCGGCCAATGCAGTCGGTGTGCGAGGAACAATGTCAAGCTAGACGAGACGAGGAACGGGCACGAAGAGGAAAGCAAATTAGAACCTTTTCATTGGACCTGAAGGTCACATGAGGGTCACAACGATTTCCCTCATGGTTTCGGCGTCCGCGTCAACGTCCACGTCGACGTATGTAAGAGCGCATCAATTTAGACTTTAATTAAAGCGGACTTCTACGCGTCAATTTCTGAGGCCACACTGATTGACACACGTACAAACCATACAAGCGGTCCACATGTAGACCATCGGTTAGTACCTCCGGACCCGGTTTGACTCCCAGCCGGATGATGCATTTTGACGACAAACTTTTTATCTGGAGTTTTCCTCTCTAACGAACATCCAGCCTTGCTTCTGGTGAAGTAAACAGTGGAGACCCATTTCTGTCTCTTCCTTCGATCTGAGCATACCCATCAATAGACCATCGGTTATACGCTTAAAGCCCAAATTTTTTATCTAGGCCTTTTCTTTCAACATAAACACCAGATGGAGACCCCTCTTTCCTGGGATCGGCGCAAAAGAAGGGACGGAGGAGTCTAACGTTTACTGCGGTCCCGAGGATCTTGGCGTTCTGAAGTAGATACAAACACCTAGAAGTCTTGGGCAAATTCATTCGCGCCAAGACGATTTGCAGTGGAATAGCACGCCCCAGCCTGATAGCACGACCCTCAAGCCAACATCACTCGATACACGCCCCGAATCCAACAGAACTCTCAATGTGGCATATCCAAGTGTACGCGCTCTAGAAAAAAGGCGGGGGAGTGCAGCTTCTGGAGCGCAGGATGTTCATCGGCCTCACCGAGCGGCCGAGGACGTAGATGTCAGAGTCGGGGAAGGGCGAGTTCGGGATGCGGAATGGGAGGGCAGTCTACGTCGAGCTTGCAACGCTTGATTGGATTCTCGATCGACATGCGCTTGTTTAGTGCTGTTCAAGTAGGTAAGCAAAAGCAAGATGTAAGAGACAAGACGCACTCGGCACTAAGATATCGTTGATTTCCCTCCCTTGGATCTATTCCATGACGAAGAAAAAGTGTGAAATGATGCGCGCGATGTCGATGCAGGAGCGGTGAGCAGCTCGGATGAGGCTGGCGTGGAATGCAGGAGAAAAGAAACGTACTCAGCGGCAAGACATCGTTCATCCCTCTAGCGTCACTCCTGAATCTGCTCCGTGGCTTGGTCAATGCTTACTGCTGACGTGCGTGCATCTTAGCCCAATAGAGGTGCGCGAGGAACACGGGGTGGGGTTCGGGTGAGATCTACTCATCGTGTTGTACACCGAAATTGAGGCAGGGGTATGGGGAACGAAGAGGAACCTGCAAATCTAAATTAGGGCTAAGAGTCGCAGAACGTGCACAACTATTCTTTTTTTGACTCCTTCCTTATGCCTTTGATGTCTGTCTGCGTAGACAACTGGCGGCATCCTTCATATATGCTCGTCTAGCTCGGGGAGGGTGAACACGTTGTATTTGTCGCTTCTGCAGAATGGCGAGGATGTCGGTCGTCGGAACCGGAACCGGAGGTCATCACAATCGATGGGATCGCATCGGGCATCCTACACCAAAATTTCGGGCGATGAAGTCGAGGCTATAGATGACGAAGCAGTGCCCGCCTGCATGCACTTGATCCCCTGCTCGTGAACGCCAAGTACGCCTGACCCTCTCTTAGCAGGGAATGTCCCTCTCGCCGGTTTAATAGTCTCACTGAATGCGACAACACCAGCCGCAGCGGAACCCTGTGCCCGGCTGACCGGCTCAAATGCATACGGCCCAGAGAGGAGGATAATGTCTTTGATTCTAGGGAGACAGGACGACTGATGAACGTTCCTGGGTGTGTTAACAGATATGAGGGTAGGAGATGTGCATGCCAGTGTGAGAAGATGGCAGGGCGTGGAGTCGGTTGAAGGCCCCCAAAGAAGCAGCAACGCGCCGCTGATTCCTCTTCCCTAGGCGGCTTTGTTGGGTGGTGCCAGTGGTGGTCTAGCTCAGTCAACAAAGTATCGGGACCAAACAACGCGAACAGCAGAGCTTACATATGAACGAAAAATTAGTGATCGCGTGACCGTTTCACGCTCCGTTTTGATCAGCGGCAACCACTACCTTCATGCGCTTCTACCTCTGACTCGGAAACTCGTTCGGGCATCCTCGGAGATATAATTGCACTTGTCAGTCTTTCTTGGCGAGTTTGGGCTATATTCAACGCACTCGGTACACTCCCGGGCCTTGGCTCAGGAAAGACGGAACATCGAAATGGAGATTTCAAGCATCTTTGGAGGATGAAAGCTCTCTCCTTGTAAGGAAGTTTTACTGTCGGGCTGACTGCACTACCGGCACCCTGTGTCCTGGATGCTGTACGGATGAAAGACGGAGCCAAAGTCGTTATCCCTATCACGCGCCTACACACGCCCGAACTCTCCATGGCAAAGCATCTTTGCAGCTCCAACTTGGATGAACCACCACTCTTTCCTGCTGTAATCCCCGTCAGTGATAGAAAAATGCAGGAGAAAGAAAAGAAACGTACTCAGCAGCAAGACATCATTCATCCATCCGGCCTCCCTGGCTTGTTCAATGCGTGCTGCGATCGTCCATACATCTTATACCCAAGAAAGTCACACTCATCGACGACTCCGACAGCTGCACCCGACGGTGCCGTATGCGGCTCAGACGAGATCGACTCATCGCACTGTACACCGCAAATGATCCCGGGGGTACGGGAACCTGCAAATCCAAACTAGAGCTAAAAGCCACACAATGTGCACAACCATTCCCTTTTTCGACTCCTTCCTTGCGCCTTTGATGCCCGTCTGCGTCGACACCTAACGGCGTCCTTCATATCTGCTCGTCCAGCTCAGAGAGGGTGAACGCGCTGTGTTTATCGCTCCTGCAGAATGATGAGGACGTGGGGATCGGAACCAGGGAAGGGGAGGTCGTTCACAGTCAGTGGATTGCATTGGGCACGTCTTACACCGAGAATTCGGGTGATGAGGCTATAGTAGATGGCGAAAGCGGTGCCAGCTACTTGCATCAGAACGAACACCGAGTACGCCTGACCCTCTCTTAGCAGGGAATGCTCCTCTCGCAGATTTAGTGATCCCACCGAATCCGACAACACCAGCGGAGCCCTGTGCCTGGCGAACCTGCTCGAACTATACGGCCCAGAGAGAAGAACCGTGTCTTTGATTCCGGGTCGAGGCTGGCGAACGATGGGACGACGGTGAGTTGAAGGAAGGCCCTCGAGGGAGTCGTACCCAGCACCATTGATTTCTCATCCCTGGATCCATGCGGCCTCGTCAACGTTTGGCTGAATGATTGGTGCACGTGAGATGAGGACGTGTAGAGAGCAGAGCATCGAGGTCAAGTACGAGCTTATATAAGTGCCATGGATGAATGTGATCGTTTCACGCTCCATTGTTGGAGTGTGCAACATTCAATACACTTCTGGCTCTGGCTCCTCTTACTTGTTCACTCGTTCAAGACATGTTACGCCCTCGCCATCATCCAAATTACTGTCGGGGTGACTGCACTACAGACACCGCGTGTCCTAGATGCTCTCCGAATAAAAGCCGGAGCCATGGGCGTCGTCCCTATCATGCACATAAACCACGGTGGAACTCTCCGTGGAAAAGCGTCTCTGCAGCTCCGACGAAATTGTCCTGTTCCCATCCTCGATGCCATACCTATCCCGGATCAAACGAAAGCCAGTGCGTATGCTGAGGCCAATTCAATTAGCTCTCTTTGTTTCGTGTCTGTTTCTCTATGTGTTCCAATGCCATCAAATGAACATCGTTAACGGTCCTCTGCACTGTACTCTATTCTGGTGATGTACTGGCCTCTGGAATATTGAGCAACACTGTTGGGCTCGATTCGCCGCCGAAGATTTGCAGAAGGGCGAATGATTTTGTTCTCATTCGAGTCGGGGCCGGTGAAGTTTAACCTATTCCCTCCAAAGATACGATTAGTTCTCCTTTTCTGGCAGCCCACTCTTCATTTGTAACCGCATGTAACCTGAAATGTGTCTATTGTATCCTCTCACTGGTGCAGCGTCTCGGTTTTCTGCTGTAACATTCAAACATGATCCTGCAGCAACTTAGCTTGATCTGTTATTCATGATTCCCACATGAACTGTCCACACACTAATGTCGTGCCATTGAGCTTTTTTGCATCAGGCCCTTGCCCGCCCGGTATTTGTGCATCTACTTCCCGTGTACACTAATAGAAGCAAATCTGAGGCAATAGGGAAACCCAAGGAAGAGAACAAACTTGGAACTAATGTTTCCTTGCCTGACAGCTCAAGATCCCGACGCTAACTGCATTGTGATATGTGAAGTTCGACATCCAACGCCTGACACGTGCATGGGTGAAAGGATCTTTGCAGGGCTTGGCTAGGACTACTTACGAGAGCCGTGATCTGATGATAAGCTATTGACAATACAAACATGGGGTTTTCAATTCAAGAAAAATATATACACTATACTATGTCTGCATGATAATTACTCGATTTCACAACATATATGATAGGGAAAGTATCTACACTTTGTCACCACTGCTCTCGAAGTCTCTATTGCGATGCCACCGGAACCGGCGCCAAAGTGATGGCGTCAAAGGCATGTTGGTTGGTGGATCGTCCGGACAATCATCCCCATTCCCGTGCTTGGGCCCAGCATCATCCATCCCATAGTCATCTGCACACCCCCCTCGAACGAATGCCTGGAATTCCCCCATGCGACGAAAATAATCTTTCTGATTCAAATTACGAATATCCAGATCAAAGTGTCCAGGTAGAGTGTCGAGCTTTTCCAGACATTCAAGCCAGGATGAATGATCGGGAGATAGGAGTGCAAGGTATCGAAGGACAGGGTTTGATTTGAATTCATTTTTGTGAACAAGGAGAAGTGCACAAGTGGTGAAGAGGTTTGGAGGCTCGAAGATGAAGTCCTTGGCCTGCTGGAATATCCGGGAATCCAATCTATCGGGTACCAACGCAAGAAGAAATTTCCGAACAATAGTTACTGCATCGTCCATGTCTATTCCTCCATGGCTAGGCAGGTATTCCAGCAAGTCAAAGAGACGCTCAGTAACAAAATGTTTAACAGCTTGGTTTATGAAGAGGGGACGTGAGAAAAAATAGAGGACAAGTTCTGTTGCCGGTGTAAATTGTTGGATATCTTCCTCGAAAACCACTAGGTGTGTATAGAAACAGCTGTTCCATTCGTCATCTTCAAAAGCAAGTTGAACGAACTTTGCAGCTAATTCTGGGGTACACCAGTCCTCGGGAAGGAAGCGAGGGCGATGTGATGTGGAATTGAGTACTCGGAAAAAGATGATTAAGGCGATGCAACAATCTCTAGCATGCAGTGGGCCATTGCCAAACTCGGCCGACGAGATCATCTTGTACAGCAATCTCAAAACAGCCTGGCGATTCACATCCAAATCGAAAGAAGGGATGTTTTTGTTGATGAGTGAAAATGTGTGAACATCCAAATGAACCCCGATGTTGAGCAAAATTCGGCTGATGAAAGTGTAACTGTAACGGCGTCTATTACCTGGTTTGCCGAAGGTAACCTCGGGAATGTCCCAAAGACAGGGAGCACCGGCCATTTTGAGAAGAAAACATAGCTTGGGATCCTGAGGTGACTCGTCGATAGGACCAAAATAGTCAACACTACCCTGGACATTTCGGATAGCTACATGGCCTTGGATGATCGTCTCAAAAACGTATTGGTACAGACATGTATGGATGGCCATACAAAGAGGGACCGGTTCATCCACTTCTGGGGAATGCGATGAGATCTTCAATCCTGCCAGAAGGGATGCTCTCTCAGGTTCAATCTGTAGCCCACGTACAAGCCTTAAAGCCCCCGAAGTGAAGACTACTGGAGGGGGAAGAAATGTGGGATGCCAGAAGGATGTAGGAATCTCATTTAAGAGTAAGGAAACATTGAAATTTGAACCCAAAGGATGGATCCTGCGGAGTATTGAGGCCCATACAATAGGCTGCAGGCAAAGCTGTGGTTCGTCCCTTGCATTCGTCAAGGCGGTGATGACTGTAGTCAACAGCGAGTCTTGGATGTCACCCCGATAAAGAATGTCATCAGCAGATTGCAGAGCTGCGACAGTGCCCTGGGGCAACTCTGCAGATTGTATTGCAAAACTGGAACCGGGCCTATCCACGAAGCGAAGATATATACGAATGTAACGGCTCAACTCCTTTGCGATACGAGGGCCATTGTTGTCACTATGCAATGATAGTAAACACTTGTAGATAACAGACTGTAGCACATCTTTTTCCAACCAAAATCTTAGAGAGTCCGTTGATTGGTGCGTTGAAGATTCTACTTGCGACTTCAGAGAGTGGACTGACCGCAGTGGTAATGCACTGAGCGACTGTCCAACAATTTGATGGACGCTAGGGTTGGACGAGATCTCATAAAGCCACGAGAGGGCGTATAGATCTGTCTCATCAGCACTGAGGCTCACAGCTGCACGTTCAGCAGCTTGTAATGAGCGGGCTGGCTGTTTGAGCACCATTCCTGAAGTCGAGTCTGTGTACCCAGAGGCCTCTTTGGTCTCCACCCACGGGGACCCACGATGGAAGAAGCGAGAGATGCTAAGCCAGCCACAGAGTCGATTGGCATAAGCATATATCGAAAACATGTACTGCACAAGTGGGGTCCTGTATGGGCACGATGGAAATATGATAGGCAGGAAGTTGGTGATGAAGTATGTGGCAAATGATATGAATGTGATGGATCCGACAGCAGATGCGATTGGTACGCATAGAGGGATAAGGAAAAGAACCAAACCTGCAAGGAAGATTCCGAGTGATAGACTCATAAGGACGGGTAGCATCCCGATAATGAGGTCAACATGCCATCGCTCTAGCCCCATGTATCGGAAATGACGCACACGGCATCTATCGCGTGGTGTTCCAGATGGGACCGACATATACTGGTGGATCCATTGCTTCGTCAAAACGGCGAAAAGCGCAGTAGAGAGGCTGAGCGAGAGGCTGACAAACCAAAGGCCATTCACCCATGAATCGGATGCTGTGGGATGAAAATCCGAGAACGGAGTAAGGGCGGAACGAGGAACATCGTTCACCAAGGAACCGTTGCTTGCCGCACGCTGAACGTTGATCAGCTCAAACAAAAGCGAGGCAGTGATAGCCCCATTGTCGACCTGAAGGCTCTGTGACGTCTGCGCGACAAATGTGGTGACCACTGCAGAGAAAAGACCCGCCTAATCATCCACATCTATTAATGGATGGCAGGATCATTTTCAACGTGGCACTCACGAAAACTAGCAGGACATCTAATCCGTCTCGCCATCCCTCCACTCTCTCGAGATCATATGCAGCACACTCCTCGAGATAAGTTCGCCATACCCTAGCAGTGGGTCCCAACTCCTCATATTCCTCATCTTCCGGAAATTTCTCTTCGTAGTTGAATTGATCATTTCCTGAACTCATGATGAGAAGTACGGCAAATCCCTGTGATTAATGCACGTACCTTTCACGATGTATTCACGACGCTGGATGCCCATCATACCGTAGGTTGATTTTCGTTTTCTTCGGGAGAAATAGGCAGTCAAATTCTCCATTAGCTGCTGAAGAACAATCTCCAGCTGGGAATCATCTTCTGAGGCATCGGGCGTGCCTGTAGAAGTGTCATCTTGGACACTAGAAGAGCTCTGCAAGTCATCCCTGTCGCTGTCTTGTGTGGCATGGATTGTGGGCATGGCTGTGGAGCGAGATAGGGAAAGAGTGAGCTAGGCGCCCTGACACACGGTTTCTCTACCCTCGTTGTACGTTCGGAGGCTGTGTAGGGCCGCGATACCCGAACATATCACAGAGTGACCTGTTTCAACATTGAATAGTCACCAGTTGATTACTGACGGCAATGAAAGCAATAGAATCAAATCCCGTCTCTCTAAAGCCGTCACAGACACAATTATTTAGGGATTGATGGTCCTTATTCCTAAGTTTGCAGACGAGAATCGAAGATAAAGTAATCAAAATACAGAGATTATGTTTCCTATATCAGACAGGTCACAGCGCTGCTTGTACAGCCTGCATACATATATATATTTACAGGTGGAAATACAACCAGATGTTTTGATATCGGCACCTCTACACGATTTTATCAAGGTTAGCCCTGGGTCCCATGCTTGCAACATAGGCATTCCACTCCGAGAAACTACCGGCCACGAAACCTCAGCGAATTTCACTAGAAGACAGGTATGGAGAGTTAACCTACCCGAACGCAGGAGGTGCATCAGTCCATATGTCGATATATGATGGCCCCAGGTGAGGCTCAGAGGGTGAGGGAAACCCAGTACCCATCAGACTCGCCAAGTAGTCATCCCAGTGTGAAGTCTGCTTATCTAGCAAACCAGGTCTCGTTAGTCAATATACAGGACGAAAAGGGAGAAAGCAATGATACCAAAGGACTGGACATTTTGACCAAGTGCAGTTCGTGACACGGCATCATACGAGCTCCATGTAGAGGGAGCCGGGGTGACGATATAAGTTTCATGACGACGTGGTCGGGGACTCTCAACAGAAACCATGGCTCTAAATAGGTTCCTACGCGCTCTGTTATACGGGGCATGAAAACAAGTCTTCGCCGAAGGCTCACAGTGAACGTCCAACTATAATCCACCTGCCGGCTAGCCAACGTTAGTCCCATCAATCCAGAAGGGAGGAACCACGCACGTATCAGCGGTATCTTCGAAAGTGGCTAAACACACTTGAAATCCTGCAACGTCCTTTGCGTTTGGAGCGTGACCCGCTCGTTTGCGACTCCAGATGTTCATAGCGAACACAGCACCAGAGGTGAACGTACCCACCTGGGTTTAGACGTAAATCAACAGAAAGGCAAGAAGAATTAGACACGTACAATTATTTGAGGATTGATGGTCCTTATTCCTGTCGCACGAGCTTCAAGGATTCGAGTGTAAGACCTAGCCGCGTTTGTGCAGATAACAAGGGAAGGCATGGACAATGGACAGTCCGTGCGTAGAAGGGGTCGATGTATCAGTATCTGAAGCATGTAGTAGACACTGTACAGTGTTGCGGACTGATACATGAATGTCTCGTTATTACATCTGGGATTCCAACGTACTAAGCCGCAGTCAGTAAAAAGTCTGATAGGGACTAGTAAGCACATACTGTGGTTGGGGACTGAGTCTACCCAGGCATTCAGGGATGAATCTAAATCGGCAACTAGCTTTTGCTCCCAACTCTTTCCCGTGCGACCTAACGTATCTCGAGCTTTCTTGAGAGAAAACGAGGTTTTCATGGCAACAGACATTATTTCGCTCAGCTTTATTGAAGCGCTGAAATAGCTGATTTTGGAAGATTTTCCAGAGGGTTGATTAAAATGTACTTGGCCATCTGGAGCTATCTCCCAATATTCGTCGTCGCACTCAATCGGCATCTGTAAATCCAACCTGGAACATTATTTGAATGGAGATCCGTTATCTCTATAAACAACGTACTCCTCATCCCGCATCATGGCAGGATATCCAACGTATAAGCCTATAAGTCGATCGAGTACAACAAGTGCCCTGTATGCAATCTTATGAAAATTTCATATTGACAACAACTTCAAATTACACATACCAAAACGATCGCTTTTTGAGCTCGTCATCGACTGTGAACTTGTAACCACCCGGTCTTCGTCTATGCAATCCTATATCTATCGCAGAACGTAGGCCAGTTCCAATCAAGATCCACCCGATCTCAGGGACAGAAGTCCCCATGGCGTATATTCCCCCGAGCTGTCAGGGCAACTTTTAGTCTATGGAGCAAGAGTGTACTTCCTGCTTACAACGGCGACTTGAAGGTCATACAAGCATGGAGGAGCGTAAACGACCTTCTTCAAGATGTTGACCTGCTCGAAGAATCTCCATCCAGAGGAAAGCTTCGAGCAGGGGTCAGCCAAAACTCGTGAGTCGTCAGAATATCGCGAAGCAACTGCCAAGACAGAAAGTAATGCAGCGCCGAAACTAGAGTCTCGCAAATGCAACCCTTCGTCGACGTTTTTTTCGAATGTAGATCGATGCAGAATGGGAAAAATTGGGTTAATCGTTTCAAAATAAATGGAAATGAGGCTTTGGATGAGGTCATTGTCAGGATATACATAACGAGGAATCTCGGCGTTGGCCGTTGCTTGTTCCCACTAGTTGAGTCAATCTTCATGAATTAAGAGCAGCGGGAAATCGAAAGCGAGACACACCGGCTGTAAATCGAAATATTCTCGGAACTCTATTATATTCTTGTTGCCCGTAGACTTCCTCGTGATAGAGATGACATCCGTGACGAGCGAAAGGCTGCTTGCACGTCCGTAATACCTCTGACCAATGTTCTCGAAATGGCGGATGGACAGTCTTTTCAAACTTTCCAAGAGATCCGGGTGTGAATAGTCATCCTCCGGTTCAGTATTTTCGTTTAATTGACTCGCTTGTTGTGATGTACTAGATACTGGCATACCGTCAGGCAATGCTTCCCGTTCCGCCGTTTCTTTGGGCAGATCGACCTACAGAAAATAAGAGAAACTCTTTGGTCGTGATCAGCCAGAGAACATCCGCACCTCTTTGAGGATACCTTCTAACTGATTCACGCGTTGTTCTAAGCTAAGTATATAGCTGTTACCCGCCTCATTAACAGGTGAAATATCGAGCAACCATGGCAACGTGCCGAATGTCAGGCCCATGTCTTTTTGAGCACCGGGGGGCAGGAAGGGAATCCTGTCTATGGTGACCCGGATCAGGGCCGACTTCCGCACCGACATAACACTAAATCGAACCTTGACTTTGGCCCATGTCTCTATACAGAATAAGACTTCATCACATTCCAACAAGGATTGAAGACCGGACCTTGATTAAATCTGCATGCGTGCACTCGGCATTGGATGCAACACAATTTGAACAAATATTGTCTTGTATAGTTGCGCTGTCACCTGTAGAAAAATAATTTTTGATTTCGTTTAGGTAAGGGGAGAAAAGTCGACGACTGTACATTTAACTAGGAAGAAATGATTAGCTCAACGTCAAACACTCATCAAGAGAGAAATTAGACTGTCGCCGGGATGAATATCAACTTGGGTAATGTAAATCTGAAGATTTGTATCGCACTGTCTTCCATTGTGTTCAAGATTACTATAGTAGTAGTCCATGTGCTCGCGTCGCCGCAGATTCAAGTCCGCCCGCTAGGTTATTAATGCTAGACTGGCTCACCTTTCTTTTTACGGCACCTGTCGCATGAACCCGCTAGTCTCTTTTTCGTGGTCGGTAGTGTTCGAGCGTCCAGCATGGGAGAAAAGGGATGGAGTGCGCGGTTAGTTCGGCCCGAGGTTCGAGGACCCGAGTAGCTGGCATTAGTCAATTTTGAGCTTCTGGTTCCCATCATTGACTTTAGAAAAGACGTTCATCGTCAGTTTTTATCTCCACTTATCTCAGGGCGCTAGTCGTGCTCCGGTGAATGGATCTATAAATCAGATTCCACTGTATCTCGTTTCTTGAAACACGACGCCAAGGTGAGACTTCCTTTCCGTACTACCAATCCCTAGGCTGACGGTGGCTTGATTTCACAGGTGCCAATACGAGACGAAGTTACCTCTGAAATCTACAAGCCATCTCAATGTCAACTGAATTGCCGCCCATTGAATCTCTTCCCCCTGAGATCCTGTGCGAAATATTTCTCTTGGCAATCAAACGGCCCTACAAGATTTTCGGAGATCAATATCAAGGACCATGGCTACCAGCGAGGGTCTGTCGACGATGGCGCGACATCGCATGGGACTGTCCTGCTCTGTGGTCATCCATTATGGTGTACTGGCCTGAACATGGGAAAGCAGACGCCGGCAAAAAACTGCTCCTGGACGCGCTACAGCGGACAGGACGGACCAGAATCTCCATAACGATATTATTGTCCCTTGATTTTCCCCATGCCATTATCGAAGGTTTGGTCCAGCACTCGTCCCAATGGGAAGATGTTCGCATGCCCTCTCTCCCCGCTTCTACATGGACCCAATTGGCACAGCCGCATCTCTCTCGACTTCATTTACCATCATTGCGATCACTTGCCCTAGGTCGGCAACCTTCCGTAGATGAGCTATCTACCATCCCGAACATGTTCAAAGATATGCCCGCCTTGAGATCTTTCCAATTTCACATATACCGTGCTCCATCGTCTAATTTCGACCCAAGCATAATCCAAGTGCCGTGGTGGCAGCTCACTCATTTGGCCATGTCGTTGGGACCTACGAGAGAGTGTTCGGTCGATGCGAGCATCAAAGTGCTGAGTCTCTGCTTGAGTTTGGAAACGTTGAGAGAAGAGACTATGTTCAACGATGATCCAGGAACAACCCTGGTGACACTCGGGAGACTTCGTTCGCTTAGTGTCAGGTCTCCTGAGTTACTTTACTGCCTCGTCTGCCCAGTCCTGGAAGACCTGACTGTCCTTCCACGACACGACAGATCGTTTTCCATACCGAAGGTCCTTTCACAGATTGTCGTTCAATCCGGGTGTCGTCTACTTTCCCTTGATATATGGCTATCGTATCAACTGGAGGAACCTATAAAACTCTTCTCATGCGTTCCACATATCTGCAAATTGGTTCTCCGCGCGGAATGCTACGACCTGAACGATATGCCATCGCTTTTAAAGTGTCTTGCACTGGATGACACGAGCGTGACGCTCCCCAATTTAGAATTTTTCGAATTGGAGATCCCAGAGCTTTTCACGGGAGCAGGTCTGTCTGAAGAAGTAGATGAATTGCTGGTTAAGATTATCGATAGGCGTTGGAACGTCCTCCAGGAATCTCCGGTTTCCCGATTGCGTCAAGTACGCATCAGGTGCAGTACAGTCGGTATCGGAGGGGCCATTGGTATAGAAAATCAGGGAGACCAGGCTGCTCGAAACCATAGAACTATACCCCATGTCGACCGTCTAAAATCGTTGAAGGCAGAAGGATTGGATATATCCATCGTCTTTGAACAAGGTAACTCTTCCTGTCGCCATCCTCATATTCACTGACGTTCTTTATAGAGAATGGACTTGATGGGATGTCTCGAGACTGCATTTTTCTATGATGCAATACACATTGTACTGGCACTGTGTTTTATAGCGCGCAACTGAGATTTACTTGCCCTGAAAGACCGTTCGGAAAATATCAGCTTTTCTCTGTTTATTCGACCGGCTTTGGTCAGCAGCTATTGCTGTTCATGCCGATTTCTGAATTTTGGGACGCGGTCTACCAGTAGGTATCGTCTCAAGATGTCAACAATCGATGTCCCTGTCAATCATCAAACGACAAGATCGTCGCACAAGCGAGAGAATTTTTATGCAGGGTCGGCTCATCCACTCTAACAACTGATTAGTCGTGTTTCTGTTGATCTAGGCGTACATCTGTCTCGCAGTGCTCCTCCACTAACCAGGCCTCCGAAGTCGAGCCGTATTCCACAAAGGCAACCTCTGCAACATGGACTGGATGACTACCGATGCATCTTAAGACGTTACCCTGCTGGCGTTGACTTTATAATTTCGCTAATAGCGACGTTCACGTAACCTCAATTCACGCAAGGCTAACATTTTTTTGCAGGGCCATGAGAATTCCAGGTAGATGTGTTCTTGCGGGAGTAACATCAATGATGGGGTATTTGAGCACACTCCTTCCGCGTCGATGTTCTGTAAATCTTCATCGGCCATTCCGCCTGTGCATCGCGTACATGTGATATCCACCCCGTTCACCCGGCGTCCCTCTTCATAGCGTGTTTCATTCAGGTGCTTAATCAGAAATCTGCGGCATACGAAAGCCCTTGAGAAACGGTCGTTAATAACAAGCTTCATATTCGGATGGAGTCCGTGAATGGTAACCCTATTGGTGCGGAATCCACTTTTACCTGCTCCCTCTATCGAAATTTGATTCAGCCTTTATGGGAATAGGTGCGGGAAAGGGTTTCCAACGCGACTTAAAATTGCGGGCTATGAATTAGCAGCGATCTACAACGACGGAGCGAATCAGGGTATATCAGACTAAGATATATATAAGAAGCTTCTAGCTCACATCGAGTAGGATCATGTTCACGGGTCAAATACGGCGTCGTTCACGATGCATTCAAGTTATGCATAACTTATGTGCAAGTGTATGCTCGGCGAGATGCCGCGGATCTACTTGAAGGGTTATGTGAATCCTGTGACTGGTATGGCCATGGGTCATCCCATCTTACATTATTTGCACGCACCCAAGATCCATCTCAACATGTTACATCCGTGATGCCAGGTGATGGAACGTGTAATCAATTCGAACTGGACGGCCTGCTCGTGCCTCGTGTCCAACTAGTGTCAACGGTGTGGCTTTGGAGGTCGAGCCTAGATTATTGACGAGGCTACTTACTGAATTCATCTGCGACGGAGATGAAGAGACAAGGCGGTGATAACAAACCTATCGCGATGACCGCGCGTTCATCCGTGACATCTCACCTTCACATTTTTTGACGCAAGGCACCCGAATAAGCAGCAAAAATTAAAGTTATCCATGACCAAAGACAAAAAACGCGCCCCGGTTAAATCGTAATCAAGGCAAGTACGGACAAAACGTCTATAAACTCCCCGCCAAAATAAATGTGTAAATATGCAAAAAGGAAAGTGACGGGGTAAAGAATGGGTTTTCGATTGTAATAAAAAATTGAATGCTATAAGGAGTCCAAATGCACGAAGTCCAAGTTTCTGGTACTATCCCTTAAACAAGCTGGGCAGCCACGCTCTGAAGGAACCATCGTTCAATCAACAGTCGTAGAGAAAATAGTATGAAGCTCACCGATCCGCGGAAGACAGGAACTGGTGCTGGTGCAGCCTCTGGCTCCCTCTTCTTCCTACCAAAGTAGGTAGCGGACGATGGGCACCTCGAGTCCTGGTCGGAAGCACATTTTCCAGAGTTCTATCGCATATTGTCAATCAAACCTGGCTTGAAGATGACTCCACAATTTGTAAAACACTCACGGCATCAAACGAGCACGAATACCATCCCGTTGAGCCGGTGCGGAATCTGAGAACATAAATGAGTAAACAGGATGAAGCCTGAGTAACGAACACTGGAGACTTACGTGCAACCGAAGTGGGGATTCTTGTACGGCGGGGTATCACATCCCCAGCCGGCTTTCCAGTTACCATGACCATCGTGGTCTGGGCATTGCCACCCATGGCCGGGTGTGGAGGACGGGTAAGAGCCACCCGCCACGACGGCAGACACGAGCGCGAGGAGAGAAATGCAGCTGGTGAATCGCATGGTGGAATGAACGGCCGAGCTAGAAAGGAATCAACGAGAGGGCGGTCCTTTTATATGTGACGAAAACGCGGGTAGATTTCCACCGATCAAGGGATAACACACCAAGGCCTCGGCAATTTCAAAAGTCGATGTCATGGGCGGTGTTGGGGCGTGGACGTAGCGTGGAGGACGCAAAGATCGTACCTTCGCATTATTCAATGCATGTTTGTTCGGCGCCTTTACAACTGAGCAAGATCGCATCAGGATCGTCAGCTTTCTGCTGCGCGGAGGGGGATCTTCACTAACCGCCTTGAAGACCACGCGTAGACGCGCAGGGATCCACGGATGGAAAGCGGATTTAAGTTCACCTGCCAACATGTCACTGCACGTAGAAAGTTAAACATTATTATGAAAGAAGAACACGACAAATTCCTCACCAATATCATCAACGCTCCCGACCTTCGAACAGGCGGACATAACCTTGGAACAAATGATCCCAGAGTTCGATCTACGGAACAAAAAGCCCGCCCATACGATGGTCGTGATAGAGACCAACATTGTATCCATAATTAAAAACAGTGACGGATATGAATTCTTCCTTGTCGTTATTCAAGGCATAAAATCGCCGAAACATGAAATTGTCAGCCAAGTTGAATGAAACGTACTTGGTCCGCTTACTACAAACGGACGGTCTTAGCGCGGTGGACCTCTAGGCTGAATTTGACTACATGGGCCAAGCGCGGCGGCCATCATCATCATTCATCTTTAGCTATGACAGCTAAAGGGTACCCCACTTCGACCATTGATATAAAGTGAGAAGGCCCACTGGGGACAGAGGCTACTACTGAAGGCGTGTATCCAGAGGATAATTGAATAACTGAATGCCAACAGTTTCAGCCCTAAATGAGACCAGAGTTCTATCGTTAACGTACTTGATGTGTGAACGGCAGCATCAATCGAGATAATCTCTGGTGAGAACGATGACAGGCGTGATGTTGCATGGGCCTTCCTCCTAGTCCAGGCTCGAGATCATAATGTCGAAGTCCTTGTAGTGCGGTGGATATACGGCACAGTTAATGTGCATCGATCATACGCAGGGCCAAGATTAATCACAGAGACTGACGACATTGTACCTTCTTTGCATGCTAGAAATACAAGCGCATGGAATGGAAACAAGGGCGAAGTGGATCCGCCGCTTGATATCACGGTAATAGATGCTGATGGAATACGCTAGAGCGAGGAGATAATCAAGATTCGACTGAACGTAAGCAATGGTAAGGAACTTACTTACTATCAGTCGCGCTAGTGTAAGATGACGGGTAACCTGGAGTAGTAAGGAACGTTTTCTCCTGATCAGAGCCGCACGTTTGAACATCGGCCTGAGAAGTCGAACGGCACAAGAGCCAAGTGAGGTTACACAATAATCTTGGGCACAGGCCACGCTGTAGGACGGCGTTCCCGTTACCGGCGGACATCAAACATGGAGAGAAACTGTCAATGACTGAGCAACATGTCTTCATTAGCGAGAGATAATAAAGTTATAGATTCAGTCACCAGGAGGGTTCCTGTGTCGATATCATCCTCAGGTACTAGACACAGAAGAGGGAGTCGCTACAAGGAGATACGTCATGGGCATCTGAACGGCCCGGGGCAGGCATACGGACCATCCCAAAAAGAGAGCGTAGCAAAGATATTCTGGCAAATTTAAGCTGCTAATGCCGACGAGAACCACGGACAAAACACGGGCACTACCTGAGTCAATGTAGAGAGCCCAGCTATCTGAAGAGTAGCAAACGATTTTGCTGCCAACAGATGCTGCCAATCGTCGAGGATCGATCACAATAGTCAGGAAATCTTCGTGGTGAATGGTACGTTCCTCGAGCGCCAAATATGATTAAGGGAGAAAAAGAACAGAGTTTAATTCATGATGTGTATGGTTGACTTTGTTCTTCAATTAGTTCTCAAGCCGGAATTTTTGAGTATCTGGGAAGTTGGAACAACAAGGCTGCGCGACCATGACCACAATGTAGTTTTCGACGTCAGACGTATGTGGCGAATAATGCTCGTCAGCCTATGCAATATCGCTAATAGGAAGCAGAAAGGGTGACAGGTGAACGATTCGTAGTTCAGAGAAAGCTTGAGAAAGCAAGTCCGTACCAATACGACCCCCATGACTCGAGGCTATTGGACCCAAATGTACACTGATCAAATTGTCTTCGTCATTGAGGACCGAGCGCCGGGCGCAGTGAGCTCAGACAAGGATATACCCGGCGATACAGTTCAAGAGGAAAAATGGATAGCTTGCAGAAAATGGCCTTGGTTGACGATGAAAGGTCCTGCCCTCAAGGGTGCTGATAGAAATCGGATATCTGTGACGCCGCGTGGCATGGCAGTGTCACACGATGTTGGTGGTCGGTCGACGGCTCTGCGGGCCGAAGCGCGCCCTGAAGCCAACCAACCAGCGCAGTCTACTTGGGAACTGGTCTGAGAGCGTTCTCTTCCTTGCTTACTGATTTGGAGATCTCAGTGATCTTTCTGGATAATGCCGTCGCCCGAACGGCTAAATTACGACCCCACTGATGCGCCTGGAAAGCGCACAGCATGTAAGCCCGCCCTCCAATGACGCACTCATGTACGGACCAAATTGCTTCCACATATAGTCCTATTTTTGTTTTCGGTTTCCTATATATACTCGCATATAGATAGAACATCTTCCTTCTTCCTCTCGTAGCTATAGTCTACATCGCTCGCACGAAGATACATCGTTCCCCGTATTTCTGATTGCCTCTTGTGAGTTTCTTAATCTCTAGTGTTTCCTGTCTACGACAGGTTTCCACAGCAGTGTATTCCATATAAAATCATGTTTTTAACACCAAGTACAGAATTATCAAATCAGGTCAGCTTCTTTTTTTAAATTTAGCAATATCAGGAATTGGAAGATTTTAAGCCTCTTCTGCTTGATATGATGTCAGAAGACCCACTTGCGAGACCTGATATGCCAGAAGCTCTTCGGAGGCTTGGCGAGCTCGTGTCTTCGAAGGACAAAAAAATGTTGTCCCGTCAATGCATCACAGAAGAACGCGCTCTTCAGATGGCGCATCTTCGATTTCTACGTATAGACAATGTCACAAATGGTAAGTACCACGAAATAGACATTCCCTACCTTCGTCGATGATTATTGAGATGCCAATCCTTCTGCCTTGAACGATTTCAAGCGATCAACGCAAGACAAAGCTCTGCTCCGATCCATCAAACAGAGGGCCCATACTCGATTCAGACGCGATGACCCTATCGTGTTTTTGCATATCCCGACCAGTGTCTTTCCAGTATGGTGAACGAAGCTCTCGACAGGTGGCGCGTCGCAGCCTTTGAATAAAGGGAAAGAGCGACAACTTGAAGGCTGGGGAAGAAACGGTGTGACAGTGTGACTTTACTCCTTGAACACGACTCCCATCCGCCTGCATCACTATCCCCATAAAGTCGCCCTCGTTTCGATTGGACGCCACCGACTAGATTCGCATTAAGTTGACTCAATCCTGCCCAAACTTGACACCCCTTGCGCCCCAATCATAATGGCCGACGAGTACGGAGCGCTCAACACTGCTCACTCATCCTCATCCGAGTCGGGGCCACGGCTCACCAATCTTCCAATGGTATCCCGTGCATTGCTCGAGAATGAAACTAGGGATCTTTTCATATAAGATGGATGGGTGATAGTAGTGAACATCCAAGGAACTATGGAACAAATCGCCCAGGTTCAAGGAAGAGAAATCAATGATATCTTAGAACCAAGTATGTCTTTGTGGCTTTCATTTTATTATAACTAATCTCCTTATAGCGCTAAATGCATTTGTCCCCATCCTTGAAGCAAAGCGCGCGTCAATTGAGAAGACGATACGAGAATCCCACCAATACGGCCCGACGGCCCGCCACACGCTCGACATCTACTACCCACAAAATACGCGCCCCGATACCCCGATTCTAGTCTTCTCATATGGTGGTGGCTTCTACATAGGCGGGCGTACGCTCCCTGCCCCCGCTGAGATAATCTACCACAACCTCGGGTCCTTCTTCGCCACCCGTGGGTTCATCACTGTCGTCCCCGACTACCGTCTCGTCGACTCGGGTGTCCAGTTCCCTGGAGCAGCTCAGGATGTTTGTGATGCTATGCAGTGGGCTGTAGATAACCTCCCGTTCCCCGACTCTGACATCTATGTCCTTGGCCATTCGGCAGGGGCGATGAACATGTTTACTATTCTTGCCCTGCCGGAGCTGTACTCTCCCACCTTGCACCCTCGTATCAAAGGAGCGATCCTCCTTTCTGGGTGCTATACATTCGAGGACATGCCGGCGGATATGAAGGATTCGGTCAGGTTGCATTATGGCGAAGATGCTGAGGCCAAACGGAGGGTTCCATTAGCGTTGTTGGAGTCGGCGAGTGTACCAACTCCACGGCTTCTGCTTGGCATCGGCGAGAGGGATATCCCTTGTTTAGACCCTGCTATGAACAAGTTCAGCGCGGCTTTGAAGGAAAAGGGCCTGTCGTGTGACGAGTTTGTTGCGAACGGGCATAATCACGTCAGCCTGGTCTTTGCGCTTGGGACTGGACAGGGCGAGGAATGGGCAGAGGACGTGGTCAAGTGGATTCATGCGCCTCGGACCTAGACTTATTTCATATCGTCTAATATAATTTAGGTAATGTGTCAGGGTCCAACCCAACTCGTAAATCCTATCACTAAGCCCGGCTGTTACGCGTTCGAACAATCACCGATGTGGCTAAGAGTAGAACCTAGAGAGAGTGTAGACTTGCTGTCTAGTTCGCGAGCAGTTGAGTTAGATCAAGTGTATAAGACTTTAGTCCGAGCTGAGGGTTACCCTCCTAAATACATGGGTTTATATACTACTACTATGTTACTATAATTAGACTGTCTTAGTGAGCGCCTTGCGCGAACTAGCATTGAATGATGATAATGAATGTGTATACCCGTGAGGTTGTAATACGTGCCTTTACCGAACGATACCGTCGAGGTATTGGTGAGGTCGAGTTGGTTAGATGAGATAAGATAATGGTGAAAACGTGACATTACCCCCCCCTTAAGATCGTCGTCCCGACGATCATTTAGTTAGGGTGAGAGTCCCAGAATTCTTGAATAAGTTCCTGGCAATGAGGTATTTCGTCGTCTCGGAACCACTCGTTTTCTTCGTTTGGGCAGTTCTTGTAATGTACAAAATAGTACCAGCGTCCCCATTTCTTTTCGGCTTTTAGGACTTGGTCGACTTCGTCTTCCAGGTTCCCTTCTACGAGTACTTGTGGAGGTCGTGGGGGTAGTTCTTGATTCGGGAATTCGGCGGTGTGGAATGGAGTGAGGAGTGCTTCGTTGAAAACGTTATGGATTTTCCACGTGGGTGGGAGTTCTAGTCGGTACGCGGAGGCGCCTATCTTTTCGATGATCGTGAACGGTCCTACTCGTTTATCCTCTAACTTTTTCTTGGGGCGTTCAGTTCGTAGATTGGTGGTTTCTAACCAAACTTTGTCCCCGGTTGCGTACTGAAGGGATTGCTCGTTCTTTCGGTCGTACTGTTTTTTCATCTGTTGATTTGCCCTCTCCATTTGGGTTGCCGCTTTGGCGTGTACTTCTTCCATCTCTTTTACGAATTCTTCTGTTGCTGGGCGTATTTTTCGTTTCTCGGCCGGTCTGATCTTTATCTCCCTTCCGTAGTTGATAAAGAAGGGGGAGTAACCCGTTGCCAAATGAACTCGATTATTATGCGCAAAGGCTGCCATAGGGAGCCAATCTACCCAGTCGTCTTGCTTGTAATTGATGAACATGCGTAAGTACTTTTCGAGTTCTTGGTTGACCCGTTCGGTTTGTCCGTCCGTTTGAGGATGGAAAGCTGTACTAGCGTTTCCGGTGATGCCCAGTTCTTTGTAGAATTCCTTGATGAATCCTGATACAAACTGGGGTCCTCGATCAGAGATTACTTTGGTCGGCATTCCATACTTGCAGAAGACTTCGTCTCTGAGGATTTTGGCCCACCCTTGTGCGGTTAAGGCCTTATTGATGGGGACGAAGATCACCGCTTTGCTGAATCTGTCTACTACTACTAGGATGGAGTCGTAGCCCTTGGATTCTGGTAGGTCTGTGATTAGGTCCACCGTGATATGTTCCCAGGGTTCTTTGGGTACTTCGTTTGGATATAGAGGAGCTGCTCGTTTTCCGGTTCTCGGTTTGGTTCGTTGACACATTTCGCATCCTTTGCAGTATGCTTCTATGTCCTTTTTTGCTTTCGGCCACCAGTACTCTCTTTGTACGAGTTCTAGGGTTTTTGCCACTCCGGGGTGTCCTGCCGTTTGGTGGTCGTGGCTCATTGCGATGATGCTGCCTCGCAGGTTTTTGTCCTTTGGAATATAGATTCTTCCGTCATACTCTATCATCCCGTCCCTGAGTTTCATTCCTCGTTCGTGCGTTAGAGCGCTTCCAATCTTTGGGTCCCACAACGTCTTATCCCTGGTTGCTTGCTTGATTGATTGATGAATTTCTTCAGCTGCCAGCATGGTTACGGCTCTGAAGTGTTCTGGCTTTAGCAGGATTACGTCTTGATTGTCGTTGGTTCCCATGTCATGATCCGCTCTCCTGGACAATAAATCAGCTTTTTTGTTTGCCGTTCCTGGTTTGTGGTAGAGCGTGAAATGATATTCCGCTAACTCCGATACCCATCGTGCTTGTCTTCGATTGAGTTTCTGGGGTTTTCGGAAATATTGGAGGTTTTGATGGTCTGTCCATATTTCGAAATCTTCTGCGGCTCCCATGAGGTAGTGTCACCAATCTTCTAAGGCGATCATTATGGCTAGGAGTTCTTTGTCGTAGATTTCGTAGTTTCGTTCTGTTTGGGTTAGCGCCTTGGACATGAAGGCGACTGGTTTCCAGGTTTCGCCGTGTTTTTGGGACAAAACTGCGCCTATTGCCCCCTCACTAGAATCCGCTTCCATGCGGAACTTCTTTGTTACGTCTGGCATCATTAGGACTGCTTCTTGTCCTATTTGCTTCTTTACTTCTTTGAAGGCTTCGTCTTGCTTTTTTCCCCATTGCCACTCTCCTTTTCCTGTTAGCTGAGTCATTGGTCTCACTATTTTCGAGTAATTCCGGATGAATCTTCGGTAGAAATTTGTGAATCCTAAAAAGCTTTGGAGTTCTTGTTTCTTTTCCGGTTTTGGCCAATCCATGATCCCTTTCACTTTTACCAGGTCCATTCGGATCTTTCCTTCGCTGATTATGACCCCTAGGTATTCGGTCTCTAATACCTCGAATTCGCATTTTTCCGCTTTGAGGAATAAGTCGTTTTTCCTTAATACCTCCAGTACTTGTCTGACCAGTTTTCTATGCTCGTTCTGGTCCTTGGAGAATATTAGGATGTCATCTAGGTATATGGTGACCTTTCCGCTAGCTATTAGGTCTTTGAATAGGTCGTTCATCATTGTTTGGAAAGTGGCCGGTGAATTCGTGAGCCCGAAGAACATCACCAGTGGTTCGAATAGTCCTCTATTTGTCCTGAAGGCTGCTTTCCATTCGTCTCCTTCTTTCATTCTGACGTTGTTGTATCCCCAACGGACGTCTAGCTTCGTGAAATATTTCGCGCCTTGTAATTTGTCCATGAGGTCAGCGATTAACGGTAATGGGTATCTGTTTTTGACCGTTATTTCATTCAGCTTTCGGTAATCTTGTACCGGTCGGAGTTTTCCGTCTTTCTTTTTGACGAAGAAGAAGGGTGAGGCCATCGGTGATTTGGATGGTCGGATTTTTCCAGTGGCTAGGTTTTCATCGAGGAATTTGTCGAGTTCCTCTTGCTCGGCAAGGTTCAATGGGTATACCTTGCAGTCCAGGGATGCCTTGGCATTGGGTACCAATTCGATTGCGTGGTCCCAAGGCTTCCTCATTGGTAGTTCGTCAAAGTTTTCTTTTGAGAACACGTCTTCAAAGTCCCTTGCCCATTCTGGGACTATTTCTTCATATGTTTTGCCTTCCTTTTGGGCGTGTGCTTGGGCGGCTAAGTCGTTTGCTTTGGTGCCCATTGCGCGTATTTGGATTGCTTCGCTGAAGTCAATTGCCAAGATTCTGTCTCCTGCTTCTACTTCGTCTCCCCATCTAGCTTCTGGGTCTTCGTCGGGTAGTTTGAACTCTACCTTTCGACAATCGCATCGTACTAGGGATATCTCCCCCGTCTGCCAGTTGACTACCGGGTTATGCCTCTTCAGCCAGTCATACCCGAGGAACATTGTGGCCGTCCCGATATTAGTGACTGCGAGTTCTAATAGTTCCGTATGGTCGCCTATCTTTACTCGCATATGGGCGTATTCCTCAATGTCTCCTTCTTTGTTGCGGGTCCCATCAGCGTTGTAGACAGGGCTTTTGAATGCTGCTTTTACCGTGTTGAGCCCTTGTTGTCGTACGAAAGCGGAGCTTATGACGCTGTGAGTGCAACCGCTGTCGAGTAAGGCTTCAACATCAAAGGTTCTCCTGGTGTCTATTGCTTCGAGTTGCAATTTGATGCTGACCGACTTTCCAGTTCTGCCCCTTATGTGCCTCGGGGCTCCCTTCAAATCGTGTAGCCAATCCAGAATCATATCCCATCGTTCCGACCTCCATTCCTTTGGTCCGGCGACGTCGTCTATCATGTTGTCACAGACTTCGTCTCGTCGCTTGGGATGCACCCAATCGCGTAGGATAGCCATACGTTCTTCTTTCGTCCTGGCTTCTCGAACCGCGCGTTGGGTCCACTCGGCTGTGAAGGGTTTCATCCAAACCGAGATGAGAGGTACCCGTCTAGCTTCCGAGGAAGTCACGGCCTTTTCAGGCAGGGTGTTGCCGCTGGTAGTCGCCGTACTTTTGGCGCTATCGGTTGGGCGTCTTGCCTCAGTTGCCTGAGGGCTTTTTCGCTTCGGGGATGGCCCGCATGCATCCGTGTTTTGGACTGAGTCCCTGGCCACGGCAGCCAACCATCTCTTGAATGAGGTGTCATCTTCTTCGTCCGGTACTTCGACTACAGAGACGCTTCGTGAGCTTCGAGTGACTGTGGGGGCACTTACCGAAGAGGATCTTGAATGGGCCACCCACTCTCGTGCCCGATGAGGCGCTTGTGCCCCAGCGATTGAGAACGTTTGCTGATCTTCGCTTAGCGCAGATGCTGAGTCCGAGTCTGAGCCGCCCTTGTCGGATGAGTCGTCCTCGTCCTGTGGGTGCGTATCTCCCAGGGGTTCAGTCAGGTTGTCCGCGCCGTTCGGCTCGTTGCTTGATCTGTCTGTAGCTTCTCGTCCCGCCGTTCCTGGGACACTCGTCTGTTCGCCCGGCGCTTTGGCGCCTGCAGGCGGCGATTGAGCTCTGCGCCTTCGTGGCGTTTCTTCGGGTGGCGTCGCGGTATTCCCAGTTCCCACCTGAGCCGCTTCTTCAAAGGGGACTACCCTCCAGGATTTCTCCCGTGGGCGCCTATCCAATGCCCCGCCCAGTGATCCAGAGGATCCTGTTCTGGCAGGTGGTGATATGGTGGTCACCTTTTCGTTCGATGATTTCGCTCGTAGTGAGTTACTCTCCGGACGTTTAGGGGTTTTGCGCTGAGCTCTCCCCTTTTGTGTTTCGACCGGTGTCGTCCTTCCGGTGGTTGGGGTTTCGGATTCGGTTTCAGGTTCACACTCGTCGACAGGTAGAATTGAATATTTATTGCGGGTACCTACAACTGCATTATTAGTAACTATGCGTCCTGCGCGAGTGCCTGTTCCTGTTAGTCCTTTGGCCGGTGCAGACGAATCTACTGCCCGGCCTCGTCTTTTACCTCCTCTGCCTTGGTTGTTGGTGGGGTTGGTTCCGGCCCCGTTTCCGTCTCCTTTTCTTCCTTGATTGCGTCCATGACCGCTCGTACGTCGGCGCGGTTGAATTTGCGCTTAGGGCATGCGCGGGACATATGTCCCTTCTCGCCGCATTTGAAGCACCTCCCTTCTTTCTTGAGCTTGTCAAGGTCCATGGGAGCGCCCTGCCCTCCGTACGTCATGCCAGTGCTCGTCTTCTTCTCGGGCGTGCTGGACGATTCCTGACCACCCTTCTGGGGCATGGTCGTTCGGTTGCCGCTGCTCGGTGCCGCCCCCTGTGCCTTCCTGATGCGGAAGTTGTAGTCGAGTCGAAGGAGGCGTGCCTTGAGCCCCTGGTAATCGAGTGGGATCTCGCCGTCTCCTGTGTAGATCTTTTCGATCGCTTGTGGGCGAGCGGCCTTCTCGAGCTGGGAGTACATCATTTTGGCCTCGTGGATTACTCCCGCTTCCAGGGCCAGTTCTTCGAAGCGTTGGAAGAACAGGTCCCCGTCGGGGTATGCTGTCTGCCGTAGCTTTTCCCATTGCGCCTGTTTGATGCGCGCATTGGAGTCCTTCCAAAACCGTCGGTTCGTCGCGGCTTTGAATTCTTCGTAGGTCGGGTATCTAACCTGGCCGTTGGCGTCTCGCAGCTCCAAGAGCTGTAGGTTCCACCATGTCTGCGCTTCCTTCTCGAATCTCGAGACGCAGAAGACCACCTTGTGGGGGTGGTGGCGGAAGTGTCTGTTGTAGATGTCGAAGTGTAGCTCGCACTGGTTAAAGAACCGTGCGATATCGGATGAGTCCCCTTTGAACGTCTCGGGGTCTCGGAGGATCTTTGGTTTAAGATCGTCCCAGGGTTGGGCCTGCCCTGCGGCTAGGTTCCAGTCTCCTGGCGGTACTGGGGGTCTTCCTGGGGGGCTCGGGAATCGGGGGAGCGGATACCGTTGTGGTACTGCTGGCGGGCCTGGTGGGGGTACTGGCGGGGCTCCGCCGCCACCAGCTCCGCTCCCACCGGCTGCCGGTTGTGCTCCTGCGAAGGGTCGGTTGCTGAAGGGGTGAGTGATGCTGGGTCCCCCACCGTATGCGTAGGGTTCTTCTGAGAGGGGTGAATGATGTGGCGGGGATCGGCGGAGTGGCGCTGGCGGGTTCCATTTCGGGATTGGTCGCATGGGGTGTTCCGGGTGTATTCGGTTCCATAGGTTCGCGGCCCTATGGCCTGTTTCTGCGATTAGGACTGATTCTGCATAGAATGGGTTAATGTCCTTGTTATTTTTGTACTCTATGCCCGCTTCTTCGCTTAGCCACCCTACGGACTCGATCAGGGTTGTCCGGATGTGGTCCTCTAGCTCCATCCAGCCCATCTCTTCCGGTTCTCTACTCGTCGCTTCCTGTTCCCTTGGCGATCTGTACGAGCTCTCCGTGGAGTTCGAGCGTGCGTGCTCGGAGCTCGTCCCAATGGAACTCCGCGTTCCGGGGCGGGATTGGAGAAATATCGGAGATAGATTCCGCGGTGATGGAGTCGGTGGGTTGGGGGTGTGCGCTGGTGGTGGTGCGCGGGGAGTCGGGTGTCGAGGTGTTGGTGCGTGGATAGGTATTAGGTACGTTGACAGTTCTACCGGTGCTGGAGGTGGCGCTGCTGTTGCCCAGGTGGAGTCGGCTATTGCTACTGTAGTAGGCTGCGGCCTCCATGTCGTCTTCGCCTTTCTTAGCACTTTCTTGAGGGCGTTGTTCAATGCTCCGGCCGTCGATCTCCGGGATGACGCGCTGGGTGGTCGGGAAATGCGTTGGGTGGTAGTGGATGGGTGGAGGGATGCGGATGACGGGCCCCCTGCGGCGGGGTGTCCGTGTTCTGGCTCGTTGTTCCTGGCGTAATCCATGTCTATGGGTGGTATAGATGATGATGACGACAGCGAGGATGGAAAACCCGAAGGTTGCGAGGAAGAAGATTTCGACGTGCGATTCTTTCATGAAGGGCGGGAGTAAACTCCCGTGGTTCTTCAATCCGGTGTAACAGTCGGTAGGTAAAAGCTCGGACTAATTGTCAGGGTCCAACCCAACTCGTAAATCCTATCACTAAGCCCGGCTGTTACGCGTTCGAACAATCACCGATGTGGCTAAGAGTAGAACCTAGAGAGAGTGTAGACTTGCTGTCTAGTTCGCGAGCAGTTGAGTTAGATCAAGTGTATAAGACTTTAGTCCGAGCTGAGGGTTACCCTCCTAAATACATGGGTTTATATACTACTACTATGTTACTATAATTAGACTGTCTTAGTGAGCGCCTTGCGCGAACTAGCATTGAATGATGATAATGAATGTGTATACCCGTGAGGTTGTAATACGTGCCTTTACCGAACGATACCGTCGAGGTATTGGTGAGGTCGAGTTGGTTAGATGAGATAAGATAATGGTGAAAACGTGACATAATGTTGCTAGACCATCTTCCTGAACAGGAATCACTTACAAAGTAAAGAGTCCTGAGTGCTCCATACTCGCGGGCCAAACGAGGAGCATGGAGAATTGAGCTTGGGTGACAAATATAAACAAGCGAGCCTATAAAAATCATATTCATGTTCGCCGATACAAACCTGGAGAATGAGGGTATTATTCGACATCAAGGTTGAAAGATCCAGGGGTCGTTGTTCTCATCTGTGGGACGTACTTACTACTGATCGATCGGGTTATAACCCCACAGTCTTCGTACTACCCCAACGCTTGGGACCCCATTTTCGTCGTCTACCTTTTCTTCTTTTGACCACCATCATCTCCCTCACCATTTTCTGACCAGCTATTCTCACACCGGTTCGTATTCATTCGAATATACACATTGATATTGTTCTTTCTACTGGGCCCTTTCTGAGTGTCGCGCCCTTATCCCTTCCCCGGGTGCACTTTCACTATTCTACGAATGATATATGTGCCCCAACAAGGGACGGATGAGAGAAGGCAGCAACTTTGGGGATCTGACGCTAAGCGAGCGACGTTTGGACAAAGTCAATGAGGACTGGACGTGGTGCTGCTCGTGTCCGCGACGGCACCGTCTTCCGATACCTCACTGTAAGGAATGTGGCACATCTATACTATTGTACACCTGCGGCCGTGTTACGATTACGAGGTAAAGTAGTAGAGGTTGTATTTAGTTAGAAGTGTAATCGATTTGATTGTTGAGTAATCTTGACCTTAATGGATCCGACGAGCGCTAAGCGTAGTCGAATGCGAGTCCAGCGAGCGCTAAGCGTAGCTGGCGAGTATCTAAAGTCAGAAAGCGCTAAGCGTAGCTGACTATAATTCTCAGAGATCACACGAAGTGGATTCAACAAGGTAAAAAGATAGATTGATTTTGTAGCTAGACTAGTCTTTATATACTAAGGAGAGCTACGAAAATAGTTCTAATGGTACAGCTTTCAGGAATCTTCTGCCGGCTTCTGGTATTTTCGAGTAAGTAAGAGTATCTATGGAATCTTAGAGAAGAGAGAAGAAACGTTGAGTCCTTGTTTAGGCGTCGGAAGGCTTAGTAATGTCGTATGGAGAATATCCATAACACAGCCCCCCCAGTCTTCAGATGTCTAAATTAACTGTAAGTCCATGTGGGTGTGTATGTGAGCACAGATACGTACATATCTCCGCAACGGGCAACTGACCGATCATGTCCCTCTTATCGTCTAAGTCCGTGTCGTCAGTGTCCGTGTCGTTGAGGGACAGGCGAGTCATCATTTCTGCGATCATGTCCTCGTCTAAATGATACTCGCTGTCACTCATCTCGACGTCGGTGGTAGCATACGTTTCAACAGGGCTGGTAGGTGGGGCAGGGCGGTGAGTCAATTGTCCTTCATCCGCGCTGAAATCAGTCAGCAGTTGCGGGAGGTATTTGAACAACGACATCCGAGGATAACGAGGGTCGTAGGGAAAGTGCATCCATGCGGATATATCAGGGTAGTAGCTCACGGCCGTTGGGGCGATGTAACGTGTGAGAGCCGCTTCATCGTTCGACGTGTAGTGTTCAATGACGTCGTTGGCAGTGACGCCTCGCATGCGCGCCTCGCTGATCACCCTTGGAGAGAGAGAAAGGCACGTTAATCTTTGGGAATATCAGAAGGATTTGGGAATACCTGGAAGGAGCGACCCGAAATAGGAATTCATCCCATTTAAGCCCTACGTATGCCCCCCAATTTATACAGGTGTCGAAGCCTTTGTGGATGCTATTGTGGATGCACGACGCAAGCCAGAATATAGTGGCTCGAATGAATGCCTGGAAAGCACTGAACCTTGCTTTCAACTCGCGCCGAGAACTGCAGACGAGGCTGAGTAAGTAATTCGGCATGCCATGTAACTGGGTAATGGCGAGTTCGTGCTGTCTGGTCATTCCGAGCTCCTTTAACGCGGGTCTTGGGATTGATTGTGGACGCTGGGAGCGGTTAGCGTAGGGGGTGATGTTATTAGTAGCATACAAGAGTACATCACCCGTGGTTTGGGCGAGGACCCAAGTCGCTACGGCGATGAGATACGAGGGTTTGTATAGTTCCCTTCCGCCAACGGTGAACGCGACAATGTGCTGGTCGATGATCTCCTCCAGTCCTACATTGTTCTTTATCACGTTCTCGAAGAGCGCGACAATGTCTGGGTTGCCAATGACGATTCGTAATGGATCCATGAAGCTGTGGGTACTGGGAGCTGTGTTGTTGGTTGTCAAAACCGAGTTTACTGGCATGTTAATGGATGAGAGTTTTGCGGCGTCTGAGGAGGATAATGGGTTGATACAAGCTGGGCTCGAGGATGTGGAATCGGAATCCATGGGTTCCTTTATAGATTCTATGAGCTCTGGTCATCGTGTTTTCCGGCAGTTAAAACAGGCTATTTTGGAATGCTTACTGATATGATGAGGAGGATGCGCTTCTGTACACAATTAG
The DNA here is from genome assembly GCA_030435655.1 of Armillaria novae-zelandiae. NCBI lineage: Eukaryota > Fungi > Basidiomycota > Agaricomycetes > Agaricales > Physalacriaceae > Armillaria > Armillaria novae-zelandiae. The sequence continues at coordinate 901,030 of JAUEPR010000015.1, read as the reverse complement.
TTTTAGGGTTGCTCGAGTGGATGGTTTCTTCGATAGTTTAGTCCATAGTATTAGCAAGATGTCGATAAGAGATGGTTTTCATGCGGGTATCGGTGTTTTAAGTGAATGGGGAAGAGTTAAGCTCAGTTGACTGAGCGCTGGGGTGATTGCAGCCATTCTTGAAGTATTTGCGGCGCGTTACGAAGTTCTTCCTTCGTCTTCCATTCGTCCTCATGTTCGGGTAGTCCGACCCATCGTATGCGGTATTTTCGAATGCGTCTGTGCTTTCCACTTGCCTTGAACATTCGTTCTGCCACTATCCTCTCGATTTCCATCTCTGGTAGTGCCTCAAAGTCGTCGCGATTCATGTGTTTTGCCGGTCGCTGGCCCAATTCCTCTGGCGATCGATTGTATTTCTCTAGGTGAGCGATGTTAAGTATAGGATGAATTCCGTATGACACCGGTAACCTAAGTTGGTAGGTCACCGGGCTAATCTTCCTGATGATTTCGAATGGACCGTCGTATCGCATCATTAATTTCTTTCCTCGTCCTTTGATGTCTTTTACGAGCTCTAGAGAATGAGGATTCAATACTACGTAGTCCCCTTCTTCAAATTCGGTAAGGAGTCTCCCTCTATTGTAGTTTCTCTGTTGAAAGGCCTGACTTAATTTCAAGGCCTCCTTTGCACGCGTCCGTTCAGCCTCAAATTGTTCAGCCATATCTACGGCTTTGTCACTCTCGTGGTTCAAATGTACGCTGTCCGCTTTTCCTCCATTTGTTACCGAGTCACCCAATGGTCGAGGGATAAAATTGGGATCGGCAAGCAGTGTGGATTCTGTGCGAGGTGTGAATCCAAGCAGAAGGTATGCTGGTGCATAGCCTGTGCTCGTGTGGGGTGTTGAGTTATAAGACAGCGCAAGGCCATCAAGGAAATTTGTCCAGTCATTGCGTTCGGGGCCGATATACGCGCGGAGCATTATTTCAAGTCCTTGATTCAACACCTCGGTTTGGCCGTCCGCTTGTGGGTGGTGCGCCGTTGTGAGGGCACGTTTCATCCCCATGAGGCTGCATAACTCCTTCCAGAAGGTATTTCGCCATCGAGGATCACGGTCCGTGATTATTTGGGCTGGTATTCCAAATTTTGATATGATGTGCTGGAAGAAAAGGCGTGCCGTGGCGTCCTCATTGATGGATGTAGAGCATGGTATGAAGATCGCATACTTTGTGAGTTTATCCACAATAACTAGGATATTATTGTGACCTGAAGACTCAGGCAATTCCGGTATGAAATCCATTGAAACCACCTCAAATGGTCGCGTAGGGATGGGAATTGGTTGTAATAGTCCTATAGGTCCGTGCCGCCTTGGTTTTGCCTTTTGGCAAATGTCACAAGTACTTACATATTTGCGTAAATCTTTAGACATTCCTGGCCAATAGTGCGTAGCTGCCAGCCGGTTGTAGCACTTGTGGTAACCGCCATGTGCTGACTCCATATAGGAATTATGAACCATATCCATAACTCCCGCTCGTAGAGCCTCTGGTACGCATAGTCTATTATTCCCGTTGCTATCCTCAAAGTATATTAATCCTTCATCGGAATAGAAATATTGAGGATACTCAGGTAATGTGTGGGCGGTGGGTTTCTTGAATGACTCGAGAACACTGTGAAAATGCTTGTCTAGGCTGTATGCTTCTCGCCAAGCTCGTACTTCGTCCTCTGATATCCCTACTAGGAGTGAATGAGTTTGCGCGCTGCAATACGGGCTTTCAGCACTGTTTTCTGCCTCCATTGCAGTGATAGGAATGGGCCCCATGTTCATAGCAAAATCCGTGGCTACTGCATGATTTGACTTTACAAATTTCGCTCCTACTGACAGTAGTCTCTCCTCGAAATGATCCCCCAACTCAAGATACATGTTTCTCATAGGGTCGGTGAGATCGTCTGTTTTTCTGAGGTCGACTGATGTCATCTTCTCAGTGATATCTGGACTGTACTGGGGTGGTACTCGTCGCCGTAAACGTGAAATTGGGTCAACATTTGAATGTACGCGGCCGGCACGGTGTATAATTCGAAGATTAGGATAGGCAGCAAATACTGTGCCCCATGTAAGTAGCCGACGATTCACATTTTGAAATGTCCGACTCCACGTCAAGGCAGCATGGTCAGTTATTGCTAGTATATTTTCTCCTTCGATATATGGCTGAAATTTAATCAAGGCTTCCTTCAGGGCTAGAGCTTCCCGTTCGGTGGGTGAGTAGTTTCTTTCTGCTGACCTCAAAACTCGTGACCAATAACAGATTACTCGTTCGACATATACAGTGGTATCCTCAAAGTTCTCTGCCCATTGAGAATTCATTGGCTCGGGTACGTCGTTTTGTTCTTTAGATATTGATGGTACTAATTGAGGTACTGGTTCGTTATGCTCAAATGCGAGTTTTAGGCGGTCATAGATCCGTGTTCCTTTCAGATCTCGGATCACTATAGGCTGTACCTGTTGCAGGATCCCTGCCAAGCCATAGTCACACGCATCCGTATAGACACGGTAGGGTAATCCGGCCATCGCATACGCTCGGACAGGGGCATTAGCTAACACTTGTTTGCATAGATCAAAGGCTTCGTTTTGTACTTCCGTCCATTCCCATAGTTGTCCCTTCTTTAGCAGGCCAAATAGAGGAAATGCGATCCATGCATAGAACGGAATATATCCTGAGAAGTAGACCATCATCCCAAGGAATGTTTGCAATTCCTGAACATTCTTAGGTGTGTCTAGATCTAATATTGCTTCCACCTTCTCTTTATGGGTGGACATACCGAGTCGTGATACCTTCTGTCCAAGCAATAGTAAAGATTGGTACGCAAAATGACATTTTGGGAGAGAGAGTGTGATTCCGGATGCGATAATCGCTCCTAATACTTGGTCAATATGCTGGACATGATCCTCGAAGGTTCGTGAAAATATCACAATGTCATCAATATATACTAATGCGAATATCCATAAGAAAGGTGCAAGAACAGTCTGCATGACTCTTTGAAATACACTGGGTCCATTCCGATAACCGAACGGCATTCTCGTAAATTGCCATAACCCTCGATGGCATCGGAATGCGAGTTTTTCCCGTGAGTCCTCATGGACAATTAGCTGTGTGAACCCGGACAACGCGTCGAGGGTAGTCAGCCATTGAGCTCCGCTGAGAGCTTGCATAATGTCGTCTTGTTTTGGCAATGGAAATTCGTCTGGGATGACGAGATTGTTCAGTTTTCGGTAGTCAATCACCATCCGAGGCTTGTTGTTTCGGTACACAATGAATGCCGGAGCTGCCCAAGGGCTTTGTGAAGGCTCAATGACACCTAGATGTATCCAGGAGTCCATCTGTTTATTCATTACCTCTCTTTTAGCTGGAGAAAGAGGGAATGGAGGAAGAGATACCGGTTGAGCTTCTGGTTTCAGACGAATTTCCACATGAGCATCGTGAGTGCCTAGCCGTCCATCTATGCCGAATGCATGCTGATTCTTGAGTACCACTCTTTCCACCTCCTTACGCTGTGGAGCTGCAAGATCTCGGTCTATATCTAATTCGCTAATTATAGCGGATGACAGAGTCGTGTCGGGAGTCGTTTCGGCAGTCTTGGGTCCGCCTTCTATTGGGTCAGTAGCGGCAGGATCGTCAGGGGAAGTGGCATTACGTTGTGCCTTCGACGTGATTTCAGACTCACTTCTGATTGCTCGGCTTGCCCCTGTAGTTTCAGGGAGTTCTCGTGCTTTGATTAATTGCTTGATAAATGCGGCATAAGCTTTATGTTCATTGTCCATAGAATCTCCTGACCGACTGTCCAGCCAATTCCTAGGGTTACGTGCTTGCGCCACAATTTGTCCTTTGTCAATGGTTATAGGTCTTACGGAGAAATTGGAAATATGCAGAAAGGAGTTGGCAGAGTCCAACAGTGAGTCAGGTGAGCCATATAATTGATCTGCAGACCCAACCTGCTGAACATTTCGCTCAACAAACAGAGAATCATGGCGCAAGGGAAAATGAGCTTGCACCGGGACTTTGATTGTAGTTTCTGGTGGAATAATAACGCGTTCCTTGGAACAGACTTCTCCTTTCATCTTTGAAATTCGTTGTCGGCGGCGCATCTTTTGCGCTTTGCGGTGAGTTCTTGCTTGTGTCATTCGTCCACTTACCTCCGGTAGGACTCGTATTTTAAAGACCCTCCCTTCGGTATCGATTGTGGATGGAGCAGTAGAATTTTCAACTTGAAGTTCGCGTCCACTATTTCCAAAAGATAAGTAACTTGACCCCTCACGTCGGATGATTGAAATGGAGTACTGATCTGCGAAGTCATTTCCTAGGATGAAAGGTGTCGTCATTCCATTGACGACGTAGGCATCGACATTCAGTTTGACCTGCCCATTCATTGTCTCAAAGAATAGATCTAAATTAACATATCCTGAAATGGTTGATTTCCCGGTGACTTGAATTAAGTTGATGCGTTGGCCCATACGGAGCTTAGGTTTTGTTGACAGGGCTTGTAATGCTGCTTGTGAAATTAGCGTGATATCGGATCCTGAATCGATGATCACCTTTATTTCATCTAGTTTTGGCCCATTGATGCCTGCCGTTGTGGTTGTTGCTTTACTCCCCAAAAATGTGCATCCCGAAGGTCGTTGCATGAACTTTTTTAATTCCAATAGCTGACCTGCTGATGTTTCAGGTTGCGAGTTCATGCGGTAACTCTTTGCAAAACGTCGTTGTAGCTTTTCTAAGGAGCGGCGCTGCTTCCTGGATGCAAGACGGAGTGGAGTGACCTGGTTTTGGGATGAAGATGTGTGATTGGTATTGGCCATCCCACAGAAGGTTTGAGAGTGCAGAGTATCTGTCTGGGGTAAGGTCTCTTTCCCTTCCGCCGTGATAATACTCCTCGAGGCTGAAACATCCTCATTTGCTTTTACAAGTCTGCTCGTGCTCTCGATAGTTCCGATGGATTCCTCAGTAATTTGGTGGTAAAGATCATCGTATTCTTCTTGGGCAGCAAGCTCGTCGATATCGGTAGAGGCTAAACGTGAGTTTACTCGTCTAGTTCCTCCCTCGTTGTACTTGCACTCCCTATCCCAGTGTTCACCACTTCCACAAAGTCGGCATGCCCTTGCTCCTACTTGCGCAGGGGATTTTTGCCTTCGGGTTTTATTTGCGTCGTCCTTAGGGAATGGTGGTGTACTCGTGCTCTCTGATGCACCTACTAGGTTTGTACGGGCTGTCTTGTAAGGGACCCATGGTCTTCGCTCGTTATTGATTCTAGCTTCGTAGGTATTCATTGGCCTTTTCCCTTTTGGATCCAGCCCCATGAGCTGTTCCTCATGGAACCGTATACTCGCTTGGAATTCAACAGCAGTTCCATAGAGCTGTGTGGTGAGTACTGTGTTCCATGCTGCTGGAGCTCCGTCCATGATGCGGCTGATCATTTCAGAGTGGCTGAGGTCAAATGCGGTGTTGAGGAGGTCTGCCTTGCGAATATAGTATTCGCTGGGGGTTTCCCTTGAGTATCCGAGTTCTTGGTATGTAGCCTCACGTGCTCTTTCCTTCTGTCGTTCCCACCACTTACGATTCATATAGTAGTCTGCTATTCCTTGGCGTAATTCTCCCCAATCTCGCTCCAATTGGCTTCTGTATTCAATAGGCAAGGAGTAGTACCACCGGTCAGCTGAATCTGTAAATCTCTTGGGTACAATCCGTCCTAGTTCTCTGAATACCGTGGTACTCCATTGTCCTAGATCGTTAATCTTCTGCATCCATCCCACGATGGTATCTGTATTTCCATCCCATGTTGGTACGTCACTTATCTTCAATTTTGTGTCAAAATGTATTTCTGATGCGCTGGAGTTAGCCGCCCTCTGCTCAGATCTCCCCCCACCAAAGGGGTCGCCTTGCTTGCGAGGTCGACGTCCTTTGTCATCATCTTTATCTCCATCGTCGCCTGGCTCAGGAGGATCAAATCCTGGACGTGTACGTCCACCTGCATTACGCGCAGGTTGTCCATCGTAGCCTGGCTCGTTGCTGGATGGTTGTTGAAATGAAGAAGCTCGTAGGTTGTCGTGTTCTCGTTGACCGAATCCGTGGGTGGCTGAGAGATTTGAGTTAGAATGTAGTCCTAGAAGCTCCGAGCCTTTACGGCTGTACTGCGAAGCATTTCGCATCGCATTTGCTGGGCGATTCTGTGATTCAGGCTCACCTGTCGCTGCACGACGAAAGTTTCCGATGTTGAAACTTGTCTCTGGGACTGGCGCCCTTGATAGTGACTCCTCCATCGAGCTCTGATGTTCGTGCCTTTCTTTCTCCTTCTGCCAGTCCTCCTCGAGCTCAATACAAGGGCCAAACGTATACCAGTTGTGGCACTTGTTGAGATGCCATAAAAATGATTCCGTTCGAATCCGCAAGTAAACGGAATATACCTCAAAATCGTTGAGGTTAACGAACTCTGTTATGTCAATGGGCCAGCTTGGTTCCTTCAATTTCGGCCGGCCGTATCTGATCAACGACTGTTTTGCCATGTCTCGACGGGTTGCAACGGATTTTTGGAATTCTGAGTAGGTTTTCTGATCTAAACGGTATCCTGTCTCATCAGTATGTTCTATTGTTACACAGGTAACATTCTTCAACAGTGTTTCCAGAATAGCCATATCCCTTGCAAAGACGCCATAGTAATCCTTGTGACTCAGGTATGGTTCATTGGCAAGATGGTTTCCCAATCTCGTACCCTGTTTGAGGATTGTGATTGCTGCGTCCTTCCTGTCTATCAAAGCTGATTTAGTACTCCTAGGATATCTATGCAAGGGAATCGACGTCGGTTGCTTTACGGTGCCTAATCCAATGTTTGCGTCGTCATAGTCCGTCTCTTGGAAGCTCTCCGAGAGATCTTGCAATGGCGGAGTATCCTCAATAGCTGGTAGCTGTTCGGCCTCTGTTTCGGGCTTGACGGGCGGGGCTTGCCTGCCGTATTGGTCCGTTTCAGAGGATGCTCCAGCCTGTTCTGTGTTGTGCTCCATTGTCGCCGACATGTTACGATAGTCAGGGCGATTGTATGCTAGGATACTCTCAATGAAGTCGGCGAGTGATCGATCTCGATCAATGATGATTGCGCTTTGTCGATAATCCGTGGTAAAGATCAAGACAATGTGTCCACCAGTGTTACGATTACGAGGTAAAGTAGTAGAGGTTGTATTTAGTTAGAAGTGTAATCGATTTGATTGTTGAGTAATCTTGACCTTAATGGATCCGACGAGCGCTAAGCGTAGTCGAATGCGAGTCCAGCGAGCGCTAAGCGTAGCTGGCGAGTATCTAAAGTCAGAAAGCGCTAAGCGTAGCTGACTATAATTCTCAGAGATCACACGAAGTGGATTCAACAAGGTAAAAAGATAGATTGATTTTGTAGCTAGACTAGTCTTTATATACTAAGGAGAGCTACGAAAATAGTTCTAATGGTACAGCTTTCAGGAATCTTCTGCCGGCTTCTGGTATTTTCGAGTAAGTAAGAGTATCTATGGAATCTTAGAGAAGAGAGAAGAAACGTTGAGTCCTTGTTTAGGCGTCGGAAGGCTTAGTAATGTCGTATGGAGAATATCCATAACAGGCCGAGCCTAGATCAAGGAGTGGGGGACCTGCCCAAAAATCGTAGTTCTACCAAAGGGACATCCAGACAGAAAGCGTCCCAGCGCAATAACTGGGGAACCGAACACTTGACGGCGGGTCTGCTAAGGCATATGGCTCGATGTCCTCAGCATGACAGACAGCTTGCTCTGAATACTTCCTCGAACTTGTCACCCAGAAATTTGACTCCGACATCGTGAGCTTTAAAGCTGAGCACATATTGGGATAGCACCCCACAGCTTCAGTTTGCTCGTAAGCGAGGCAGTCATCATTAGATTCGCGGATACGCGCGATCGTTCTACAAAGAGGACTATGATACAGTCGCATTATTACATTACATCTGTATTTATATCGGGAAATATGATAATCGTGCGAATACCTACGCAAGCAGCTTCGCACAGCTTGTCAAGGGTGTCCATTAGTACCGGGTGCCATGTTTGCAACGTAAGTATCCCATTCAGAGAAGCTGCAGGTCACGATACGTCAGTAGACCTCACCAACACTGATAAAGAGGGACATCATACCCGAAGCTAAGAGGTGCGTCGGTCCACATGTTGATAGTGCTGTTCCCCAGTTCTCCCGACAGCCCCGAGTCCATACTAAGTGAGGGAAGCTGGGGTGAGTACGGAAACGCCGGATAGGTTCCATTCGTCCAGCCTAAGGGAAGACTAGCGGCGAGCTGAGTCGCCGTGTAGGCCGCTAGGGGATTGCTCAACTAGAAGGTAAGATTTCATCAATACATATTCGAGACCAAGGGGAGAACGTTTTGTTACCAAATGGTTGAACCCTTTGAAGAAGGGTAGTCCGTGGTACAGCATTGTACGAGCTCCACACAGGAGCAGTTGGAGAGAGAGTGGCCTTTTCTTGATATTTTGTTGACGGACTAGTAGAGTCATCTGGTGTTTTCTTCTCCACGGAAGCGATGGCCTTGAACATGTTGCTAAGGATGTGTCAACGGACACGTAAATACAGACCTTCGAAACACTCACATCGAACGCCCAGCTACATTCCACCTATGGTTCAGATGACATCAATCCCGTCTAAGTATTCAAGCGTCTAATACTCACGTATCGGCTGCAGTCTTTGAATGTGGCCAAACACAATTCAAATCCGGTAAGATCCTTTAGGGTTAGGGCACATGTCCCGCCCGTTTGCTACTCCAGATGTTCATAGCGAACACAGCACCAGAAGTGAACGCACCCATCTGCATCTAGGCGTGAATAACGGAAGGGGAAGAGAGTTTGACACCTACGATTATGTGGGGAGTGACGATCTTCATTGTGCTCATGTGAACCTCGAGGATTCGAGTACATGATCTTGCTGCATTCGTGCAGATAACGAGCGAAGGTATGGATAATGGCGATTCCGTGTGCAAGAATGGTCGGTGTATAAGTATCTGGGTCATATAATAGATGCTATACAGGCCGGCGGATTGATACAGAAATATTCTGTTCTCGCGTTTGGGATCCCAGCGCACTAAATTAGGGTGAATAAGATGGCAAACAGGGAACTAAGCGCCGGACACATACAATGATCAGGGATCGAGTCCACCCACTCATTTAAGGATGAATCTAGATCGGCAACTATTCGTTGCTCCCAGCTTTCTTCGGTGAGACCTAACATGTCTCGACCTTTTTTGATAGAATACAACGTCCTTACGACCAAGGACATTATTTCGCTTAACCTTATCGAAGCGCTGAAATAGCTGACTTTTGATGGTTTGCCGGCTGGTTGTCTGAATTGTACTTGACCGTCCAGAGCTATGTCCCAGTATTCGTCGTCACATTCAACTGGCGGCTCCAGGTCGAAACTACTCGCGATCATTCAAAAGATACTCATAATTTTAGGAAACAACGCACTCTTCTTCTTGCACCATAGTAGGTCGCCCAATATATAGACTCGTGAGGCGATCAAATATGATAAGTGCCCTACATGTAATGCTATCAGCGTCGTGTCACGCCAAAAAAGAGGAATTATACCAGAAGGATCGCTTCTTGAGTTCGTCGTCGACTGTCAACTTGTGACCTTCAGGCTTTCGTCTGTGTAACCCTATCTCTATTGCGGAACGTAGACCAATCCCAGTCACTGTCCAACTAAACTGAGGGATAGAAGTTCCGATCGCGTATATAGCACCGAGCTGTCAGAGTATTAGCTTCATCACGACAAAGCAAAAAGTGAACATACGACGGCGAACTGGAGTTCATACAAGCACGCAGGAGTGTAGAGCGCATTTTTGAAAACTCGGACTTGCTCAAAAAATCTCCATCCAGAAGAAAGCTTGGAGTCAGGCTTTGCCAGAACTCGCGGGTCATCAGAATATCGCGAAGAAACTGCCAGGACAAGTAGTAGTGCGGCGCCGAAATTGTAGTCGTGCAAATGTAACCCTTCATCGACATTCTTTTCGAAGGTAGGTCGATGTAGAACAGGAATCAAAGGGTGAATCGTTTCGAAATAAATGGCTACGAGGCTTTGGATGAGGTCATTGTCAGGATATACATAATGAGGAGTTTCGGCGTCAGCCGTCGCTCGCTCCCACTGTCAGAGTGAAGGTTTGTGAGCACAAGAGACGTCCGAAGCAGAGACAAGACGGACAGGCTGTAAATTGAAGTAATCTCGTAACTGTATCGTAGGGTCTTTGCCCGTAAACTTCTTTTTCATGGATAGGGCACTAGTGAGCAGCGAGAAAGTGCTTGATGGTCCAAAATACCTCTCGCTGAAGTGCTTGCTCTGATTAAGGGACAAGTTTTTCATATTTTCCAGAAGATCTGGATGCGAGAAGTCCTCTTCGGGCTCAGCTACTTCCGATGGTTCGCTCGGTTGCCGAGATGGATTTGAGTATATTGATAGTTGCTCGGGTGAGATCTCTCGTCCCACTATTTCTTCGGGTAGATCGGCATCCGGTTTGAGCTATGACGATTGAGAGAAAGCGGGGAACCAGTCATGAATGTCGCACCTCTTTGAGCATTGCTTCTAGTTGGTTCACGCGCCGTTCCAGTTTTTGCGCATGACTGTGAAAGATTCGGTTATTTCCAGCAGAAAAGGATGATGAAGGATAACGTGCCTAATGTCAGACCATTGCCTCTCTGTGTATGAAGCGGTAGAAAATGATTCTTGTGAATGCCTGCAGAAGTCAGTGACAATTGAGCGGAAATACAGGCAAAACCAACATTGGCTTTGGACCACGTTTCTGCGAGGAATCTTTGATATAGCGAAATGTATCAAAGATTGACCACATTACCTTGATCTGATCTGTATGTGTGCAATCCTCGTCGAACACGACACAGTTTGAACAACGATTTCCTGGAGCGGTCGCACTATCACCTGTAAGCGGGGCAGTTCGTAAATCGTGAAGTAATGGAAGATAATTATTTTACATTTAACTGGAAAGAGATAGATTAGCAATTGCAAAGGTTTAGCATTAACAAGAACGAATTGTCGCCGGGAATCCGAGTAGATTACCGCTTTGTGCGCGCTTCGTCACCATCACTAGTGGACTGTCCGTCGTAGACGTTGCGCTGATTCTACGAAACAGTCCAACACTTTGATGTTGCCGAAACGCGTCGCCCTCGCGGCACGGATTCAAGTCGAACATGTCCCCCGTATCAATGTTGACAAGCTCACCTTTCTTTTTACGGCACCTGTCGCATGCGCCAGCCAATCTCCGCTTCTTGGCCGGTATTGTCTGAATACTGTAATCGTCCGTCATCGTGGTTTTGGAGAGTGAAAGGGGCAGTCCATGTTTGGAGAGACACGACAATTGAAATCAAATTGAAATTATTGTTATGTATCAATCACGTGCTGATATTACCTCGATCGGATCATCATCTTGGCATCTGCCGCGGCCCGAGGTCCGAGTTCGACTGATGACCAGTGCATAAGGCAAGTCTTTATCTTTTCAATGCGAAATGGTGAGGAATTTTCCTACATTCAACATGGTATGCTCTACTCTTTGTTCTCACTTCTGTCTTTTGCTAGAATGTTCTCTTTATAACAGGATGGTTTTGAGAAATTGAGACCCCATATACTATATAGTATGTTTTATTTATTTAGACGTGCATAAGCTACCTATCTGGGTGAGATCATCCTAATGGACATACTACATATTGTTATTTATGAAGGTGTAACATGACTGAATCTGAAGAGTAGTTAGTACTTGCAGACTGTTGCAGTATGCATAAACAAGAGAAAGGTCATATACACCACATATAGAAGAATGGCATTGAACTGCACCATCTTCAGTGTTGTGAGTCATACACTGAAATAAGGCCAATACAATTTACATACCAGTTTGATATGAGCAGTGGAAAATGACATCAGCAATCACTTGACTGAGGATACACATTTTATCTTGATGCATCTGAATTCAGCTGAAAGCACCTGCTAATTTGAAGACAATGAGGATGGTCATTGAGGGAGTCCAACTAGACATTCATGTAGTAGAATGGTTATTAGTATATATATGAGTCGCCAAGTTAAGACTGCATGAAGACATAGCTAGAAGGTCTGAGCTGAGGATAATCTGAAAGCAAACCAAGATACAAGGTATCTTGGTGGTTTGGGGGTGAATATCCTACTTGTGAAGGAGATGACTACTGAAAGTGAGGAAAGTTGGGAAGGGTGACCAGATGTCACTGCAACTGAGGAAGTGGGAGACCCAGGTATTCAGGAAGTTTCTGACTGGCTGACAGCAAGATTCATGAAGGAACTAACAAATGAGCCCAAACAATGACTCTAATATCAAGGGTGCAGGTGGGAGGGTCACAAAAATATGAGGCCTGCAGTGAAGGTGGATGAGAAGACCAGGAATTGGAGTGATTCTATTGACACTGCAAAGCACAGCAAGTGACAATGTACAACTAAAGCAAAAAGGTGTGCACCACTTTCCCTCTGCTTATACCTTGGAGTTGGCCCAAGCTTATGATTCAAAGAGTTAACTTTCAAGGGGTGCAGAGGCAGACAACACTAAACCTAAGCATCAACAAGACACTAGAAGGAGGGGATGATCATGAAGAGAAGCCGATGCGGGAGAGACGATGGATACAACCTCCGCAAATATAGAAAGTTCCCCACCATGACACCAGTACCGTGAGGGCAAAAGCCGACCACAAATAGAAAGATTCCCACGATAAACCCAGAACTCGCCTCGGCAAAGTCTGCCGTCAATGAATGCCATTAATAGAACTTTCCCACAATGTTTCACATCTACAGAATGACCGATTACCTATGTTCATAGGACTCGGGAATGCAGTATCGTCCTCGAGGATTTTTACCATTATGCAGTGGTGAGGCAGTCTGAGGCAGTACAGATGGCACCGGTGATGAAACTCACGGGCGCCCGTCTATTTCAAGATGCACTGGTTTGCCTCGCGGCACTGCGGACTTGGCAGCATTATAAAACTAAAACCGCAGGGTCCTCATCCTCATATTTCTTCCCTCAGTGGTGTCTTCCTCAGACACCTTCTTCATCTGAACTAAAGTCATGGCACGTTGGCATCACTTTCTCTGTTGCTTGCCCCTCCGTCTGGGTGTTTTAGTAAGTCTTTTCTTCTCCTGTAATTGACAACCGATATGAATATCTGGTAGATCATCGCAGCCTTAACCCTTGCGGGTAGCACTCTTGTCGCCATAGGTGCTTGGATCAATGTCCACAATATCATCAACAAAACGCTCGAACTCTCGAAATCGGGAGAAATCTCGATGTATATCGTCGCTGGTGTGTATACCCTTGTAGCAATTGTATCTCTCCTCGGGTGAGTATTCATCAATTTATGTCTCTGTATTGAAGCTGACGCCCATAAAGGCTTGTAGGTGCCTTGACCGCAAGGCCAGGCCTCGTGTCGACGTTCAACAGTCTCCAAATAGGGACATTCATCATCAGTTTGGCGATTGGGGCATACTCGTTATACCTTCTATTCAGCGACAATTTCGACATCTCTGATTGCGTAAACTCTGTTGATGCGAGCGCCGATACCGCCCAGCAAGTATGCAACGCAGCGCTCAAAGTATCCAAGGCAGCTGTTGTAGTAATCTACGCCATCACATGGCTCGTTCAATTCTGTTCGTGAACCTCTTGCTTTCTTCTCCACAAAAACCTGACACTATTCTCCTTGTAGATGGCCTATTTATTGTGCGCAGCTACGTCCGGGAACTGGAGGAGAAACGGTTCGCGACGTATAAATATGTGACAGTTGAACCATGAGGCAATTTCGTGTGGCTGATTGTAAATTAGTTGTGTGGATATTAATGTTTACGGACATGTCTACATTTACAGGGTCTTTAGCCAACTCAACAGATCCTTGTTAACCTCATCTTTGGCTTCCCACATCACCCAATGACATCCATCGTATTCATGAATGGTCGCGTTCTTACACTTCTCAATGGTACCGGCTTTGTTGACGGCGTTCAGAGCGACAAAGTCTTTCAGTGCGCCACCATAGAAAACTGGATTTGTGACCACGAGGTTCTCCTCTGGGGCAGCTGTACTCGGCCGTAAGACACAAAACATGTTCAAGAGATTACAACTGAGCACACCTTTGTTATCCTCGGCATCAATTCCCGACGTCATGACTCTATACCAGTTCAGGCAGCTGGTCATACCGCCGTCAAGGAGTTCTTTCTTGTGAAAGTCTTTCTCCTAAATGATGATAGGTGAGAAATATACATCGAGAACGCCAACGAGGCGAACCTCCTCCGTAATGTACGAAGCCAAAGGACCATCAGTCTTCCCTTGCAATAGATACGCTTTAAGAGCACCGGTTGGCGCGAAATCGGAGATCATCAACTTTGGGTCTTGACCGTACAAGAGCCGCAAGAATGACTCAATATTGTCTTCGATGATCTTGTCAGCACCTTCAGAGGAGAAGAAGGACCAGTATCCGAAGAGCTCATAGCCAAAGGCTTTCTTGGACTACAAGATAATGAGTTATTGGGCCTGCAAAGACAGACAAGACACTTACGAGTTCCAGGAACTGCTCGTAATTATTTTCTGTATTCGGTGGGAAGTATCCGACCGCCAATAAGCCGAATGCGACGAATCGATGGGGATAGTAATTAGCAAGACGGCTGATGATCTTGCTGCCCCTTCGGAACGACGAGGAAACCGATAAGAACGCACAGATTATGAGTAACCTAAACGAAGGACGAACCAGTCATGGCCAATGGCAACCACTCGGGTGGCACTTTCCGCGTCTATTAGCTCCACCAGATCTTTTGTAACAACAGTCGATCGGTAGTCGGCAGGACTAGCAGGCTTCGAAGATTTCCCAAAGCCAAGCATATCTGGGACTATGAGCCCATAGCCCTCACCGAGAAAGAATGAAACCTGGTGTCGCCAGTCATAAGAGGTGCTGGGAAATCCATGCAAAAGAAGTAGATATGGTTTAGCATCGTCCTTTGGGGGGGAGAAGAGGTAATGATAAGTATGGTCGATAGAGGTCGTGAAGTCTTTATACAGGGAGGAATCCATAGGGACGATAATGAGCTTTAGACGCCGCAAATCTTGCGTTGATTTATATAGGTGCCCGTCCGGGAAACAGCGAAAAGGAAGGAGGTATGTGAATCACGGCGTCCTCGCTGCTCCGGATTGCATCATCGCGGCCAGCGTCGGTAACGTTGCTTACCCGTCCATCCGGCGGTCGAAGTAGCTGATTCATACTCGAGGTAAAAAGAAGTGCTGGGAAGTCTAAGCCGGCGTTTCGTCCCGACTGCCTAAGCTGGTCTCAAATTCAACACGGGATCACTACATGGTCACGCATGCCAAAGTCTTGAGAACGACGGAGACAAGAGTAAATTGCCCGGAATCGACTATGTTCGGGGGAAAATATGAACATAAACGCCTGAATGTACCTTGAATACATGGCAGCAGCTCACTGAAGGGCCTGGACAGCATCATCAGTAGTGACTATGAGCTTTAACTTGAAAAGAAATGGTTCGTGCTTGTACGTCGGCATGAGAGGCCGCCTCAGCGACAGTGGCTCTTGCCGAATTTATTGACGAGAGAGCGGGATTCGCTTCTCATCTCTCGAGCCCCTTCGCAAATTTCTCCTCTTCTCGTCAAACAGTCTGGGCCTTCAAGAATCAAGGTTGTATCTGAATGCTGTGTTAATATTGACATAAAAAAGGGTACTCATCTACATACATTGACATGCAGGACAAGCGCATACGCAATTATTCCGGCCTGTGGCTCGTCGTGATGGAAATGATTGTGGCGAAGAACAAATTGGGGTCGGACAGCGGACCGATCATCTCACCAGCCGTAGCGGACCGGCGGGCAGCTACTAGACCCACGCACAATTCCTCTTTTCCTTTCGCCGTCGTCCGTTGTTCTCTGTTCTTCGCTGTTAAAATTTACGATGTCCATCAAGCATGCTATCACTGCATCAGCAAGTTCAGAACCCTCTGGTGAGTATGGTCACATACCATCCAGACTGGATATACCCATATACCCATATACCCACGTATATTTCTAGTGGCGACCTGCATATTCCTAATCAAGTTTTCATAAGTTTATTCTGCAACCATACTACGGCACGAACCATACCGTACCTTCAGCATTACTTTTTTTATACCTGTCCGACCCATATGTTTTAAATAAAATCACGAATATTATTATGCACCTGTTTGTTTATTCATTGATAGTCAAATGTGTGATATGTGACCACGAAAACGGAATCATGCCCAGGTCGCAAGGAGGCATTCTTACATCAAAATCAAGAGATCTGAGGTTGGGTTTTGAAACATACTCAAGATGGAAGTAATCTTGCCCATGGAATGTTGATAGCTTACAAAAAGTGACTTCAATGAAGGGAAATGGACTTGAGGGGAATGGTGTGTTGACCACCAGATGCATTGGAGAGAGGGACATCCTAAAAGGTAGACATCTTCCCATTGCCGCAAATGCTGCATTAAAGTCTCAATGATGGCATCTGGAAAAGTGTGATATATCCAGATCATCATGGAAAGGCCATTCTGTCTGGTACGCTGAAGTGCCTTCTGAAGTGTTCTTGCTCTGATTTCTTCTTGCATAGGTTTCATTTGACCTTGCCAATCCACCAGAACAAAAGACGGCCACAGGGCAGGGTAACCACATGCAACATCTCGCCATCAGCGATGGACTCTCCCCAATAGCCACAGGCCATCATGTAGGGGTTTGAGAATGCTATATGAGCCTGAGACTGCGAGGAGAAATATCTTGGACAGAATTTCCGGTGGAAGGGAGTGAGTGGGCAGACTTAACTTAACTTCAGGCTCCATTGAGATGCCTGACATACTATATATAGGAGATTTCTTCAGATCTTCATCTGGAGAGATATAAATCCATTAGTAGCAGAATGGACATAGATACTTACCATTGCCATCTTTTATCTGCTTCTTCATCAGCCCAGAGATAAATCCATGGAATTGAGAACGAGCTTCTATCCTCTCCTTTAACAGCAAGTATACAGTCGGGGAAGATCGTGCTTAGATGAAAAGATTGGTTCTAGCGAGTGCCAGGTGCTGGTATTGGTATCGGCAGAACATGTTCAGGCTAGGGCCGTGATTCAAGTTGGTTTCGGCAGATCGGGCCGATATATTCTCAGATGTCGATTGGTCGGCCAGGCTACACAGCAGAATAATTGTTTGAATTTGACGCAAAGTCAGGCAAGTATTAATATTCGTCGGCCTTGAGCTTGAGCGTTTGAACAATCAGGCATTCTAGGTAAACAAGTATACAAAACACAACACGTGGATTGCAAAATCTATAATAGCACGAACGAAGCTGTCCGGTACCTGAAATGGTACAAGGCAACAACGCAGTACCCACTTGGAAATGGCGTGGCGCTGCATCCTGCCCAACAAATTAGTAAACCCAAGCGAAAATGCCGGCAAGAACTGACCTACTTACCCTGCCACGCAAAGTGACACTGCACACAGCATACAATAAATAAACGAAGAACTTACATTGACTGTCGACAGCATAGCATGCACCTAGATATGACCGCTTTAGAACCACATAGCGTTTACACAATGAGGATACCGCACATTCCTTGATCTCGCTCAACGACACACCAAACACCTGTAGTATGTTCACAAGGACTCTCAGAGTAAACGCACCGATTATAGGCATCCATAGCTTGAAGCAGCTTTTATCTCTAAGATCGCTTGAAAGTAAGATCTGCCTGGAACAAATGAGCAACGAAAACAACAGATAATAGGAACAACTTACAGTAGAGAGAAGAACGACGTTGTTACAAGGAGGGGGTGTCCGCACGAAGCGGACTAAGGTCCCAAAAATTGAGGCTCAAGGCCTACCGCGGCAAATGCCATGCTCCCCTCAAATGAGGATGGAGCGGAGTAACTAGGCATTTCGCATTCATGTCGGCATGATTTCAGGCTGGAGAGTGACAAGCTCGACATCCGCTGCCACATGAACGCATGCCAATCTCTGCTACAAATGAGGACAGAGATGAAAAGGTGCATTTCTGCATCACTTTCTGAATCGGGAGGCAAAAGATATTGAACGATCTCTTTCGTTTGACTCTGCACAGAGCCGTTCAAAGCGGAGAGTAGATGATAGCCCAAGTACGAATCGGACTAGAGTGTTCAAATTTCGAGATCGTCGTCTAGCATCCCAGAGAAGATCATTCACTGCAGATAAAACCTCAGTCGAGTTGCTGGATACAACGATGCAAGCTTACCTCCACCAGCGGCCCATGTGCTGTACACACTGTCCGCAAGGCGGCACGGAACGTACATGGTGCAACAGGCTGCGCAAGATATACATAAGATCATTCAGGAAGACAACCAAATGAAATGAAGCAATACTGGGCCCAACAGGCTGCGCGAGGATATACATGCAGGCATTTGGAGAGACAGCCAAATCAAAGAACAGCCAGATACAAGGACCACCGGAGTTCGCGCATCGAGACTATAGCCGGCAGCACAGAAAGATAATTCACTGCAGACGACATGTCAGTCTAGCCCGAAAATGACACGGATGCAAGGTGCACCTCCACCAGCGGCCCGTGTGCTGTACACATTGTCCGCAAGGCGGCACGAAACCATACATGGCGCAACAGGCTGCGCAGGGATATACATGCAAATATTTGGTGAAACACAACCAAGTCGAAGACAAAAGTACAGGAGCACCAGAGCACGGGCATCGAGGTCGTCGCCGAGATCGCAGAAAAGATCATTCACTGCGAAGAACATGTTAGTCTAGGCGTTAAATGAAGCAAATGCACGGCTTGCCTCCACCAGCGGCCCGTGCGCTGTACACATTGTCCGCAAGGCGGCACGAAAACATACATGACGCAACACGCTGCGTATCAAGAATACATGCAGAAGTTTGGAGAGACAACCAAACAAAAATAAGAGATACATGGCGCAACACGCTGCGCGTGGATATACAGGGTATTGTTGGAGAGACACCAACATCGAGAAGTGTCTGAGAGCATGTATTCGGGGGTATACCTAGGTCATAAGGAATGTGTTTTGCTAGAATGGACATCAGATATGTCAACTTCTTCTCAGAGAGAGTAGACGAACCGGAATACAAATGTGGCGCGGCTACGACGCTGGCATAGGCTCGTCTTATCTCGTCCGTAATATCGCCAAAGGGTATGGGAGATGAAAGGAGACGTCGACGTAGTAAGTTTACCGCAAGTATCACCAAGCCACAGAAGGCCTTCATCGGGGGCAAATCTGAGTGGCGTTAGGGATAATACCCAAGAATTGAAGGCGATAAAGAAGGGCGATGTCAGATCTGCCAACAATGTGAAAAGATATTCAAGAGAACTAAGTGCGAACTCACTTTCGTGTGTGTGGCGCAAAAGGTGCCGTCGAGTAGTAGCTGCGGTCCTGGGACATACGGTACCCGACGACGACGTGAGGCTAGTGGTGATAGTATAGATCCATTTTCCTGGCCCGTCGTTGTCAGGCAGCCCCAGTACAGCATAACATCGACTCCAAGGTGGTCGGTCTAGTGTATGTGGCTCAAAATATTATCGTCCATAATCGTGGAATCGATGCGACACAGAGATCAGGGAGATATCGTTAGTCGAACTCCGCGTTATCTTGGGTTAACGGTGGCACCGATGGTCAATGTCGAGCTCATGAATCTTCGAGTCGGAGGTGGCGATGTGGCTTAACCATGGTTCGCCTTAGAGAGCGGCAACCGTTGCCTTTGAGGAAAGAGCCATGCTCGGGTAGCGTCTGTGTCGATGGTTTGGAAAGGAACAAGGTGGTGGCAGAGAGAAAAGAAGTCAAAGGTCAAACCCAAGAAGCCATGCGCCTTTTTATAGCCACAGTGTTTGTGCCACCCAAACAAATCTAGATCCAGATCTCCATAGATCGGAATCAATCATATCCGAGTCACCACTTCAGCGATAAGGCCAGGGTCGGTACCGGTTTCTGGTGGCGCTGCCGCGACATTGCTGAAAGTTGGGAGTCAGATTTGAATGCACAGGTCGATGATATTTGCCTAGTGTGGGATATGCTTTTTTGAAAAGGAAATAATAGACAGGAAGTAATGAACGTGATAGGGACTATGAGGCGACAAAGAAGATGGATCGTCGGGCCGAAGATGAGGATCCGGCATCTTAAATCCAAGCCAGCTTAAAAAACCCCTCACAAAGAGTCACAATATGGTGGCAAAAACTATAGACACTGCGATGATTGATTACTAAGGGTAACCTAGATATGCAAATATCAGACAAACAATTTTCTATAGCACCTATCTCTTATAAATTTTACCGAGGCTTCAAAAAACCTCTTGTAAGTCTTGAGCCTTTTTTTTTCCGGTTGTACAGGCTATGGTGGTCGTGTCGGCCAGATGCCGGGTGAGAGTACCAAAAATTCGACATACGCAAGCGGCTGTCACAGCTAGTGTCGCAGTCAATCGTCCGCCAATCGTATCACTTTATCACTTATCGCCACGACAGCGTCTCCGTGCGACTTTTTGATCTAGAGAATCGAGAATCCAGAGATCAGTCGTAGGGTTACTCGAAAAACTGGAGCAAAATAGGTTTTCATGGTAGATTATCAGCTAGGTTACGAAGGTGGAGGAAGGTCGAAAGGGAGAGGTTAGTTACTAAAAGTTCGAACCATGCACTGCCACTGCCTCACAAGAGAAAAGGACAGGAACTTACCGGGAGAAGAAAGACAAAACACACAGTGCTGAGGTTACTGCTGAAGTGGAGGATGGAGAGGATGATAACTGCAGTGTAGGTTTCTAGTATCTGAGTTACTTACGGCGCGGCGACTCAAGACAAAAATGACTCAAATTTATCACGTGTTTTGGTAATTTGACAGTAATTTACTGGTAAATAACCGCCGGCTGGTAACTTACTGTAACTAACCTCTCTCTCTTCCTGAGGTTTTTCACGCATCCCTACTATGGGTGATCAACATGTACAACTGACCCGGGATATGCAAATGGGGTTTTCGATTCATAGCCATCACTTTTTTGCCTCAAAAACTTTTATACTCACTAAAGAGATGTATTCTATGAAGGCTATTATCCAGCCTTTCGCGCACACTGACATACACTTCCGGAGGTGACAGGCACGTACACTAACCGATACACTATTACAGATAAGGAAAAGGTGTTGTATATTAGGAATATCTATTTAACGTTGGGCCTAAATGAACGAAATCTTTTCTCCTTCCTCCGCGAACGCTGTCCATCTTACATCTCAAAACCTTCAATATTAAAGTGGGCAATTACAGCCTGTCAATCTGAAAGACCTTACTATATGTCTTATCCTTCCAACCTCATTCTAAAATCACCCTGTGCAGTCGCCTTCATGGCTTATAAAACTTACCAACCCGATAACGAACTCCGCCAGGATCGTGTTATACACAGACTGTTGTCTCATCAATCAGACTCAATGATCCGTACGAAGAGGGGTCGTTCAATTGATGTATTGATGTAGATTGCTTACCTTAGGCCGAATATCTGCCAACCGGTGAGCAACCATGTTCTCTCACTGCATCCGGTTTCGCTTCTTCTCCAGCCTGAGAAGTGGTATTAATATTGCCAATCTTTCCGTGAAGGACCAGCCCGGGTTTATGCATTATGACGCGTCAAAGAGCTATTCAGAAATACATGGAGACTCCGAAAACATTCTACTTCATAATGCGGGATAAACTACAAGGGCAGTACATGGCAACAGTTTCATGGACGCGATCATAATCTAAAGTTCGTCTTCGATTATCACTATCCGTGTACCTGCTTTTTCCAGGAGTCAATCAGATTTCAGACCCGGGAAATCGTCAACTTCTCGCAACTAATGTGGCGTGGCAAGTAACCTTAAAATTTATCGCTCTCACTGAAACTTCTCTTATTTGTATCTTTCAATACTGATGGTAGGTTCCGATAAAAATGAGAGAAAGGTAAGAAAATGATCCTTAGGAATTAGCACAGAATGTTTGGCCACTGGGATATGTGGTGCCAGCTCGCTTTTGCCCAATCACGTCGTATCCCTTTAACACGGAGGGCCGAAAATGACTTGTCATAAAAACAAGTCGGCCGAATCTACGACGGAATCGACGGTCCGACTCGTTATCAATTTCAAATGTTTTCTTCAAAGATTTCCCGCAACCACCACTCATGTTCGAGCTCGTGCCTGCAGCACAGCGTTTATTTACTCTGTCCACGTAACTCATGATCTAGTCACTCTCATGACCACCTAACCGCCGATTTTTCTGGAGTCTATGTGTCGAGAAAACTTAAAGGACGGTAGCTTTGCTTTACGACAAGTACTCTCAGTGCTCGGAAGGTATTCGGAAATCGGAACTTAAAGCAGCAGTGGAGGGTATATATCAAACGGAACTCGATAAAGGACGACCATCCTTTGTTACCCTGTGCAATAATGGGTTATTCTGCGGGATTTCTCATCTATTCGGGCGTCATGCCCTTGCTGAAGATGTAAGGAGGCATTTCATTGCCTGCTCTCCTAGCTGAGAATTGACACACAGGTTCCTTACCATCTTCTTCGGATTTTGGCTGACACGAAAAGGGTTCTTTTCGCCCGCCGCATCTAGAGGAACGTCCCAGGTATGATACCGCAATTTTTGTGATTGTCAATCCGTTTCACTTGAAATAGGTGACAATGAATGTCGCGCTTCCCGGATTGCTCTTTTCGAATATCGTTCCCGCCTTCAACAAGCAAAATGTGTCGGCTATGGGTCCTCTTTTCTTGGTTGCTTTCGTGAGTTGAGCTGCTCACACCTTTATTCGCTCATTCTAAGACGCATCGTCAGGTTTACATGGTTTTTGGACTCTTGTTCGGCGCGCTCATTCGCGAGTTTTGCTATGTTCCACGGAACTTTTGGGCTGGGATTTTGATGGCAACCGCCATGAGCAACTGGGGGAACTTACGTATGTCCGCCAAGTATCTTTTGCTTGTCTTGCGCTGAGGTATCCCTAGCCACGGCTGTGGTTCTCACTGTCACGGAACAAAAGCCCTTCGATCCTAGTACAGACCCGCAACGTATGTGCTTGACCATTTCCATTGACATGGTATCTTATCTTCTCTACCTAGTCGGTGTTTCATACGTTTCCATCTTTATTCTTGCGTACAACATCGTCATGTGGATCGGCGGCGCGGCCAACACGCTTGCTTGGGACTACGCTCCAGGTGTGCCTCAGGGCGAATCTGCTAACGTTCATGTCAGCTGGCGCGAAAAGCCCATAGCCGCATTCTTCCTGCGTTTGCGAGCAAAGGTCCTCGTCCGATCGAAGAATTCCGATTGTGAGAAGGCCCACGACGAGGAGGATGCCGACTCGGAAAAGGACAAGGAATTATCGGTCACCATGGAAAAGCAGCCTGAACGCGACCTCGGGGAGATGGAAACAGACCCCGAAATCCAACTGGCGCGCAAAGCTTCGAGGCTATCGGCTAATTCTCATCGACCAAGACGACCCTCCGCTGGTATTAGTACTCGTCCCCGCGCCAGTTCGTTACTCCCACCAACAAACGCGTCCCAATCTTCCTTGAAGGAACTTTCAGACACCGCTTTACAAAGTCCGAAGAATCCGTCGGTCACGGACCAACAGGAACCCGAGCTAGTGGAGGAGGAAGAGAAACCTGGTCGCTTCGCGTCCCTCTTTCCGCCCTTCTTGCGAAGAACCTTCAAGCCCATGGCGAGCCTGTTCACACCCATCACGATGAGCATGTATATTGCCATTCCAGTCTCGCTCATCCCGCAACTCAAGGCGTTGTTCGTGGAAGTTGACGGTGGTCCATACTATCGAGGTCCTGATGGGAACCCACCGTTGACGTTCATTATCAATACAGGCAAGCTTCCCTATACATATCCCCGTCTTCCTTCTGACAGTTATTTTCATGTACAGCCGAATTCGTCGGGAACATCACTGTTCCAATGGCTCTGATTTTATTGGGTGCCTCGTTTGCGCGCATGAAGATCCCTCGTCCATTCAGTAAGATGCCGCTACCGGCTATGTTTTGGGTGTCGTTCTGCAAACTGGCTTTGCTCCCGGTGATTGGTATACTTCTTACACAGGAACTGACACACAGCGGCGTTATACCCAAGGACGCGCTCGTCGAGGTAGGTAATATTTTTCTTCTGATATGACCGTTGCTAATGTCATAATGCGCAGCGTTTTGTTGCTATGCTTTTAAGCGGAACACCGTCAGCTGTAAAGTAAGTGCATGCTTTGACAAGGCTGTGGGAATGTTCATGACCATCGTTTCGTAATAGCCAACTGATCGTCACGCAATTATATGCGAAGGACCATGATCTAGATACGCTATCTGTGAGCTCTGCGCATATTTTCTTGTTGCCCTACTTCATGCATCCTCACAGGCATTCTTGTTGCTACAATGTAAGTTGCTTCCCTTCTTAGAAAATCATATTGACACGATTATTCAACAGATATTTTCATGTTCATCTCGACCGCGTATGTAAACACCTAAATTATGTGAATGACCTTCATTAATTTTTTCAACATATAGAACTATAACTGCGATAGCCCTTTCACTCCTATAGGTTCAACTCTTCAATAATTCGCAATATTTGGCCAACTAGAAACATAGACAGATTGTTATTTGTAGACAGTACCTTGCCAGAGCAATGGAAGTGATAAAGTTTGTGTGTCATTCGTAGCCTCCCTCTTCGCCAGCTTCACCCTTCCAAATGGATTTGCTATCTGGTTTGTCAAGAACTTGCCAGAATCGTTTCGAGTTGTCGGAGGAAAAATGGGCAAGTAACGAGGACCATATAAATACTCATCCGCATCGGGACTCAGACATGCCAAGAAGTTATGTCTGTTTGGGCCCTGTGAAATCACAGCTAGAAGACCATGATTTTGATAATATACGACTGGATCTGATATAAGAAGTTAATTCCCTGAACATTGAATCTACGGTATTGATGCACATTATTTACTGATGACAATGTTAAAATGCAATGGCCTCTCCCACATTCCATGAAGCTCTGGCATCCGTCACAGCTCGTACAAGCATCAAAATACCATTTTGCTCATCATGGCCACCAAAAGTATGACTATCAAGTTCCGAATTTGTTCCAAACACTCCGTGAACATAGTATTGCTGATCGTTATTCCAGGACAGCGGAAAAGAAAAGGGTTTCATGGCTTTCAATCTGCCACAAAAGCTAGGGACTTTGTTTGTTCCTCGATGTCATCGGTTCCTGGCAAGAGATTCTTTCCTTCTGAGACAGGTCTATGTACTCATCACATATCAACCCTTGTCGTAGGTGAGTCATAATGTCAAGCAGACCCTTTCAGTGATAGTCTGATAGAAATTGGGCAAGCACTAACGAGTGCAGATTGAGTGGACAGAGGAAAGCTCAAGCACGTGGTGGGAATGGCAGTGAGTTCACAAACATGCAAAATCAATGTATGAGATTCCATCCAGAATACCACGTAAGGAATACCTCTCGAACCAGAGATATCATTTGATATGACACCTCACCCAAACGGTTCAAATAGAAGATAATAAGAAGCAGATGCGGTCAAGAACATTTCCCATACACAGACACAAGAGGTAGCAGCGATGAAGAACCAAAGCCGATCAGTCCAAGGGTGTAATAGCTTTCGGAGGCAGTGAAAAGTGATGATCAATGGGCCCAAGGTTTTCGATTGGTGCTCCATACAGTTCTTCGGCCTCCTCCATCACTTCTTTGTGACCACCTTGAAACACCACCGTTAAGAAATTAAGCAGACTAAATTTTTACGAGACATACTTTGTTCAAACCGAGTTGGTCCCTGCAATAATTCCTTAGCGATTGTCCAATTCCCCAAAAGTGATAGAAAACAAACCAATTCCTCCTGGCGACATCCCTCGCACTTGAACGTCGCTCCGGGATATAAATCTCCTTTGGTGAAACCAAAGAGCTGATCCAAAATGAGGTGCCAGCCTTTTGGGATAGGATAATACCAAGGATGATGCCTTCGGCTGTGAGGGGATTTGATGATGTCTACATGGCACAAAAGGGAAAAAGCTTACACAACTGTATGAAGATGCATGCGGCCATCATGGTCTATGCTATGTGGAGGGTTCTCGAGGACAACATAACCCCTGCGAGGTTTGTATCGAGGCAGCTTGAAGTTTCTGAGGATGAAACTTGAAGTACCAGAACTACCTTGATCAAGGTGTGTGAAATTTTTGGTGGCACACAGAGCCTGGATCGCCTCTTAGACATCAGTGAAGGAGAACTATTGAGGTGCTCACATCATAGCATCTCGAAGCTGATCATCCAGCATGCATAGGAACACCGTTTTGACCAACGATTGTGTGCCAGGAATATTTGGTACTCAAGTACTGAGATGTTCTCATGCCATATTGGCCAACTGATGACTGCTAGCCAAAGGGATCATATTTGTGCTTTCATATTGCTTGTTCGTAAATGTCAAAGATGATAGGTACATCTAAGACATAATATGCATACCCTACTCCACTCCTGTAAGTCCCCGATTGTCTCTGGGATATCTTTGATGTTCATGCATCGACTGATGTCCTTCTACAAGGAGCACTGACACAACTCAAATTAGTACAACAACGCAGCGGAGGGTATCAGCACCTTACCTCTTCCTCCTCTGGGCTGAATGGACACCAATCGAAGCATGCTACTACACGCTGAGAAAGTTATGAGCCATGAATGGAGATATCGAAATTGAGTTGAACCATTGGCTCTTAAAAAGGGTTAGCGTATACAGCATATCCTCATTCGACTAGAATAATTGTGATATCAAAGAGTGTGACTGGTCACATTGAAAGGGTATGTTCACGATGTCACAATGTCTATGCAGCCAATTCACTTGGGCAAGCGCAATATTGCTTCTCGGTCCGAAGAAGGGTGAAGATTTCATTGTTGTTGGCGAATGTTCCAAGGGACATGAGATGAAGGTGGAGAGGAGCAGGGCTGTCTTGGCAAAGTGTGATTGGATGCTCTAGTATGGAAAGGAAAGAACGCACTCACATCAGTAATCCTTTTCGTGAACTTTTGTTGCGAGGAGAATTCCCCTGTTTTCAAGAGTAAAGTGGAGATAGAAGGCTTTCACATGAATACAAGTGCTACTGAAACCAGACAAATATCAACTTACGATCCTATATGTTTTGAGTAGTGCAACTTGAGCTCCAAGGTGGGTAAAAAAAGGTATGTTGTACATCAATGCCACCTGTAGAGCAGACTGTGCTTCAGAAGGACTAGGTTCCTTAGTGCTTGCATGAATCTTCGCTTGCACAGCATGCATACACTGATACCTAAAGTAATGAACTATAGCAAGGTAGACAAGGAGGGATGCAAGAAGTGAATCATTGTGGTCAAAACATGAAAAATGTTGGGAATAGACATCAGCAGGCATGATGAACACGAGGGGTATGGCTCGAATAAATGTATATTGAAGGACAAATACGTAGGTGGTGGTGGTACGAAGCCAAGAAGCAGTAGTGATCGTTACGAAAGTCAAAATAGAGTAAAACAAAAGACAGCGAGCCATCAGCCTGGTGGCTGTGAAACCATTATCCTCAACAAAAAAGCAAGATGTGGTCACCATCGATTATTAGCCACCACATAGCACCATGATTGATTTTATTTCTAGGCGGACATCAGTGACCGTTGCGAGCATAAAGTTCAAAGGTACTTATGTCAAGAGAGTTTCAGCAGTTACAAGGCCGCCGGCTAGTATCGGCACTGTGCAACTGTAGATCGTCTCCCCTACACCCTTTATAACTTTGCTATATGCATTCCTATGGATCGCACACCATTACTCAAGTCTGGCTTTCCTCTACTCAAAATCTGGTTATTACATGGGGCTTGATAAAGATTCTCCTCAGCTGATAATAATAAATATGGGTTGACTTGATACTTATTTGCGTCAAGCAATAATTAATGGACGAGTAATCACTGTGCCTTTTTGTTGAACGAGACATGAGATACCTGCCTTGATCCTGACTCTTACCTATACTGTATGCTGTGCCGCCACAGCGGACTCTTTCATTTTTCTGTACTCCTATACTTCACCCACCAGTAGATAGTAGATCCGCAACCTCAGTTGTTTCACCTGTACTGTGCCGACTGAGGTATGCACACTTTCTCTTATACCAATGTTACGACTGCATACATTCCAGACACGTAATTTTGCGATCTAGTGAATATACTTGGTACTACAGTACAAGGAGAGAAACGGGCCTAAGGACTAAGCGAGTGTACATAATAAGTACCTCTAAACAATAAGACTACCTGTCTAAACGACACAACGTGACAGACCCAAACCGGGACTTAGTTACAGCTGGTACTTGACAGGCTAGCTTGACAGAAAGTTCATAAACCCTGTTTGGCCGTCGGTAGTTGTCCATTACCAAGAGAGCTTGCTCCTTTAAACCAAGACAAAAAGGATTGCAATTTAAAACGATTGGCGCATACTAAATTAAAGTGATGCACTGTACCTGAGGAGCCCAGTCCGGAAACCACGCGAGAGATAAGATAAGAAGATAATCCGATGTGCCAGCCGTGGTATGACAAGTGCCTTCGCGGTTGTCCCACTGTCGAGGAACCGTTGCCAGCAAGGGTTACTTCTGGAAGAATGATTGAATAAGAGCTGGGGCTAGACATGGCACGACCGCTACCGGTCAGGAGATATGTCCTCGGACTTGAGATTAGCGAGCGCTTGTAAAACCGTAGCGAGCTCGACATGAAACTAAACCACATATGGCAACACCGAGTCAGATGCCAAGCAGGACTGCAGCAGCGGTGGGCTGTATGCATAGGAGTCTAGATTACCTGGGGACTGTGGTGATATTTGTAATTAATAGTTGTTTTAGTATAAGTAGTTAGAAGTTCGGTGTAGTATACAAGTTTTGAACCCCTGAGTTGTGGTGCGCACGTAGAAGGCGAGTACTGTAATAAAGGAATAAGTTTGTAGCTTCGAGTGTCGTATATACAGAACGAGCTCACCTCGAGGAATAGAGATAACTTCAGGATCTGACAAGTGTGCTTAAGTTCTGAGTGAATAAGAAACAGTGTCGCTGTTCTGTTCCATCTGAGTACTGCCGAGGTCTGTTTGGAAAGAGTATGAATTGAAGTAGAAGTTCTGAAATCTGTCTGTCTGTCTGTCTGTTCTGTTCTGTCAGTCTGTTTCTGAATCCGCTTCTGTTCTGAAATTGCGAACTGTTGGAGAGTCGGAGTCTGTTATCGTCGTTGAAGTTAGTCTTGACAACCCTACCCCTAGGGAGTAGCGAGCTCACTAAGTCAGTACTTGGTTGAGTGGTCTAAAGAGCAAGCTCGGTGTCATAGTGAGGAGTCTTGTGTTCTATTGTATTGTAGGACGTGTGTCCTAGTGTAAATTGAATATTACCATTCACCTAGAAGGTTGCGCCTCGAAGTATACCTTCTTGTAAAAGATTCTAGCTTTAGGATCAAATAAAATGAGTAAACACTGTACCGTGCTGAGATAAGAAGGAGCTTTACGAGTTCTAAAGTGTTAATAACCGCAGAGTAGAAATAATCTCATCCCCCCACGCACTTACGAGGGCGATTGTATTATTGCGTAGTTGTGTGAGTGTGTGTGTGGTTTGGTGTGTGTATCACGCCGTTCTATGCGCTGTTCCACAAGTGCCCACAGCCAGCCTCTTCATCGATATACTTTTACTTACTTACTTCCATAGTTCTAACGTTGTTCTTATTACTCTAGGTACGATATACAACCAATACAGTCGTTTCACCTGTACTGTGCTGACTGAGTTCTAATGTTGTTCTTATTACTCTAGGTTATGGGCCCCGCCCTAGCCTCTGAATCAGTCAAGGAGAACATGCAGTACAATTGACCCACAACAGCGACTCAATACCCACATACAAAAACTGTAACCCCTAACTATGTCGACAACGAGCCCTTCCATTACACAACTCCCCGAAGCCTCCCAATTCAATGGGAAGAACCTCGCATCCTGGCGGGTTAAGATCACTGAAATTATCAGTGGGAAAGGTTTATGGGGATACGTGGATGGGTCGATCTCATGCCCAGCTACCACACAAGCGACCACAGGCACAGCACCAACTACCACACTGCTACCACTGGATCCTACCCCACTATACTTATCCACACCATCGTATGACAAATGGAAGTTCCATGACTCCCATGTACGCTCGCATGTCATCCTCAACGTTGCCGACCCTATAGGATTAGGGGTGAAGACAATGGGCACAGCAAAGGAAGCATGGGACTCCATCATAGATACCTACACCATCCAGAATGACATGGCATTATCCGAAGCCCAGCACATCCTCCAAGAAACCAAATATGTAGAGGGTGCTGATATGGATGCCCACATCCAGGAACTCCGTACGAAACACACTGCAGTTGATAACTTGTCCAAAACTGGGCGAGCGTTGACTGACAAGGACTTTCGAGGAGTAATCATATGCTCCCTGCCCCATACTACAAATTGGCTTGCGATTGTTCCCTCCCTATACTCATGCAAGATGTCAGTTGAGATTATATCCCTACTCCATACTCACCATATTACCTTATACCCTGCCAAGACAGACACATCCCTTGCCCTGAACACAAAGTCATCCACTGGTAAATGGTGCTCCAACCCTGAATGTAAAGCCCGCAAACGTTCGACCCATAACATTGCAGACTGTTACTGGCCAGGAGGAGGAAAGGAGGGTCAGTTCCCTGAAAATTTTGGAAGAAATAGATGGAATTATCAGGCAAACTCAACAACATCAAACACAGGGCAGATGCCGGCAACCTCGAACACACCCCAGGCAAATATGACGATTGCCCACGTTCCCCATATCGCCTTTATGGCATATACGTCAGCCAAGGGTGAACGAGGCCTGGTAGTTGAGGAGGTTCTAGCTGAAGGAGATGTAGCAATCTTCACTGGAGAAGGGGACGTCTGTTAGGACTAGCCCTGAGTAAACCAAACTAGAGTAAACCGTTAGACTATACCAGGTAATACTCGAGTCCAACAGAGTCCCAATGCGTCTGGCAAGGATCAGGTCCTAGTGCAACAGTCAGGTCGTTGCGAGTGAATCGAGAGAAGAATGAGGTTGTATAAACTTTAGCTCGAAGCTGAGTATTACAACTGAGAACATACTACTTATATACTAAAATGACAGTCCTAATAATAGCTATTGGCAACGGTGATGGTGAAGATTTATAGAAGTCGATGCGACCGTTGCCCATGTGATGCATATAGTGCCGATGTGAGGGTTCTGAAGGAAAAAGTAAATAAATCATAACATTACCCTCTCGTTAAGGCAGTCGTCCCGACTGCCATTAGGGTTCCCGTGTGCATTCGGGGTCGACATTGTCTCTGCTCTCGTTTTCCCAGTATGTTTTGACTAGCTTTTCCCATTTTCTGCATTCTTTGCCAGTGTATTCGTCCAGGCATTCTTTAATCCAGTATTGGGTCCCGTCCTCTGTTTGAGCTTTATAGTGGGCTACTCCATCGTCATCGTATTTGCCTTCAACAATTAATGTTGGATATCCTCCAGAGTGAAATTGGTGCCTTCTCCTTTCGGTTGAGACAGCATAGGCAATGGTGATTTGGCCTGTTTGTCTGGCTTTCCTCTCGTAGTCTTTGATTGCTCCTTTGGAATTTTCCATGTCTTTTTCCCGTACCCAGCTGTTATGTTCCCATGTCCATCCTTTCCATTTGACATAATAGTCGGTTACGACTACTGGGGGTTCTCCTCTTTTCCCTCTGACTTTCCTGGTACGGTGATCCAGGACTTCTTCTACTTCGCATTGTTCCTCGTCTTCGATTAGGTCTGGGGGTGGAGGAGGGGGTTGTTCTTGGTTGGGAAAGGCGGGCGGCGTATATGGGGATAGGAGTTTCTCGTTGAAAGTGGGGTGGATCTTCCAGTGTGGTGGGAGTTTCAGTTTGTAAGCGGAAGCACCGTATTTATTAAGGATCTGAAACAGCCCAACTCGTTTGTTGTCGAGCTTCTTCTTTGGGCGGGGTAGGTTGAGATGGGAACTGTCAAGCCAAACCCGATCTCCAACTTTATAGTTTAAAGCTGGTCGCTTCTTCTTGTCATACTGAGCTTTCATTCTGTCTGCGGCTTCTTGATTCACCCTTTCTGTTTGTCCATCGGTCTGTGGGTGGAATGCCGTGGATGCATTTGGGGTAATGTCGAGTAATTTGTAGAGGTCCTTCATGAAGTTGGAGACAAATTGGGGCCCTCAGTCTGAGATTACTACCTTGGGCATGCCATAATGGGCATATACGTGGTCTCACAATATCTTCGCGTAGCCTTCTGAGGTTAACTCCACATTGCAGGCGATTGGGATCATCTCCTTTGAGAAGTGGTCGATGATCATTAGGATGGCATCAAAGCCATTCGAGTCGGGGAGTCCGGTTATCATGTCTACCAAGATGTGAGTCCACGGTTCGGAGGGGATCTCATTGGGGTGTAAGGGGGCGGCCTTGGGCTGTGTGCTTGACTTGGTCCGTTGGCAGGTTTTGCATGCCTTGACATAGGCTTCAATGTCTTTGTGAAGTTTTGGCCACCAGAACTCTCGTTGGACAAGTTCCTTTGTTTTGGTGATTCCTGGATGACCGGCAGTGATGTGGTCATGTGAGCAGGCTATGATTTCTCCACAGAGTGTTTGGTCCCTTGGGACATATATTCTCCCGTCGTAGTGGAGTATTCCGTTTTCTTCAGTTATCCCTCGCTCATGGTTGAGGGACCCGGCAATGCCTTGGTCCCACTTTCCATGATCCCTTGTGGCATCCTTAATTTTGGTGTGGACCTCCTCGTCTGTGGGCATGATCATTGCCCAGAAGTGTTCGGGTTTTAGGACGATTATATCTTCATTGTCCTGTTTGCCCTGGCTATGATCGTCCCGTCAACTCAGTAAGTCAGCCTTCTTGTTGGCGGTGTCGGCTTTGTGTGAGAGTGTGAAGTGGTACTCAGCAAGTTCTGTTACCCAACGCGCTTGTCGATGATTTAGTTTCTGGGGTTTTCGAAAGTATTGGAGGTTTTGGTGATCTGTCCAGATTTCGAAAGTTTCGGCTGCTCCCATGAGATAGTGGCACCATTCTGTGAGGGCAAGCATTATTGCAAGTAGTTCTTTGTCGTATATTTCATAATTCCGTTCAGTGACGGTGAGGGCCTTAGATAAGAATGCCACAGGTCTCCATTTTTCCTCCTGTTGTTGGCTGAGGACTGCGCCTACTGCCTCCTCACTGGAGTCCACTTCGACTCGGAACTTCCCTGTTTCAGTTGGCATTGCTAGGACGACATCCTCGGCCATTTGCTTCTTTAGCTGTTGGAATGCCTGGTTTTGGGCTGCTCCCCATGTCCAGGGTGCATTCCCTGTGAGTTGGGTCATTGGGCGTACAATTTTCGAATAGTTTTTAATGAAACATCAGTAGAAATTTGTGAAGCCGAGGAAGGATTGTAACTCCTTCTTTGTCAGCATTGGCCATTCGGTTAACCCTTTGACTTTTATTGGGTCCATCTTTATCATTCCTTTGCTGATTATTACACTGAGGTACTCGGTTTCCAACATCTCAAACTCACACTTCTCGGCTTTTAGGAATAATTTGTGTTCCCTTAGCTTTCAAAGTACCCTCCTAATGATTGTTCTATGCTCTTGGAGATCCTTTGTAAAGATAAGGATGTCATTGAGGTAGATCGTGACCTTTCCCTTGGCGATAGATCCTTGAAGATGTCATTCATCATCCATTGGAAGGTGGCTGGTGAGTTTGTGAGTCTAAAGAACATAACCGTTGGCTCAAAGAGCCCTCAGTTTGTTTGAAAGGCTGCCTTCTGCTCATCTCCCTGTTTGATTTGTACGTTGTTATATCCCCATCAAACATCCAGTTTGGTGAAGTACTTGGCACCCTTGAGCTTGTCCATCAGTTCTGAGATGAGTGGGAGTGGATATCTGTTTTTTATCGTCATCTCGTTGAGTTTTCGATAGTCTTGGATGGGACGTAAGGAGCCATCCTTCTTTTTAACGAAGAAGAAGAAGGGGGAGGCAAAGGGTGACTTTGATTGTCGGATGCACCCTGAGGCGAGGTTCTCATCTAGGAACTTGTCAAGCTCTTCCTGTTCATGGCGATTGAGGGGGTAAACTTTACAGTCTAGAGTCGACTGGGCATTGGGAGTTAGTTCTATTGCATGGTCCCATGGCTTTCATTCGGGGAGTTTGTCGAAGTTCTCTTTTGAGAAGAGGTCCTTGAATTCCCTATATGATGGGGGTACCATCTCTTTGAATGTCTTTTTCTCCTTTTTAGCATTTGCTTGCGCAGCAAATTCGTTGGCGTGATGTACAGCTCGAACTTCAAGAGCTTGTTCGATGTCGACTGCTAAGATGGTTTCTCCCTCCTCTAGTTCTTCATCCCACCTATCTTCGGGGTCGGCATCGGGCAGAGGGAAGGAGTTTTTGTGGCATTGACAATGGGCAAACGTAATCTTTCCCAGCTTCCAATTGATTACGGGATTGTGTCGCTTGAGCCAGTCATGGCTGAGGAAAATGTTGTGCTTCCCTAGGTTCATGACAGCGAGATCAATTCGCTCGCTATGGCCGCCAATGGTCATCCTTAATTCTACAAATTCAGTGACATCCCCGGCCTTATTCCGGGAACCGTCTGCATTGTAGACAGGGACAGGTACTGTCAGTTTTTAGGTCGGGAGTTGGTGCTTTTCTACATAAGCTTGGTTGATAGAGCTTCCAGTACAGCCGCTGTCAATGAGCCCTTTGGTTTCCAGGATCTGCCTATCAGCGAGGGTTTCAATGATGATCGGGAGGACTAGATCTCGCGATGAGGTTCCCTCTGTTCAGTGGACGTAGTGGATTGGTTCTCGTAGTTCATAGAGCCGTTCTCTTGCGACTTCCCCTCCTACCTTGAGCTCATCGATCAGGTCAGCTATGATCTCGCCAACCCTGTCCCGGTGAACCCAAAGCGAAAGGGCGGCTCGGGCTTCCAACTCGGTACGCACTTCCCGGATCGCCCAGAGGGTCCAGTCGACCTCAAAGGGTCTAAACCAGGTGTGCCCTGGGGGAGGGATGCATACCTAGTCTTTAGTGTGAATGATGGGGGGGTTCCGTCTCTCTCTCTCCTCTTCCTGTCGCTACTTCTCTTTCCACATTTGATAGGCCGTGTCATCATCCTCGTCGGGTACTTCGACAAGGGTGGTGCACAGCTGTTGGGGCATGCAGGCCCCCGTTCGGCCCTTCTCGCGGGCGCTTGCGAGTTCTGGCGTCGGGTGATGATCCTGGGGGGGCCCTTCCCTACAATCCCGATCGTCAGGTTTTGCTGTCTTGAGTCTTTGCCGCTCTTCTTCCTGGTGTTCATTGTCGTCTGTCCTTTTGTCAGATCCCTCCTCTGACAAGACGGCTTCCCTAAGGGTTGTTCCCTTTGCGTCCAGCGATTGAACATTGTTCAGTCTCGACGCAGTTGGATGCATTCCTGCGCCTTGAGGGGACACGCCGGGGATTGTTGGTGCTCTTGAATGGTCAGAGGAGCCTAGGGGGAGGAGGTCGGTCCAGGGGGGTGGAGAAGTGGAGCGTTCAGAGGGTGTTTTTATATCTTCTTCTAGCTCTGCAAGCAGAGCGTAAGGGTTGTGCAATTCTTTTGGTGCGGTTGTTCTGGAAGGTGTCAAGGCAGGTATATTCAAATGCATAAGTAAACACGAGGTAACTACAGAAGTACAATAAGTCCGACCAGTCAGAAGCGAGCGTGCACCATGGGTTTTAATAAGTCCGGCCGAACAAGTGGAATCGCTCACTTGTCGGCCCCGTCTTTTACTTCCTCTATCTTCGTGGTCAAGGGTGTCTTCTCCTCGACTTGTTTCTCCTCTTTCTCGGCAGTGGCAAGTAGTGCTCGCAGCTCCTGTGAGTTCCACTTCTTTCTTTCCTTCCTCGGCTCCTTGCAGTCCCTTGATAGGTGTCCCTTCTGGTTGCAATTGAAACACCTTCCTTCTGCTCGCATCCAATCTATGTCCATGGGTTTCCCCGTTCCTCCATACATTGTCCCAGTGGCGGTCTTCTTGTCCCCTGACCCACTTGTCACGCCAGCAGCCTTTTGTCTGCTGCTGGCATTGTTGTTTGGGAGATTGTTGGGGCATCGACTTCCGTAGTTGGTCCGATTGTAGGCTTGGGCGACTGATCGGTGTTCGTGCATGGTGATTATGCAGGCCTTCCATTCTGCGTATTTGGTTGGGATGTTCATTCCTATGTCCGTGATGAACCTGATATAGTCTTCGGGCACCCCTTGTCGGAGTGCCCTGACCATTGCTCCCCTGTCTCCGCTATCGTGGATCCTATCGGCTAATTGGGCTTCCCCTTCCAACTTCTGGAAGTATACTATGGCCGATCCGTTTCCCATCCTGAGGTCCATCATCTTCTTTTTGTGTTGCTCCTTTGCCGTGGTGTCCATGAACTGTTCTTGGACGATGTGCATGAAGTCCCGCCAGTTTGGATAGTGGAACCTTTCTAATCGCTCACTGTAGTACTCCATTCGTTTAGTAGTCCACCATCTGGCCACTGCCCCTTCGAAATAGGAGGCCACGAACGGGACTTTTAGAGTAGCATTAAAATAAGAGTCATGGACTTCGAAGTATGCAACACAGTCCCCAAAGAATCGAATTATGTTGTCATGCTTCCCTTCAAAGGGGAGGGGGGTGCGTAATAGGGTGGGCTTGACGGAGGGAAACAGGTCGTCATTGCCGGCAGGGCCTGTTGGCCAACCGTCATCAGGTGGTCTTGGATATTTCGGGGGTCATCTTGGGACTGAGAATTGGTCTTGGTTATGCCCGATGGAAGGAGGTCCCGGGGGAGGAGGATCTGGGGGTCGTCTTCCTCTGTGGGGTCTAGGGGGAATCGGGGGGGCTGGTTCGGCTGGTTCCTTACCTTTCCCTTCTACTGGGTCGAGGTCCCAGTATTCGGTTAGCTGTTGGATCTTCTCTTGTTCTTTCTGGATCAATTCTTCCATGTCACTCCTTTCCCATGTGACTGCTTCTCTCCTGATTCTGACTTCTTCCGGGGAGAGGAGCTTTCCTTCCTCGGTATATTCTTTCCTTGATCCGCTGGCTTCTCCTGATCCGGCAACTAGTCAGCTCTAGGTTGGCCAGGGGTAATATTCTTGTTTTCTGGTGCGGGGGGGAGGGGAATCAGGTAGAGGCCTTGGCCCCCATTGCAGATTCCTGGGTATGGAACCTTTGAAAGGGTTCATTCCGCTGTATCTGTTCTTCCCCGACCCACTCATCGTAGGTGAGGTCGCGATTGGTCCTCTCCCAGTTCTCTTGTAGGGTCCCCAGTTCTTCGAAGAGTACCTCGATCTCTCCCTGGGTTCTCTCCCATAAGGTCCCCTCTCGTACCCTTCTTCCGGGTCAGGGTCCATATACTCGTTCCCACTCTCGCTGGGATGGGGTGATTTCATAGCCTCGAGTTCCTCTGTAGAGCTCCACTGAGCCCAGGTCCTCCCCTCCTCGTTGGAGGTAGTCCCTTCTTCTGAGGTCCCATGCCTCTGCTCGAGGTTCTCCGAGGAGGTGTTGCTGGTGGTTGGAGAGGTCCGGCCAGACCCTGTCTGGTCTGTTTGGATAGAAGGGGCTCTCGTTGAGCTCACTTCTTGCGAGGACTTCTTCCATCCTTCGGGAGAAGAGGGGCCTCGTGCCTGCTAAGGGCTCGTTGTCTTCTGTTGTACTGTTGCCTGGTCTCCCAGGACTGTCTTGACGGCTTGGGCCTTCCGACTCGAGCGACTGATAGACACTCGTTCCTGAGCTCGTGGGCCCGCTGCTGGTCGCCCATGGTGTCATGAAGGACTGGCCAAATGACAAATCTTCCCTTGATCTCCACGTACTCTCCTGGAGTCGGACCCCTGTATGGGTTAGGGAGGGGCCTGCTCTCAGGGTCTCGTGAATAGAGATGGTCTCCAAGTCTGGGGAGGGAGATTCAGATGAAGAGTCGGGGGGGAATCTTCCTCAAGGATCAGGGTTTGTAGCCCAGTAGACCCCTTGGCAGGGGTATGACTGTGTCGCTAGGGGGGGTCTGTCTGAGGATGGTCTCCCGGCTAGAGTTGGATGGGTTCTGACTGGTGAGGTCCTCCTCGATTCTGGGAGTTCTAGGTCTTGTGCGAAGGGGGTTCCGAGCCCTGGAAGGTCCAGCGATGGGGCTTTCGGACTCGGACTCATTGGTTCTTCTGATAGGGCTCCTGGGACTGTCCTCCACCTGGGAGGTTGGTAGTCTCAGGAGGTCCTGTAATCTGTGTTCGTTGGCTGGACCCATGGGGGGGGGAGGGGTCCGAGGGGAACATTTGGGTTAGGGTGGAAGGGAACGGGTTGTAATGGGATGGGTTGTTGGACTGGCTGAGGTGCTGGCCAGGTGCGAATGCACCAAGCCCGCAGGTTGTTGCCAAAGTAGACTAGAACGACAATAGAGACTCCAAAGACAACACTAGATGATACTAGTGCGATGATTAGGATGTTTTGGTCGAGTGTCATAATGTCTGGGGTGATGCTCATGAGTTCCGATGGTGGCTAACACTTAAGGGAATGTAGGGAAGCTTTGAGCTAATTGTTAGGACTAGCCCTGAGTAAACCAAACTAGAGTAAACCGTTAGACTATACCGGGTAATACCCGAGTCCAACAGAGTCCCAATGCATCTGGCAAGGATCAGGTCCTAGTGCAACAGTCAGGTCATTGCGAGTGAATCGAGAGAAGAATGAGGTTGTATAAACTTTAGCTCGAAGCTGAGTATTACAACTGAGAACATACTACTTATATACTAAAATGACAGTCCTAATAATAGCTATTGGCAACGGTGATGGTGAAGATTTATAGAAGTCGATGCGACCGTTGCCCATGTGATGCATATAGTGCCGATGTGAGGGTTCTGAAGGAAAAAGTAAATAAATCATAACAACGTCACACATACCGATGAGCTGAGTGATGAAGAAATGCCCCACCTTGAGGATGTTGACACCGAAGATGAATTTGAAGTGATGAATATGTCTAGCGAGTCAGACTTTGAAGTTATCTCAACGCCACCCACCTCTGAGTTCGACATACTAGAACTTGAGGAAGTCAATGACAACGAGGTGCTCGACCTTAGTACCTTCGACTTTGAGGTCGAGGAATACACATGTGATGTACCAATTGCAGATAAAGCATATGTGTCGACGACGTTCGAGGGATGAAACCCAAAGAAATCACTCCATTTCCTAGACTCCGGGGTGAGCGATCACTTTCTGAAAGACCTCAAGGGCTTTACCAAATACACAGCACAGCCATTCCGCACAGGGTCCTCAGCAAAGCAGACTGAAGGAGGCTTTGCAATACTGGGTATGGGGACGGCGAGTAAACTCTTCTGTCAAAAGACTGGGGGTAACAAGTTAGTGAGGCTGACCTTCAAGAATGCCTTATACACACCTTCCCTAGCAGCGAACCTGATTTCTGTCAGTGCTCTCGATGCTGCAGGCTTTTACACAATGTTTGGAGGTGGAAAAGCAGTCATTAAGGATAAGAAGGGTTCTGAAGTCTTCACTGGAGAAGGAGAAAGCAGAATGTATGTCCTTGAATGTGTTGACGAAGGTGGAGACATACCACCAGGCCACTTTGCAATGTCATCAAGGAGCAACCCAACATCCTTGTGCCAATGGCACCTGCTGTCTGGTACATGCAGGCATCCAAATAATTGAAGCAATGGCGTCAAAGAAACTGGTTGATGACCTAGCAGAGGGGATCACAGACAGAAAGGTGGAGGGGAAGTGCGAGGATTGCCTCATGGCAAAGCAGACACAGTTGCCCATTTGATGAGCCAACTGATGCTGATGTGGAACCTCTCGACCTCATGGCAACAGACTTGTGGGGTCCTAGCCGGGTGTTGTCAAATGGGGGAAAGTCTTACTTCATGCCAATTGTGGATAGTGGCACATCCTTCAAACATGGAGTGTTCCTTGCTGATAAATCAGATGAGACTACAATCCAGGCCTTTGATGATTTCCGTGTACTTGCCGAAAACCAGACAGGTCGACGAGTCAAACACCTATGAGCCAATAATGCGTTTGGAGGAGCAAAATGGGTGGATTACTGCAAAGACCATGGAATCATACTCGAGCTGACAGCACCATACTCATCTGCAGAAAATGGATTGGCAGAATGGGCTATCTGTACAACCATACAGGACACACATGCACTCTTGCGTGATTCTGGCTTGGCCCACAAGTACTGGGCAGAAGCTGCGGCCATCTCGGTGTATACGAGAAATCTTATTCCATCACGCCGCCACCCTAACTCCATCCCAGCAGAAGCTTGGACACGTAAACAGCAGGATGTTTCCCACCTTTGAGCATTTGGGAGTACTTGCTGGGCTAAGATACCTACAATGAATGGGCAGCAGGTCTCTGGCGGAAGCAAATTAGATGGCCGGTCAATCAGGGCACGTCTATTGGGGTATGCATCTGGGGGACACTACAAATTGCTGGATGAAAATGGAAAGATCTTTATTTCTTGTGATGTCATCTTTGAGGAAGGGTTACCCATGTCGCATGTTGTCAGTCATGGGGGAGACTGAGCAACACGGTGCACTCTTTGATGATCTTTTTGTTATGCCTGATGTGCCTGACACGTTGACCAGCGAGCCAGACACCCCACAGACCAAGGAACCACAGCAACCAAATGAACCACCAGCCATTACGTCGTTCAGTGAGACTTGGAAATCCAACAAGAGCAGTAGTTGAGTCACGAGCATACCAGGAGTCCGAGCACAATGCCAGGAACATGGGAGAGGACTGGGCGACCAACTCAATACACCCGCGAGCAGCTATAGCCGAGATGAGGAGACTGGGAATGGATCTCAATGAGTACGTCGCCTTTCTAGCAGATACGAAGGCATCTCACCACATTCCGAAAACCTACAACGAGGCAATGCGACTTGACCCAGAACAATGGACCAGCACAATGGATGAAGAATACAACATGCATATCCGGAAGCACACCTGGGACTTGGTACCAGTGACTCCAGACATGAATATCATGGATTCGATGTGGGTTTATGATATCAAGTGGGATGGAGATGGGAACCGCGTGAGAGACAAGGCTTGGTTGATAGGAAAGGGCTACACTCAACAGCTGGGGATCGATTACAACGAAACCTGGGCAGCGGTTACTCATCTCGAATCAGTCCGGATGACAGCAGCGATAGCGGCGAGCATGGACCTTCACTTGTGGCAAGTCGACTTCGTCTCTGCATATCTGAACAGTGAAACAAAAGAAGATATATATATGCACCAGCCAGCAGGATACGTTGTACCAGGGGAAGAAGACAAAGTCTGTAAGTTGGTACACACGATCTATGGGACGATGCAGGGCACACATGATTGGTTCGAAATGCTAGCAGAGACAGTATAACGAGCTGGGATACCATACCTCCCTGAGCTGATCCATGCGTATGGACAAAGTGGAACGAAGATGGGTCATTCACCATAACTGACACATATACAGACGATGTATGGGGAGCATCGACGAAGCATGGAAGAGGCTGACAGACGTAAGGAAGAACTAGCCGAACATTGGGAGATTAAAGACGTGGGGGAGAAGAAATATTTCCTGGGCATGCGTGTGGATCAGGACTTGAAGGCTGGAACCAGTTAGGCTGTCCCAATGACCATACTGGGAGCACATTATCGAAAGGTTCGACTTGCAGAGTGTACCACCTCACTCGACTCCCATGCCAGTTGGGACCGTGCTCGACTCCACTATGGCGCCATCATTGAAAGAAGAAGAGGAGGAGATGAAGGGAAAACCCTACCGTCAAGTACTGGGATCTGTAATGTGGGGACAACTGGCTACTAGGCCAGACCTTGCGTACATCAGTCAGCCTCCTCTCTCGATTCCAGAACCACCCTGGACTTGCTCACTGGCACTCGCTCATGCACACCATCGGATATATCAAGTCGACGATTGACTATGGTATCACCTATTCATGGGACGAGACCCTTAAGCCAATGGGGTTCATCGACGCCGACTATGGAGGATGCAAAGACACTATGAGGTCTACATTGGGATATGTCTTCATGATGGCTGGTGGCCTGGTGTCATGGAGCTCCAAACGTCAAGCAACTGTTGCCTTATCAACCGTTGAAGCTGAGTTCATGTCGCTCACCCAGTGCAGCGCAGCAATTGAAGTGGATGTTTTCCTGGTTGACAGAGGTGAAGTTGGAGCAGGAGAAGCTGGGGACGCTGAAGTGTGACAACCGTGGGGCTGTGTCACTCACCAACATGACTCGTAACCATCACAAGGTCAAACATATTGATATCCGCGAACATTACATGCGTGAACTGGTATGCGCTGGTGACATCAAGGTTGAATTTATCCGAGGAAAAGTCAATGCTGCTGACTTATTCACCAAACCTCTCCACCATGACCACCACTACCGCTACCTCGCCGACCTTAATATCACCGACTGACCTCCCGTGTCTGGGGGAGTGTTGAACGAAGACACGAGATACCCGCCTTGATCCCGACTCTTACCTATACTGTATGCCGCGCCGCCGCAGCGGACTCTTTCATTTTTCCGTACTCCTATACTTCACCCACCAGTATATATACCAGTAGATAGTAGATCCGCAACCTCAGTCGTTTCACCTGTACTGTGCCGACTGAGGTATGCACACTTTCTCTTATACCGATATACTTTTACTTACTTACTTCCATAGTTCTAACTGTTGTTCTTATTACTCTAATTTTGACTCACTTGTTGTGTAAACCAGTAAATATTGACAACCCAACGAATCTAACATGAGAAGGAACTCAGAAACGTAATAAAAGCAGATTATACTAAAAAAGATCGACGCTCAAACGCAAATAGCTCTTGTAATGTCACTCCTCCTCTCTTAAGACAAGTCCATCACCTAGGCCTCCATCGATTCCCTCATCATCACTATCCGGGGGAGGAATAGCATCACCTCCCTCGCTGACGTTCACAATCAGAGCTTTCAACCGGGCCATTGTCTCTTCAGCCTCTCCGGCAGCCTTACTCCTAACGCCCTCAGCATAATCATCCACATTTGCCGCTGGGTCCCATGAAATCCGGTGTCCACGCCAGCCACCTTTAGTATAGATGTAATTCAT
The DNA here is from genome assembly GCA_030435655.1 of Armillaria novae-zelandiae. NCBI lineage: Eukaryota > Fungi > Basidiomycota > Agaricomycetes > Agaricales > Physalacriaceae > Armillaria > Armillaria novae-zelandiae. The sequence continues at coordinate 857,843 of JAUEPR010000015.1, read as the reverse complement.
GAACGATCGCCATAAAGGATCAAGAGCCAATACATCCGAGTTGCCGATGGCGACGAGAAGGGCTTGAGCACGGGTCACAGCAACTATGGAAAGTATGAGATGTTGTAAAAGTTCCGCGCATAGGTAATACGTACCGTTGAATCGGTGTGGGCTTGCAACAAAGCCGAGGGTCCGCCGAATGTCTGAAGTAATGAACTCCGCGTTACTCCGAACTGTGGAGATGATGATTATTCGCCGTTCCTGTAGGTGATCACAATGAGTACCTCAGTGCAAAGCAGATGCTTTTGGATTACCTGGCCTTGAAACTCTTCAACGCTCCCAACACGGATATCTTTCAACTTTTGATCCCGATAAAATAGGTCTAGGATTTTCATCCGTTGTGCATGGTATGGGGTAATGACAGCGATGTGCTCAGCACCTGTCATCATGTTATTGGCACGATAATCCCCTCGAGTAAAGGCACTTACGTATTCCTTTCTTGCCAATCAGTGACGCGCAGTATTTCTTCACGAGGGTCGCCTCATTAATATTGAAGAACGACGGTGACGATGCCTCCCTCTGGTCCCGCCCAACCACGGAATGAAAGACAATCGGGAACTTCTTCGTCGGAAGTTCATCTAAATTCTCCAAGCTTCTCGTCAACATGGGATCACCGCATGCTTGAAGCTGGTTCCCGTAGAACCTTTCATTCGGGAACGCCAGAATATCCGGATGAGATCGGAAATTCTTGACGAGTTGCATAATCCTAGACAATACTATAAAGGTTTATGCAACAAAAAAGGGAAGAAAGCACGTACGTGACAGCACGCCCTCCACTGACGCCACCATCCCAGGGCGACAAACCATAGCATGGCCTTTGCATCAGCCGCGCCAGGTAGCTCTCCTTGAGCCCTTGATCCATCGCTAGCCTCGAATGGACAATAGGGCCTAACTGCTGTAGGTCTCCTGCCAGTATCACGTTGGTATGCTTATTCGCGAGGCCTTTGATAGGTATCATGACTTCCGGTTCCTTCCCTTGACCCGCCTCGTCTATAAAGATGCAAGTGAAATGACCTGGCTTCACGCCCAGGGAGGGAAGGGCCCCTGCAGAGATGCACGTCGAGACAACGACCCGGTACTTGAGAACGTTTTCCAGGGTCGGCATCGCAAATGCTTGGTTGTCATTGATGAGGGAGAATTTGTGAAGAGTCTTGGGGAGATCTCCGAACTTTCGGGTCATCGAATTCATGCGAAATACGTCCGTAGCGCCAAGGTGCATCAGCTTTTGTGTAATGAGGTCGGCGGCGGAGTTATTCGGTGTGCACGCTAGGATTCGGGTATCAGGATCACGTTTGAGGAGCTGCTCTATAGCTTCGACGATGGTGACGGTTTTTCCTGTTCCTGGACTGAACGTGACATGTAGATTAGGCTATGTAGAAATTATACGGCGGTGCTACACTTACGGTCCGAACACGATGAAGGGCACACTACCCTTGGGCTGATTTAAGATAGCAGCCACTGTCTCTAGCTGTTCCCTGTTCCTTCCGATGTCGCGATTAGAAGGTGTGAGCTCCTCCCTCATAGCAGACGTGACGGGTCCAGCCGTCGTCAGGTGTTCAGGCCCGGGAAACAGCAATCGAGCTGGATCATTCTTGTTGACTAAGGTATAGTGCATTCGACGGAAGGGTATACGATTCAAGACGAATCGTACGTCAAATTTGGTGCCGCGGTACGTATTGAAGTCGTCACCAAAGCGAAGGCTGACGTGATTCATGGCCACATTATGCACCCGCCCTTCAAACCAAGTTTTGTCCGGTTGCCCGACAGGACGAACAAGGATGAAGTCTCCAACAACGACTGAGGGCCGACCCTCGGAAAGACCTTCTACTTGGAGCCTTTGCAAGGTTAGCGGAAACATGCAAAAGACTAAAAGGTATACTCACTCATATCTAGGATAGTTAGCTTTGATCTCGACACCTTTCATGGAATAGGCGTCCAGATCTTGCCTGCAAAACGGTAAGCAAAAATACAGCGAAATTCAAGTCTTACCATACCTCATCTGCTCCTCTTCTAAATAAACGAGCGTCTGGAAGTGCTTTGCATACGTAGCCGTGGTGAACGACGAAGGCATGAATCGCTTGACATCCTGCGGTGCGGACCTCTTCAAGTACCCTTCCGGAATGTACAACGTCTGGACGAGGTCCTGAGGGATATTAAATTGGGGGAGCTTGGTCACCCACACCACCGGGGTCCAGGTAGGCGGAGGAAGGCTGCGTTTGATGGGACCGTCTAGCTTGATGTTACGACGCTTCCGCTGAGAATAAGGTGCCTTGGGCGCAAGCCGTTCGTGATCACTAAGGTCGCCGACAGTAGCGCAGACCTTTCGCTGGATGACAAAACGGCGACTCTGGGAAATGTCGAAGAATGCCAGTTCCAGGGTATCTTCAAACCGCCCGGCGTAGGATGGATGGAATGTGATAGTAACCTTGTGTGGTCGGGCGGAACGAATGCATCTTGATGTTGGGCTTATAGCGAGCGAAAATCTGCGGAGAATATACCGTAAGTGTCCATTCTATGCAATATAAGAATAAAATGAAACACAAAATGTCGCTCTCGATGGAGCAAAGCCTTGATACGATGTATCGGGGAAAAAAACTTACTTGACATCACGCCCAGCCTCCTGCCTCAGAGAAGAGAGCATCCTGCATTTCGTCAACGAAATAGGCATGTCCGCATCACCTTGATCTGTTCTTTGCACCGATACGACTACCGCCGACTGCCGTTCAGCCTCATCGACAATTCCAAAATCGATACCTTCTAAGTTCGACACTACGATACCATTCTTGTTCCTCTGGGCTTCCTCTAGCGCCGTCGCCAGTCGTTCCTGGACCGTGTGCGTGGCAACATGCGCCTGGAGTTGCTTCCCCCAAAATTTCCGTGTGGGACGACAGTGAGGGCACGGTTGCTTCTGTCCACCACCCTGCCTCCGCTTTGGCAGAGGCGGTTCGTTCCCAACAAGTATTTGCTGATGGCGTCGGCCATGTAAATGGCTTTCATAGTTATAGGTGTCAAGGATGAGGCCGCAGCTGCACTTGGTAATGTCATGGCGCAGCTTGCAAGTCCCTAGTGGTCGTCTGCACCCGCCGGAAGAGACAGAATTTAAACAATACTCAGCAGCCATCGTGGTTGCAAGCGCACAGTTACAGATACTGCCCTCTTCCTCGTGGGTGAAAAAGACAATGGTCAGAGAGTAAACAATAGCAAACCCATCAACGGCCTTTCCTATATCGCTGACTCAGCACCACTACTCGGTAGCATCGTATCAGCGTAGCTCGAGCGCCCAAACGAGCACTGCTCTTGGGATTGATAGGACAGCCGCGACGGTGGTACAGTTACTAGAAAAGGGTTGAAATCCTCGTAAGCCCCATGACTCTCGTCATTCTATGTCGACGAAGTCGTCAATTATGGATCTTGGAGATAGTAAGGAGTTCCGACCATCAATCTTCCATTGTCTTCATCGTGGGTTTCGAACATCATGAGCTTCCTTTATACTCACACACTACAGAATATAGAAGTTAGTCAGTCCTTGTCCAAAAGAAAGTACAGATGCCGTACCAGAAGCAAGCATGCACAGAGTCCGGTTAGTTTGGTCAATCGAGCAACGTCAAGTTCCACGGGTAAGCAAAAATTGCTCGTAAATTCCTTCTCCTTCGTAAAATACATACATTTGCTCCGATTAAATGGGCGAACACTCCCGCTTCAACCAAGCCAGAGCGCTCTTGTCATCTTGCAACAGCGGCGACACTTTTTGCCAGACCTCTTCATGATAATCGTTAAGCCATTTCGTCTCTACGATGGGTGTCAGCGCTTAGACATTACATCCTTACAAATCACCATACCTTCTATCGTTAGTAGTGTCGTATCCACCAGTTTCTTATGCATCGGACACCTATAGCTTGATAAGAAGGCAGAAACCATACAACGGCGAATCCAACTCACATCGTGACATGCTCGAAACCCAGGTATCCCTTATTGCCAAAATTATGCGGGGTCTGCACTTCCTTGACCAAGACGATATTCTCTATCCGGATCCCAAACTTGCCGTCAGCATAGTAACCAGGTTCATTCGATACGGTCATGCCAGGCTTAAGCGGATTCGCGTTCAAACCTGATCATGAATATTTCAATTTCGAACCCTGAATTCAGGGAACAAAAACCGACTTATGCGCGTGCCGATACCGTGAGGTCCTTCGTGGACGTTGAGGAAGTGACCTACTCCATGGCCGGTACCATGCCTATAGTCGAGCCCGTCTTTCCAGAGTGCTCGTCGGGCCCATGAATCACTGTAAAGGTAAATGAGAATTCGCCAAAAAGCATACGGTAGACATACATAGTGTAGCCAGTCGTACCATTGGGGAATACAGCAGTATCGATCGCAATATGTCCCTGGAGAACTCGAGTGTTCGCGCGAACTTCTTCCGGTTTCGGTGTACCAAAGTGCTATGCGTGAATCATCAATATTGGAAAGTATACAAAAGAATAATTACATACCCATGTCCGAGTCACGTCAGTCGTACCGTCGAAAAATTGAGCTGCACGATAAATGTTGTCAACGATGAACCCAGAGTAATACCCAGCCATACCTCCGGAGTCGCACAAGTAGACCTCTTCCTTATCAATGATGGCGGAATCCTTCGAATCCGGTGAATAGTGAATGATTGCTAGCATAATCAGACATTTTGTTGCCCACAAAAAGGTGCACGACCTTACCAGCATTGGCGCCAGTCGACGAAATAGTAGGGAAGCTCAACCCCTTGAACAAACCTTGTTCACTGATGCCATCAGTCAACACGTTTACACAATACTAAGGCGACTCACGCTCGGTATTCTTCCAGCTTGCCTGCAGCATCCCACTCTGATAATTTCTTCCCTTGACTGAGCTGATCTTCGAGCCAAGAAAAGTATTTCACCAAAGCCGTGCCATCACGTATATGACTCTGCCTGAATCCCTCGAGTTCCGTCGCATTTTTGATTGACTTTAATGATGACACAGGAGATGGCAGAAGGGTATAATTGTCCTGAGGCAAAGTCAACAACATAACATAGACGAGAAACAATAGCGCACCTTTCCAACAGTCTCTGCTACTGCTAAGCTAGATTTATCCGTGACCAGAACCTTGCCTGCCGATTTAAACTCTTTCAAAAAGGTCCAAAATTCCTCGTAAGGTTTGACATCGACATCTGCGGGGGCACCTCCCTGAACGAGGAGTGTCGCGCTGTCCTTCGTAACGACCGCATACGCAAAGAACACCGGGTTGAAATCGATATCCGATCCACGCAAGTTATACAACCAAGCAATTTCGTCAAGAGCCGTAAGTACGATGGCCGTTGTCTGTTTCTTGTTCAACTCGTCACGCAGACGCCCAAGTTTAGATTCGTGTGATTCGCCAGAGAATTTTCCCTCGAGATGAAGGATGGGATTCTTGGGTCGTGCAGGTCGGTCTGTCCAAATTTGATCCACTAAATTATGAGGTAAGGAAACGAGCGTTGACTTGCGAGGTGTCAGTTTCTTTGAGAGAGAAGCGGCGTCTTCAGCGGTGATGAGAGTCGCGTCGATACCGATCCGAGAGGATTCTTCGAGATTCTGCCATGCTGTGAAGGAGCGGTGATTGAGAGTGATGAAGATACATACCTTGGTCAGGTAGTCTTGCCACGTCGGTACATCTGCAAAGATGTAAGTTCGTATCTCTTTCCCAAGATAAGCACACGTACCAGGTAGGCCCTGTTTCATCAACTTCCAGTTCCTGCAGAGCGTGTTACTGATTGACCAGAATCCACGAAAACATGCTATTCACTTGTCCAGCTGGCTCTCTGCTTGCAAGAAGTATCTGCCGTCAGTAAATAGCAGGGCATCCTTAGGCGTGATGATTGCGCATCCTGCCTCGACATTCAGCGCCAAAGACCACAGATATCGAGATGAATTGTACCAGCAGATCCATTAAATCCAGATATGAATGCCCGTCGTTCATCACATTCCGCGATGTATTCACTGCCGTCTATACATGATCATCAGTGTGAGAAGCCATACAGGTAAGGGTTGTCACCTACGTTGGTCCTCGCTCAGAACGACGTACGCATTCACGTCGTTCTCCTTCTTCCCCATGAGCTCTCTGAGCTTCGCCAACCTCTCAGACGTGTTCACAGTCGCACCCATGGCTGCTGCAGACGATGAAAAGCGAGATCTTGGCGTCAGAAAACGGAAACTTCGACAATAACGAAGGAGCGACATGTACTTCAATGCGATATCCGTGACCCGATAACGCGAAAATATGCCACGGAGGCGGCGATGAGGATGATGGCTGACGGTGGTGGTGGTTCGGATCGAAGAGCCGTGCAATCAAACGGTGACGTCGACCGTCGTTGAGTACCCTGTACTACCCTCACTGTCAACCCTGACGACGAAATCGACACATATCATCCCTGGTGCGCTTGACCTGCTATCACGAATGAACCGCTTTTTGACCGCATATATTCGTGCTGGAATCGCGTGCTCTGACTATAGACTCTGGCCATTGCGTTGGTCAGTCACTGCCAGCAAACTATTGACAGTGACAACGACTGCTTGCCCAACTCCCGCAGCATGGTGCCACGCCTAGATCAGCCTCGAAACGCAGGATTTTCAGACCTGTACAGCCTGAGCAATGAGCATTCTGTAGTGCTTGCATTCGTTCTAGAATCAATTGTACTAAACGATTGACCCTCGAATCTCCATCTTTTAACCATACTCGGACATTTTCAGATAACGACACAATAGCCTTTGTTGTCCTAATTTGACTTGGTGAAGGCGAAATTTGGTGAAGCCCAAGTCAGGAAAATTTCACGCACTTCAGTCAACATGGGACTGGCGCGGTTCAATTTTTGTTTGTCCTACCGAGGCCAGGATCGAAACTCGCGCAGTATACTGTCAGCGCATCGAAAGAGATATTAGTATGTTATCCTGCACTGTGTTCTTCTGGCTCATCTGACTATGTGGCTCTTCAAATAGTTCAATTGTGCGCCGGAGCGCGGGGTTGTCCCGACCTTCCTTAGAGTCTCGACGAGTTCAAAGAATACACGAAAACTTGAAGTTTGTCTGTAAAGAAAGCCAATTCCGGAGCGGTTCTTGCAAATTTTGGACATCCTGGACGAAGTCAAGGAGACAGTAGTATACAGTAAGATTCAATTCCGTGCATTTACGGCCCATTCGCATATCTAATCTAAACTCAGTAGTATAGTTACTACAAACCATATTCGATACGAGAAAGCTACAAACTTGCCAGCAAACTTTATCCCTGCCGGAGATAGTGTCATGAGAGTAAATCCCGTCTTTGGATTCGTTTCTTTTCCCTTCGTTTCTCTATTCTAATAGCATCATCTATAGACAAGATGTACGAAGACCTTTATCGGCACCATTTGTCTCAACACATTACTGCAAAACAACGTTCAATCGATTCCGGCCGATTTTTCTGAGCGATTCTTCAAGATGCAGGCCGACAAGACAACGTTTTATTGGTGCGCAAAATCTCTTTCATGAATGAGCTGACTTATTTGGATTGCTTATATTGCAGAGACGGTGCCAAAAACTTCGGTAAGTTTTACTCCTCATTACTCTATCAGGCATAAACGAACTCTCCGACGACAGACTACGGATATACGACTACTTGTTCGTATGGCTGGCGAAACACTCTCCCCAGAAGCCTTGATTCGCTGGTACACAAAACAGATATTCATTATGGCACGTACCGTATGCTTTTCCCCTAGCTCATTAGGACAACCACGCTGGATCGGCATTATTCCATTACAGGCATTTTTGACACCCTCGATCGACTTGATGCACCCTAAGCTCGTTGCGAAAGCGGTGTTGTAATCCATCATGGGGAACACTGTTGCATTGCGGATTTCGTCTATTCCTTTGATTTAAATACAGATCTAGGGAAAATCAACTCCTACTACTCGTCTCTGATTATTGGCTCAGCATGCGGATCAATATCATTATGAAGCATGATGGAATAGCTGAAATTGAGCTGAAGAAAGCCAGACCTGAAGTTCATAACGATTAGAAAGTAGGTCATAAATAGGAAAGCAACTCACATTATAGAGGATGTAGGATATACGATCTGCAGGGACCGTGCGAAATAGCATAAAGCGACCTCCTACCACTATGGCGACTAATACCAAGAAAATTTGGGCAACGACAGCCTGAGAAATGGCTCCCAGCCACATCGACCACACCAGGAGAAGGATCATGCTGATCCTACTTGTCGTAGGCGCTACAATCGGTAACGCCTTACGGCCCTGAATGCGGTCTCCCGGTACGTCTTGAAAGTCTTGGGCATGTATAGTAGTGAGGACAATGAGAGCGCCTCTGAGTATTGCCCCAGCAATCGAATCGCCCAGCACTCCGTATCTACCTACCTCGAGAGGTTAAATAGTGTTAGATGAAAGATCGAAACATTAATACTTGAGACAATGGTACATGCGCCGGCTTGAAAAGAGTAATATCCCAGGGCATTGGTAAGATTTTTGCCGAACCAATGTGCATCAAACCCGAGCTCATTGCTTATCAGGATCCCGATAGTCAACATGACACTGAGTCGAACGACGCAGAACTGGTACGACAGAAAAAGGCATGCGACCGCTAAAGCCCACCGCAGAACCTTGGCTTTCGATCGAGAAATTCGCCCAGCAGCAATAGGTCTCCAAGGCTTGTTCAGCGAATCCTCCGCTTCTCCCATAAGCTGGTTGGAGACGCAGAATTGCAGCAGATGGAGGTAGGCCCAAATACTTGCTCTCGCAACTGAATAGATCCCAGGCGGACCCGATGATGAAGTAGCTGCAAAGAGCATCTAATGACCATGTCAGTGTTGGATTCCAGACCTAGTAGAAGCGCGCGAGGACGTATGACAGGGAAAAAGGTCGTCTTCAAATCAGATTGTGTGAACAAAAACCCAGTAACGAGGGTGTCCTTCATTGTCTTGCTGTTCTCAAGATGAATGCCCTTGGGAATTTTAAGCTATAGAAATGAAGGGTCCGAGCCTTATCGCCCCATCCGCACGTTCAGGTCAGCCAAGAAGAGCACACTAAAAGTGGGAAAAGAGTCGCTAATTGTAGTGCTACAAGTGCTGCTGAGTAAAAGGGGGCTGCATTGCTAGATGATGCACTATCCTGTCCCTTGAGACGAGGGCGGACCACACTTTGCGCAATGTCTGGATGCTCTAGAAATAAATGTGTTCGCCTAGGTCTGCACTAGGTTCATGAATCATGATGCCAGCATATTCGAAGCAAATGGATGTGCCATGTGGTGGTGGTCCGACAGTAGTGGGAGGCATGATCAAGGTATGATGCACTTGTATTGATCAGGCTTATCTCCTCCCCATTATACATACCAATTTCAAGCTAAGACCGTATCGTTCGTGTCTAATATCTATGATTGGAGGAAGGATATGCCATTCTAGTCGACGTTCCTGAGGATGAAACTTGAAGGATACTAACCAGAGTCCGTGATTAAGTAATGTTGCATGCTGTTCGTACTTACCTTGCTATCGGCTTCACTGTTCCATTCAAGCTAGATAAAGGGTGTTTTAAGGAGCCTGGTGAGCCGTAGAATTTTCGACGGTTGTCCGTTTCTATCATGCAGGATACTTTGTTCTATGAGCGAAGAGTCATGTCCTGGAGGAAAATTGGCATGTATTGGCACCTTGATCGCGGATTCAGTTCCATGACTAATCCGGCAGTGACGGGATGATCCCTAAACCGGCTTAGTCGAAAGTTATTGGCCTCTCCCTCCTAACGACGGAACAGGTATGCCGAATGCGATTACCGATGTTTAAAACCGACACTCCTTCCGCCCGAAGATTCGGCGCCAATCCTTAGACTACATCGGATACAAGTTTGGGAATCCCCGGGCTCTCAAACTTTCAAAGAAAGCCGTCAGGTCAGCAACCATGTCGGCAAGCCAAAAACATCTCCGTTGCTTGACTCTTGTGGAATGCGTCCTTTGAGGGCATTGGGCGATATCGAGCCACTGGACCCTTGAAGACCAGAGAACACAGATGGCCTGTCTAGTCTTATATGAACACGATCAGGACGGTCCGCGTTTAGTTGTCGCAAGATGAGTCGGTTTGCAGTCAATATGCCGTACCATGCAGATGCATGAGAAACTGGAGTCGTCTGACATAGCCTAGGTAAGAAGTGCCATTGTGGGAGCGACATGAGCGACGACCGGTGATATACATCAAGGCCAGGTTTCCCCATCCGCTGGCCATCCGTCGACCATCATGAAGTTATCGACGCCCGTATTGCTGGTCTCCATTGCCCTAGTCGCAGCCCAGACGTATACCATTGAGCCCATCACGACTAGCAATGATGCGACGTCGGACGACAGTGTCTGGGCTGCCTACTCCGTAAGCCAAATGAAGCAGGCACAATAAATGAGAACTTACCACCATGCAGCTCGACCACCTTGAACCCCATCCCGACGACGATGGCTACGATACCGATATCCATATCCTCGACGGAGACCACAGTACTAGTTTCATCGACAGCGGCGACTTCCTCATCGGATAGCGTGACTTTATCCACCGAAACGACCGCTAGCCTCTCGACTCCTGCCACCACCTTTTCCCAGTCGTCGAGCACCAGCCGCTCCGCCGCGTCTTCGAGTGCAGCTGTCTCCACCAGCGATTCCCCTTCACCTTCCAATGCTGCTGTAGGGAATTATTACAACGAATTGTGGTTGGGGGCGTTGGGTATTGCTCTTGCCGCACTAGCGATTTGATACAGCCATTGACCCATGTCGGAAATTAAAAATAGGACTTGTATTTGTAGGAACTGAAGCGTGTTTGTCCGTAGCCAGAAATTGGAATTTTGAGGTTGCGTCGAGTGGTGGTTTGTGTCTGAGTTACACAGGGCGCGGTTTCCTCTGTACCGCCATGTATCCACGATATCATGTATTGCTCTCGTCGCAACGGCCCTCTATTGACGACAATAATGCCTTTCCTTACAATAAATCTCATCCCAGTATAGTTCACATTTGTCAATGGACAGGTCCCGAAAAGCTGAGGGACCAATCACTGCTATCGGTGGGTGTCTGTACTCGTCTTTCTTGCTTCCCAAAAATGTTGAATTCGGTTTTCGTGCATTCAGATAACTGGAATTGTACCTGTCTGCTCTCTACATCATTTGAACAATTTTTCTTTGTACAGATCGTCAAGTCTGGTTTACGCAAGTTATTCTCGCCAGGCGGACGTCTCTGTTCCCCTGTTGCTCGACGATGGCCGCTGAAGCATCACTCTAGGATTCGACCGCAGGATTCAGGTAGCTTGAAAGTTCTTGCTGAGCCTGCGTTTTTAGAAAGCGGGATTCTGTGTTTCTCTGTGTTCATGTGGGCTGAATGCACTGATGGCAATACCGTCTGCCTCAGAATCGGATACGAGTGTGCAATGCGTCAAATATGCGTATAGAAGATCTCAGGGCGCTGCTGTAACTGGCAGGTAGTATCAAGAAGTTTCAGGAAGCCCAGGAAACTTATAATATGTGGGTATATGCTGTTATTTCAATCCATTTATATCGCCTAACCTCGTTCCTCCAGATTCATACAATACTCTGGTGCGCTGACTTTCATCTCTCCTTCACTCCACTACCATGAAGTCCTGACGACACCCGGATACCTCCTGGACCTGCCCCCCGAAAGTCGAGAACCGCTTCTGAATCGGTTCATGAACAAAATGTCGAAGCAGTTTTTTTAAACTATCCCTTTCTTCTGTAAACATATCAGTCTTCCTTTGTCACCTCTCCACTGATTGGTGCACACTGGATGTTCAAGGCCTTCAGCGTGGCGTATTACGTTCACTCTTCTCCTCAAACCTGGAGGTCCGTCAGACATTTCTCGCCAGTACAGCAGCCATGCCGCCACATGGATATTGGGCAACAAATTCATCGACTCCTATCTCCTTATGTTCGAAGGAACGATGCAGGACACGATTTTGCTATTGACGAGCTCACTGGGTAAGAGGTCCTGTTGTTCGATTCTCAAACCTTCCAGTTTTTAGCACCTGCCCCCATGGCTGGAGCGATTATCTCGGCATAAGGGTACAACCGGGTTGCGGTATCCAAGTGCTCTGGGACGCGATTACTTGGATCGTCATGCGTGCCCTATGGTGAGCACTTTGTTCATGCTTTCCACTATTTTATCCATTTAACGTGCAATGCGAAGCCCGATTTCCTTTTGATGAGCATATACGAGTTCTTGCCTGGCTCGTGAATTTTCAGAGTGTGTATAAAAATATGCCCCGTTTAGACCAAGTCAGGTTACGAGCGAGTAGTTACATACTATGTATGAAGGTCAGCCATTCCAGATATCGGTTCTAACTTCTAAGCTGTCATGTTTTCGTGAATGATCTCAATTACTTTCCTCTTAAATAGTCGCTTGTTGTTTTCCGTGTATCTCTTCATCTTAATTTTCTGGTTATCGCATACCCACTCTATGGGTACTAGTATTCTATTGACAATCCTTTTCTCTGCAGGAAAGCCGTCTTTAGGTGTGACGCATCGCGCGGCGCACACCACTTGTCAGTTGCGTGGGATTTCTAACCCAGAATAGTAAAATTTCTGACTAAGGCTTTATCCATTCCAGTCAGCCTTATCGTGTAACCTGTCTCTGGTACTTACAAAAAGGCTCTTCACATTGACGCGTTTATGATAGCATTCCTCGCCTTTTTTCGATCACTCTACTTGTATAGCTTCATCTTTGCGTGTTTTCTCGCTCTTTTCGTCAGGTTTATCCTGCCAGTCCAACTGGTGAGTTCTTTCACTACATTTTTTGACGAGACTAATAGTGCAAACATAGGTCTCTGAGTCAACTACAAGTATCGCCATCCACACAACAATGGCGGAAGCTCCGCGGTTCTTGACTATTCCTGCAAAGACCAAGCACACGGCGACTGTGATCCTGATACATGTGAATTCATTCTCATCTTCCAAGTCCCGGAGCTTCATGTTTAACTACTACAGGGATTGGGTGACTCGGGTAATGGCATGATGCCTATAGCCCAATATGTAGGTTCCGACCCCGCATTAAGCCATGTCAGGTGGATTCTCCCTCATGCGTAAGTTTGACTAATAGTTCTTATATTCCGGAACTCAATAAAGCTCTGCAGCCCGGCTCGTCCAGTTACAATTAACGGTGGGACAGTCATGCCTGCATGGTAATACCACCAAACATACAAATGTTGGATATTCACAAGTTTTTTTATAGGTATGACATTATTGCGTTTCAAGCCAATGTACCGGAGGACGAGCGGGGGATAAAGAAATCTATCGAATCTCTTTCTGAGCTGATGCAGACGGAAATACACGGTGGCATCGACGCGTCCCGGATCGTTTTTGGTGGATTCAGTCAGGGCGCTAGTCTATCCTTGTCTATGGCCTTGACAATCGAGGAGAAGCTCGGTGGTATCGTAATGCTGAGCGGAAGGATGCTCGTCGAAGAATCGTTGAGGAAGGTACGTTTCATCTTGATGCTTTTATTTTTACCGAATCACTGATCGTGAGCAGAATATAACACCGCATGCCACGTCTATTCCTATTTTTATTGCTCACGGGGCGGAAGACCGAATCATAAAGTTGGATCGTTCCCAGTCGTCTGTTGCGGTTCTTAAACAGCTGGGGTTCATGGTGCATACGGAGACGAGCGAGAGCAATGGGGTCGCTTACAACATCTAACAGGGTCTCGGCCATTCTACCACCGCGAAAGAGCTCGGTGATTTAAAAGACTGGCTGAAGAAGACAATTCCTGAAAGTTAGAGGTGGTTCTATTGTAGGTAAGACTACCATTTGGTCTGTACAAGTGTTGATCTTCGATTCTTAAAATTTAACGATCGTGTAGCGTCAACTTACTTATATGCGACACACTGCCGATTGCCTTTTCAATCCAACTCTTAACGCACCATTGGTGACCCCTAAATAGCCCAGGTTGTTTTCCTTACATCACCACATTGCGCTGGGAGGGACGATAACGGACGGAGAATAATCGGAGTTGAAACAGTCATTCTGCAGCCGGCCCCTTGAGATCATTTGATACACCGCGCCTCATACCCACTACATGGCTTCCAAAGCGCGCCTCTCTTCGGCAAGTGGTGCGACGGAGCTGTGCCAGCGCATGCGCCGCACATGAAAAAGCCTACAGCAGGTAACAGGGCGGAAAACCGTTTGCAAGCCAAGCTGCACTTATCTGGTCACCTGTCGGTAACCAGCAAGAACGTGCACTGAACGACCGCAGGCTGCTAAGAGATAGAAGCCAGCCCGATATCTACACCGTACTTTGCTGTACATGTACTTCCTCGAAGCAGCGTCCACCCTCATTTTGTTCACGTTCCTTCCTACCCATCTATCTGTATCGAGCGGATATAAAGCGTGTACGATGTTGAGAGCATTTTCATTTGGAGCTCTTTTGTGACAAGATGCTGTCTCTTGCCGCTTATCTACTTGTGATCACCTCTCCTTTGGTATCTGCGCTCCGCATAGGCACCTGGAACATGCGATACGATTCGCAGTCAAACGATATCACCGTGCAGGAATCTATAGATTCCCTCGTCGATCCTCTGCAGAATTTTACAGACCTCAGTATATCCAACGGCGCTGAACAACCCTGGAGTACGCGTAGAGTTCGCATAGCGGAGCACGTTCTGAACGAGGGAGCTTCCATTCTTAGTTTGTGGCTCTATTTTGGGAGGGGTTGGAATACTAGTTCATATATGTATGTACAGGTATACAAGAAGCTTTGGTTCGGCAGGTCAACGATCTTGTCGAGTTGCTCGGTGATGAATGGTCCTACGTGCGCATTTTCTTACGTTAACTTGTTATTTGTGTCTGATAACGAAAATAGGTCGGTGTGGGTCGTGATGACGGAATTGCTTCCGGGGAGTTCAGTGCTATCTTTCATAAGACGTGGGTGCCCGATACTCTATTTCTTCTTCCAGTATCTCATTTTGTTTGTACTCAGGACTGACGTCACACTACTATGGAACGACACTTTCTGGCTATCGTAAGTCCTTCGTGACAGTGGATTGATACAACACATTATGTATGATTGTTGTGCACAGGAACACACCATTGGAACCTTCAAAGTACCCCGGCGCGGGGAGTTATCGTATCGCCAACGTTGCCCGATTCACAACCGGGTGCAAGACCTTTACACTGATCAACACTCATCTGGATGATATATCCGATGATCAACGGCAGTTGGGTGCCTCGATGATCCTGACACGGGGTAAATACGAAGCAGTGCAGTCTAATGGACCGGTATTTGTCACCGGCGATTTTAACAGGTACTTATTCTATCGTCGGTGTTCTGGGTCAGCGTGGTATTAATCAATGAATAGCCCTTCTATCGGCGACGATTCTGCGGCGTACGGTATAATTACAGGCTCGCACGATCTTTTCGCGATGAACGCGACTTGGGCAGCCAAATACGATATCTGCCACAAGCTCTCAGATTTTGTGATGGAGGATCTCCGAGGCCAGGCTCCCCGACGGATGGTGTCGAAGAACTACGCGACATATAGCGGATGGACGAGTCCGTCAGATAGCAGTAAGTGGACGAGGATTGATTTTGTGTTCGGGGGAAGTAATGGAGGATGGTGAGGCCCGCGTTCCGTTGGTTGGGACTCGTACTCATCGGGTTGCAGGACAGCGAATTCATACAAGGTAGACTCTGCGCTGAGCGATGATGGGCTTCTCATGAGTGACCATCGACCTACTTTTGTTGATATTTCTTTCTAACTTATGCATATCTATTCACGTCAAGTCAAGGTCTCTAATCCCCCGTCTGAATCTCAGTTAACGTTCGGTGATCTATCCTTAGTTTCCTTTACGTTGATAAATAGGGTGTGAAAGAGGTATAAACTTGTCATTGACGAGGCAAAATAACCGCTGGTACACTTCATTAGTGGTTGACAACCCTTGGCGGTTTGTGAATGCAAAAGCAAGCATGTCTTCGTCACTAACCGAGATGAGGCGTGAAACCAAAGTTCTCCGAGATTCCCGAAATAACCCTCAAAGCGCCAAAAACTCCTCTGCCTATGAGGCTATGACCAAAGTTCAGATCACCCACCAATGATTACATTGCTGTCAAGTTATATGTACATGTAGTGTCTCGCGGTCTGGTTCGCGAACCCGTTACCTAATACCTTACATTTAATTATATAGCTCAAGCTACATCTGAATGTGGAAGTTTCAATAGGTGCGTATGGCGGTAATATCATACAAATAATCGGATCAGTGCAAGATGTCAATATTCGGTCGCAAGTTCTTCTGCAAGTACACAAATTTGTGTACCCCCCTACCATCTCGGAAGTTGAGGACATACATATACCGGTACCACCCACGACCATAGACGCCTCGAATAATCTCTGGAGGAAATCTAGACTCTAGAGCGGGATGGGGTAATTTAGTGGCGGGCCGACTACAAATGATATTCCGGCGCTCGGTCTCTCCTTTATTGCCGTGGTGACCTGCATTCTTTCAGGTTCTTATGCATCTGCCTTACCTATTTCCCATTGCCGTCTCACGTCATACAATGTAACCAAATCTATTGCCCTTCAATGTTTGATCTCCAGATTCAACGACGTCAAAGTTAGCAGCTAACCATCGTTGATGCTTCAAAGTAGTTAGGTCAAGATGTGCGCAGTGCCATTTGGGAACTGGCAGAGAGTCCCGGGTCTGACATCTAAAATAACCTCTCGAATCAAATACTCTATGTCATACATCCCATGGCCCTCCTGCTGGCAGTGTGAAGACCAAACTGAGGTCAAAAACTTAGTGAACGGCCCACAGGCCACATTCAAATATGATGGCCTAAGTCTTCTCCTAGATGATTGTCGGCAGCCAACTCACGTTGAAAAGAAATTAGTAACTTGTGAGAAGATCCCCGCAAACTTGTGCCCATAAAGACGAATTTGCGACCGAATCATCCCATCTTGCGCTGATTCTATTTTTTCTACGGCGGTAATGGCGTACAAAAAATAGGACAGGCACAAGTTGCCACAATCCTCTCACAAGTGCCTTATAAGTACGCAAGTTTGCTAAAATCCGCTCGCAAGTTAAGGTTTTTTTTAAATACAAGTTGGCTGTTTGTAATAGTCTGGGAAGGAGACATAGGCCGTAATGTTTGAATATGGAATTTACGCCGTTCTGCCGGCCATTTATGGAGCTTCGTCCCCCAGAAATCAGACTTTCATTCCATAGCCTCTTACTAACTTTAATCTCATGGCCTCGCAGGATACAACACATAAAGCATTTGAATCCAGATTTCACTGTCTGGATGATATTGAGGAAGATGCCGTTTCTCAATTGGCACAAATGACATGCATCCCTTCGAAGTCGGAATCAGAGAGGCTAGCTAGCTACTGAGTACTAACCTCGAATCCGGAGATCAAACATTGAAGGGCAATAAACATGAATTCATCTCGTGAAACGGAGATGATAAATAGGTAAGGCAGATACATTAGAGGCTGAAGGAATATGGTCCACCACAGTAATAGAGGGATTAGAGGAAAGACTAGTAAGTGTCAGAATAATGCCGGCGTGCCGCTGAAGCATTTTGTCCCGCTCCAGACTCGCTAGCCAGATTTTATTCAAATATATATGGCAGTAACTTATTTCGGTGGATATATATCTGCAGAAAATCACTTAACTTGCAGGGGGACATAACACTGCGTGGAGAATTCAATATTCTTGGCTGAAATATTAAAATTTATGACTGTATATTTTTTCAAGAATCTTGGCCAAAATATCAAAACATTATTCTTAATAATATTTCAATAATCCTGTATATCGAAGAAATATTGAAAATATTATTTCAATATTTTTGTGTAATATATGAAATTAATATACAGTTATAAATTTTAATATTTCAGCCAAGAATATTGAATTCTCCACGCAGTGTAAACTTGCGCACTCACAAGAAACTCTTGCGATCGGATTATGGCAACTTGTGCCTGTTTGATTTTTTGTACGCTATTACCGACATACTTTTGTATGCTATTACCGCCATAGGTATGGTAGGTGCATATGTCTTCACACCAAAATATACCAGGTTCGAAGATTCAAGCTAAACTGCATGAACCCGAACCCGAACCCGAACCTAACCAAAGCACTGGAAGTTGTTATGGAAATCGGGTATCTGCCGACTCGACCCCCGCTCATAATTCAGGTTTTACTCCAGTATTCATTACCCCTGGATTCTTAACAGGAAGCTCAGGTAGTAGTGCCTTGTTCAATCTTCAAAGGTGATCAACAAAGTGATATAAATTATGGTCTCCTCTTCAGAAGAGAGTGCTAAGCATGTCAAGGATCTATTCCTTAGATGAAGTGATACTGGGACCTATAGATTGGTCAGTGTTAATGATAACTGCTAAATGATGGATATAAGCTACATTGAATGTAATGAAGAAGGTATCGTATGCATTATCATTGTACACTATTAGATAAATAAGGGAGACGTTGAGGTCTCTGCAGAAGAACGAATGAAATAGATGTACAATCATGACTGATGAATCGATGATGATGCAAGAATCAGTCGGTTCGGCACGAACACGAGTGTCTTGTCCATCACGACAAAGATGATCCGACTCCCAAGCCTGGCGATGTTAATTATGGCTCAACAGCAAAGATCTCGTCACCCTCCGTTGTTGCAGGTAAACTATGGCTACCAGCTCTGCTCCGCGGAACAAGGGTTCCTGTCTCAGCGACTCGGGCCCCACGCTCCACACTCGCCCGGCGGCTGTGACTGCGGCTTCTGCTGGGACCCGTCTGCCAATCAAAGCTTCCCCTTCGCGCGCTGGAGCTCCTCCGGCTCAGAGGCTCCACAGGTGAAAGCGAGTGGTCCCGATGGTAAGCGACTACAGGAGACCCAAATGATGATGACAAGGAAGGTGGTGGAACAGAAGGATAGGTGAGCCCCCTTGAAGGTGTCGCAAAAGTGGGTGTAGGATTCACGGACAGCGATGTGGGGGGGCTGGTCATGTTCGTGTTATTACTCACCACGCTAGCGTTGTTCGTCGACATCAACGGTGAAGGAGGATATGGAGACTCGGGCGACTCTGGAGACTGGTATTCAGGCAGCTGTTCCGAAGAAGGATTCGTGTTGACACGTCGAATAGACGATGGTCGGCCTATTGGAATTTGGGTCGATGGGCGGTGAGTAGAGGCGTGAAGAACAGAGTTGGAGGGTGAGTACGACGGTTTGCGATGTATTGGCTGAGAGAACGGATCTGCAGAGTGTGAGTGTAGTCCTACTAGGTTGTCAACGGGGACGCCCAACTATATGTATTCAGGAATTCAGAAACGGGATGGCACAGGGAGAAAATCGGTAACTCACACGCATCCTATGCTCAATTAGCTCCTCCCTGTATATGTCGTTCAGCCTCGAGACCCGGATAAAGTCCCGTTCAGTATCAACGAGGCGATTCCTCAGTTGTTCGTTCTCACGACGCAGCGACTCGAGCATCGTTTCCGCGCTCGGATCACTCAAGGACGCCGCCCTTCCGGGTGTCGACGAGCTCGCTCCGTTCTCATGTTGGCCCAGCAGCGCCGCGGTGAGCTGCCTCGACAGCCTGTTCACATGAGATTCGGATTCAGCCTCAAGGGTATTCTCCAGGTTAATCTTCTCCTCGCGTAACTACCGAGTTCATCAGCTGTCCGTCAGGACTGAAAACGACGACTACGCACCTTTTCGAGTTTCCGTGAGAGCAGGTTAATGAGCCTTTCTTCCTCGGCTTCGAACGCATTGATGAGGTCCTGCTGCTCCTTTGAGCTCGACGAGGAGAGACGATGAATAGGCGGGGAACGGGACATGGTGGTGGTAAGAAATCAAAGTAAGGGTCGAGCAATATAAGATTTTGTGCAAACTGTTTACGTCGACTAATCGCCCCTTTTGGGATCATTCGGACCGAATGTGCCGGGTCCACTATACTACACTTCCTCCGAAGATGGTAACCAGGCCCGAAGGATTATTTCTAGACTCTTCCTCCACTGTCAACCAACCGAGAGAAATATATATCCATGAGGGCTTAAAGAGCAGAAGATTACATGTGAGAGTAAAGACACGCAAGGGAATATAAAAAAAGGAATCAGAAATCATATCCTTCTACTTTGAAGGTTTTACCATACTGCAGATAACTATCCATAATTTTGTAAATAGAATCAGGCAACCCCATGCTTATTAGCGTGTTAGAAATCTTGGCGTGCCCGTGAATTTGGCCGAGTTTGAAGAAGCTTCGGGCGATCTGCGTGGGGTACTGGGAACACACAGGACATCAATACCCCTTGATGTAACCAATACATTAAGAAAACGTTACTCACTGTCATCTCCGTATAATCAGCATACTGGTATGCAGCCACACGTATAGCCGTCTGTATTGACCGCTGAATATCCCCCTCCTCCGCATACATTTCCATCAACTTGGCCCAAGGCTTCTGCGAATACCGGGGAGCATCCAAACACCGCTGGTACGCTTCCTTGGCCTCTTCTTTGTGGTGTAAACGCATCCCAAGGTCGCCTAAAATTTCCCATTCGTATCCTGTCTTTCGATAGGCGACATGCTGCGTCTTGAAATGAGCAACTTCTGCTCTAAATATCGTCCAAACGCGCAAATCCTACAGCAAGTCATAAGGGCGCATCAGTAAACCGGGTACCGTCGCAGACTTACCTCGTACAGCACCATGAATAGATTATCTAGCCACCGTTCGCACAGCCGCTTGTTGCTGAAAGAGAACGGCTCCGGAGGTAAGCCGGGAGACGCTGTATCCTCCTCCTTCTTGTCACTTTCACCTGCGGCCGCTTGGACAGGCCTTTCCAGGTCGTGCGCTTCCTTCAACACATGGTGCGGGGTCCCATTCCCGTTGACAGCTACTGGCGAACTCTCCTCGTCTTCGTTGCTGAGTTCGGTCTCTTTCCTTTCCGCTTCTCTGGCATCTCGATCGGACTCTGTTGAAATCCGGATCGTCGGGATGGTTGCTTCTAATGATCCATTCTTCTTCATAGAGTCCTGACTGGGGCTATGGGGCGATACCATCCCACGCGTTGATGCATTATCAAGGGTTGTTGCCGACGGTTGAACACTGCCATCTTCGTGGATTGCCGTCGAGCTGCCGTTCGCAGAATGGGCAATATCCCCCTGGGCCTTCTGCATACGGTATTCCTCTTCCATAACGAACACGCTGCTCCTTGTTTTGAGCAGTTCATCCCAACCAATCTGCGAAACCAGTCGGGTCAGGAGTGTGTACGCTCGCGCCCAAGTCCCACGAAGTCCAGGGGAAGGTAGACGTTGCAAAGCAGGATCGGCTTCATCGTCATCAGTTTTGGCCCGTTCAGGTAGGATTTCACCAATCTGTCGTTGGAAGGGTAGATGTACACGAGACGGGGTCAGATTCCGGTGGGCATCTCGTCCGTTAAACGTGAACATTGGACAAGAGTTGAGGGTCAGAAGGGCAGATTCGAATTGGCCAAGGTCGAGATAAAGCTCCGTCAACTTTTCCCATGTCACGAATTCGCTGGGAGCGCAATTTACGGCTTGGCGGGCAAGCTTTAGCGCCCATTCAAATTTACCCTTCGAGCGCAGGAAATCGCATTGAACATGAAGGAGTGTGTAAGACTGGGGAGTCTCCTTCATCGCTGCTGCGATAATCTGGACTGCCTTAGTTTCTTCGTCTGCAGAGAATCGCATCAATTAGGCGGTCATCAGTATTCAAAAGGACACGTACTCATGCCAATATAACTCCGTGCTAGTAGAGACGCAATCTCGGGTTCCTTTGCAGAAATCTTCTCGAACAAATTAGCAGCTTGCTGAAAACGCCCGCTGTCTCCAAAGTACTTCATGATCCCAGCCGTCAAATGATTCGAAACGACGGTCGCCACCTGTATTTCGGGATCGGATCCAACTTGCCAGCCTGGTTGATCATCAGTGCTGGTTAGATGAAAGGATCAAGGTCCATGTACCTTTCATAAACAAGCTCTCGACCGCCTGAAGGAACCTAATCTCGGCTTCCAATGAAGTTATCGGGTCTAGTTTGCGGTAGGCATCTAGCCAGTACGTGGGATCGTCCGAATACAATATAGACCGCAGCAACGCCGACACATAGGTTTCCTGCCATATTTCGGGAGTCGCTTCATGTCTAATGTCCAACGTCAGTGCTTTGCGAATTTTTGAAAACTGCCCAGTCAACGCACCTTTCCCCTCTTAGATCAATCACATACGCGTTCACACCACCAGGAATCTTGACGTCGACACGAATATCTACGCGTGAGAAGGCGTTGAAGCAGCTAAAAATGACACGCGCTGTGAGCTGTGTCCGCAGTCACAAACTGGTTGACGCTCACCAATAACATCCATTTCTAACCTTCCAGGCAGCAGTTTTTGCGAACCAGGCAGAGCTGTCTTCAATCGCATACGTTAATGAGTTGATATATGCTGCAAGCGACGCAGATGAGGAGGCGTCGACGCCAGAAACGTAGTGATACGACCCGAGCTGGAAGGAAATGAGACACGTTCACTGCAGACCTCATGACACGTACGTCTCGGTGAGCGCTCTTTCCATTGCTCTTGACGACATGGCACAAATCTGGAGGACCTAGTTCGCGGAACGTGGCTGTCACTGTCGTCAGCAATGTTCATCTAGTTTGGCGTGGACTTGCTCACCAAGGCTTTCCGTTCTTGCTGTCAAAGATTCTCCTAATTCTACCTGGGGACCTTGTGAGCTATATTGCAGGTGCTCAAAAAGTATCGCGAACCTCGAATAATTCAGGTATGTCCTTGAATGTAGCCTCCGCCATGGAGGAATAGGAAAAGGTGTGAATGTGGCGTTATTTGGCAACGGTCCTAACGTGACCGTGCAGCCAAACACTGACACTTCTTTCTCCTTTTTTAGCTTCCCTGGTTATTCGTTGGTTCTATTACTTCTACCATCAACTACGAAGAAACGGACACCGATAACTTTGTATCGTGCTCTCTGTGACATTGTACGCTACTTATTGCCGCCCACTGCTGTATGAATCTTGGCGTCGTCAAGCAAGTACGATATTCCCAAGAATTTTGTAAGCTCGATCGGCGAGTTACCATCTATGGATGAACATTACTGATCCAAGCGGTAGACTCCTTCGTTCCCCACACGACACACGAATGTCGGTCTCGGTTCCTTGATTGCCACATTTTCAGCTCCACCTACAATGCGCATCTATAAATACTCACTTCGAAGCTTCGGAGGTTCCTTTTGTTCTAATTGGAGACAAACACCAACAAGATGGACCATGTTCGCTGGTCATCACAATCAGCGATGAATGGAGGCAACTCTTGTCATCTTGTCATTGTTCTTTGTTTCCTTCCGGAGGGGAGTTCGGTGAACATGACTTCCAGCTGTGGAGTATTGCGCACAATGTGGTGTTTCATGCCTGGCAATGGGCACACATATACATCAATCACTGAGGTTCGTACAACCAACTGAGATACAATATCATGAACCCATCACTCTACGGTCTGCATTCTCGGTGGGAGGTATCACTTTTTTCATGCTTCAAAAGATGATCCGTCCTATGATTATCGGTAACTGCAATCGTCTTGGAGGCCAACACCATCCATTGATGACATGGACATTGGAGACACACCCAGTACAATGAAAACTGGTTACTGTCAATGTTACAAGTAACCTCCCAACCGTGATTCCGAGTATACAATCATGTGGAACTCATTCCTTAGGTCACCACCCCTTTCCGGACCATTGTGTAGCCAGATTTAGGATCTACTTCCGTTGGGCCTATATAAACCCCCTCTTGTTTTTCATTCAAGTACAACAGGTTCCCTTCCCTCCATTCCTACCCTTCTACACCTTCTTTGAGCCCGGCGCTCCAGACTTTCTTTCAAACGTTCAATCTCTTCCCAATTCTTCTTCAAGTCCACAATGGTCCACTACACCTCCCTCTTCGTTCTCTCTGCGTCGATCGCACTCTCTTCAGCGCTTCCCCTTCAAAAGCGGATCGCCCAGACCATTGCAGATGCCACACATGATTGGGAACAAGCATGCGTGAGTTTTCTTTCTTTCTCGCGGTGTCATCTCACCTCACTGATACTTTCAGCTCTCCGCGGGTGGCGCGGGCCAATGCAACCCCCTTTCCCAAACAGCTTTTACGAGTCTCTTGGCTGCCGGAGGAAACTGCGACCAGCAAAACGCAGCTGACCAGATGATCGACCTTGCCAAACAACTCAACAACGATGCCGACATGATCAGGTTGACCCAACTGTTTGTTCAACAGCCTCGCAATGCTGTGGGTTCTTTTTATAAATTCTATCATTACCTTTCCTAATACAGTTTTTAGCCCGACAGCTTGCAAGTGCCCTACTGCCAAACTGCGCCAAAGAACTCTGAACTTAACGGATTGTTCCACTGCGAGTTCGCCGGATCCGACTTTACCAAGTTTAGTGGAGACCAGACCGGAAACGTCCCTCTTGGATTGAGCGCTGTCACTCCCCCTGGCTCGTGCCCCGCCAAACCCGACGGTCCGGTTCCCGACGGCGTCCAGCTGAACACTCTCGTTCAGAATCCCGGTGTCGGGTACGTTAATCAACGGCCGCTATTAATAATCTAGCTGACCTGAAATATAGATCTAGCGGATCCACAAGTTCAGGCACCTCCTCCTCCGGCTCCTCTTCCGGCTCTGCCTCCTCCTCTGCCTCCCCCGTCGTCAGCTCCTCCACTGCTTCCGATGCCAACAATGCAGGAGCCGGCGACGCAGTGGGCAGTTCGCCTTCATCCTCAGCAGTCGCCTCAACCTCGACTGGCACCTCTGCCACCGGTTTCCAGAAACAGAATGGCGAAGATGCCAAGGCTCTCAACACGCAGTTCGCTAGCCTAACAGCGTCGTCTCCTTGTACCGACGGAGACGAAGCCTGCGTCAACGGGGGCTTCGCGCAATGTGTCGGGGGTCAGTTCACGATCACTCAATGCGGTGGTGGTACTCAGTGCTTTGCCCTTCCCCTGGTGAACTCGGCCGGAACTGTATGTCTCGTCTCCTTTCGTTTTGATGGTTCTCATCCTAACTTTCCCTTCAGTCTATTACTTGCACGACTCCGGCTGATGCTGATTCGCGCATTGCTGCCACCGGCGCTTGAGGAGATGAATGGTCTAGTCAATTACTTTTACAACTGTGTATGTTATGGGTGTCGATGGAGATGGAACTCGATTTCTCAACACGCACGGCCTCGCACGGAGTTGCAAGCAAGCTAGTGGGATAATGATGATTGATGTACTATTCTGATCTTCCGCTAACATGATGGAACTTTAGCATGCATCAATTGTATGAAGTTTTATCTTTTTTTTCAGTCTCTCTACTTCCAGTAGGTACCGGCAAGGCATCCTGATGTCCCGTTCTAATGCTATCATCTTCTGATACATGCGAATCTCCGGTTCCACTTCATCTCCCCTTTGCTCCTTCCTTCACCCAGATGCTAACACTTCGAGCGGAACACTTGAACTCTGCCCAACCATCATCTCCAATGATAACTTCACCTTGATACCACCCTAGCAAGTCTTTCCACTTTTCACCAGCATGTTCCTACCAATATTCAGTAAGTAACGACCGTAACAACTGAAATGATGTAACTCACCTTGCCGACTTCCATACGCTTTGATCTGGAGATCAGTTAGTTAAATATCTATATATATCACGTTCGTGAAAGAATCACAGACCCTTCACCCGATCCATTACACAAAACTACGGCACAGCCGTCGTTTCCTTTATCCTTCTCGCCCATCCTCACCCACCCCACACAGTTCATATGGTCCCAATAATCCCTCAGCTCGCCGTATGCAAACAGCTTGCGTGCACGGATCATAACATCAAGCTGAGATACCGGTTCCTGAGGATTATCTCCTTCCGTGCCGTACAGGTCGCCCCAAAAGACGCATCTACATCAATGAAAAGACTAATCAAAGGTAGTAATAATAGCGAGAACTTACGGGTACCCGGATGGTCGCAACAGGATCAAAGCGTATGCTAAGGGCTTAAACACCGGAGAAACCCAGCTCTCTAGTGCTTGGCCGACTTGCTATAGAACCCGGATCACTCAACAAAAAAGCATCAAGCATATCGTTACTACACCGCTCACAGTACTAGAAAGCCATCAGAAGATAAATATATAAGGATAACGAAACGCACTCATGATTATCAACGAGGGTCACCGCATCAATCGGCCTCTTTTGGACAATCGTGGAGTCCCAAATGGCCCGCATATCATACTCTTCGGCTCTGTCTCCGGCTTCCTTGAAGTTGTAGTGTAACGGCGTGTCGAATACGCTATACTAATTACGGCATGAATTTTATCGTAATAAGCAAGATATGAATAACAAACCTGCGTCCCGAGTGCGCTGAGATAGTCCTCCAAGTCGCTCAAGTCATCCTTCCAGTACTCGCCAACGGCAAACAGTTGAGGGTCATTAGTGTCCTCGCGTACAATTTTGACAAAATCAGCAATGAACTGGCTGTCGATGTGCTACGATCATGAAATGAGCTCCAGTGGTTCCAAAGATGTGACTGAAAGGCTACCTTGACAGCATCAAATCTGAATCCAACAGCACCGGTTTCCTTGATAACCCATTTTCCCCAATTGATAACATCTTTCCGTGCATCCGGGTGGCTGTGATCGATATCTGCGCCCACTACATGATGGTAAGTTCGCTGACATCAAAGCTATGGTATTAGAAAACTTACTCAAATAGTCGTAATTGCTGTTCTCGTCGTCTACGCCTTGGGCCCAGTTCTTACCATC
This sequence comes from Armillaria novae-zelandiae, assembly GCA_030435655.1. Lineage (NCBI taxonomy): Eukaryota > Fungi > Basidiomycota > Agaricomycetes > Agaricales > Physalacriaceae > Armillaria > Armillaria novae-zelandiae. Next base: position 831,009 of record JAUEPR010000015.1, on the reverse strand, counting down.
CCCGTGAATGCGAAAGATCGCCGATTTACCGTTCTTATCGTCATAATCTACCCCGGTAAAGTGGTTGAAGTTCCACTTGAATTTGCTGTGCTGGAAAAAAAATGCGTAAACGCGTTGTATCAGACGGCGCAATGCGCCCTACCTTGCCGCCTCTCCCAGGGAAATCGAAGGCGGTCCAGCCCTATAGCTGTGGTCAGAAAACAGCTAAAACTAAACCAGAATGACGCACCTCGATGTCATAAATATCAGAGATCTCCTTGTTTCTGTCGTTGGTATCGACCTCGATAGCACCAAATTCTTCCGTTCTCTCTGCTCCAAATCTGCGCATCAATTAGTCGTGAGAAGTTTAAAAGGAGAAACGGGCACGCACTTGTGGTTCAACACCGCGTCTATGTAGGTTACAATTCCGTGTTGCTTGGCCTTCTTGATGGCGCGCAAAAACTCCTCTTTTGTACCGTATTTAGTCCTTACCCCGCCTTTTTGATCAAACTCGCCGAGGTCATACAGATCGTAAACGTCATAGCCAACTGACTCCTGGCCGGCCGCCTTTGTAGGAGCTAGCACCAATGTCAGTGTGAAATGGTGAGCGCATCTTCGACAACGTACGAGGCAACCACATGGCGGTAATCCCCATCTCGCCCAACTCTGGCGATACATCCGCGATTTTCTTCCAGTGAACGCCATTTCCTTCAGAGTACCACTCGAAGGCTTGTATCTGTGAAGACGCATCGGTTAAAGGCGTTGTTCGTGAAAAGAATTGAACTCACCATGGTGTGATTCTTCTCGCTGCTGTTCGTCATGATGGTAGGAAGTGGGAGAAACCAACGCTGGATATCTTGACTCCATTATATACTAAAAATCTTGACAGGCAATGACGCGACGCGGTGACGTCGTTGGTCTTTAAAAGTCTATCTTGGTGTCGCCCACGTTGCAGATCTCGATGTGAATGTGCCTGAAGAACAGAGTCTTGAGTCTAATTAGAGTGAATAGTCTTCAAAAATGTCGAACTATATAGATCCGGACTGTTCCACAGCCGTCTTAGCATCAGAGTTAGTTTTGCATCAGTAGAACAACTCACTGACACTTTACGCACAATAATCTCATGTTGTCCAGCTGGGAATAAGAACAAGAAATCTACATCCCAGTGTAAGCATGGCTTACAGTCAAGCGCACGAGCCTGCACTCATATAGTCCCGCGGGCCCGGATCGGACAGCTCGGGACGATCTCTGGTCACGCTCCGATGTATATATATATACGTAGTACGTAGTAGCTTTTTCCTTCTTCCCTTTTCCTTCTCACCCACGCCCATATTCACACATACATACGCTTCGTCTGTTTCCCTAATATATACCTCGTTCCTGTTCGTTTGTGTTCCTTCGTGAGTCCTCTCAGTGAGGCTGCCTCCGGACAACGGAGCCGCCTTTCACCCAGGCATCTATATGATTACTGTGCCCCGTGTGGTACAACGGAACAGCTTGTCAGTGCTACAACTTCTCCAGGCTCGTTCTAGGTGGGTGAACGAAACCAAGAAAACGGGTCGCCGATCTGACTCATCCGTATACATCCGGATGGAGAAGCCGGCTCGAACAAATCAATCTTCAACCTTGCTCTTGATGTCGAATTTCGTACAAGAATCAACCAGCGCTCAGCCGAAACCCGACAACAGTTTTAAGGATTTTTCGCTGCTTCAGTACTAGTAGTAGCTGTCAGATGGAGAGAAAATAATACCGGTGTGTCCAATCAAGTCAACGATCTGAGTTTCTGGAGACACAGCATTTTGTGGTCGTCACACAATGGGGAGGATTTTGAGGCCATTTGTGTATGGATCTGGCAGGAATTCTTCAGCTCGAGGAGCAAAAGCTGGAAGCTATGGCGCGAAATCTGTTGGAGGGTGGCGCGGTACGTCTGCCCGGATACCAGCATTGTCGTGCAAAGCTTATAGGCGTCAAGGTATCTCTACCATCTTATTTAACTGATGGGATCTGTGTTACCAATAACTCTGAATGCATATTCTTCCTAGAGCTAATTTGAAAAGAAAAGTCTGTCGCTGACATCAACTTCTGCAACCGATTCAACTGGTACATTCGTCGAACTGGCTTCATTATTGTCACCCTTCCGACGAAACTTAGTTTAAAAACTGACTACAGATAAAAACACGACTGCAACACCTGTTGCATGCTAAATTTTGATGTACCCGATGCATCGAATGCAGGGCGATGCCTTGGTTAACACTGGGATGATCTACCTGATTGGTGTTCTTTGCCAGTTCCCGAATCTGCGGCGTGACCTGTATCCTCGTGGATAAAGTAGCCCGGAGGTCGAAAATTCTGGACCTATTTCATTGAGATGAAACGTTGTAAGATATGCGCAGGAGGAGCATTGAAAAGTTTGAGGCACAGGTAGTTCAAATCACACCTGCCATTGTTCATTGACCGATATACGAGCACTGAATACTCTTATCGTTCGAAAGAATGAGGAGTTCATTACTTCAGACATACGAAGGACTCTCTACTTTTTCGTGAGTCCATACTATCATTTCTAGTGGTAGTACGTTTCGTGCCTCTGATCCATTTTCATTACGTCTCTCACCCTCCGTAGCAGTCGCTGTATACCATGCTCAAAGCCTTTCCATCACTGACAGTATATTGTGGCATAGCGGTTTTTTTAGCTTCGGTTTGCCTATCAAAATGCCTTCCGTATCCCACACGTCGGAACACTTATCCAACCCTGCAGCCATCTTCCACGCACTCGTGCCCCAATTTGCGCATAAAGTTGGCCAAAATCCTGATGCTTTGTTACTAGCACGTCAAGTATTTTGACCTCGGTACACCTTTACCACTCGTACGGATCATACACCATCGACTAAAGCTGTCCTTGTGCAAAAGTTGCAGTACAGCGATATAAACATACTACTAAAGGGTTGGAACCTCCCACGACGGAGCTATATATAGAGCAGCGTCAAGGGCCTGTGATATAAGTCTAGGCACACACACAACTTCATTCATCAACATCAAAGGCCTAGCCAGATTCTTCCCTATAAATACCGGACCATCATGGCTGCTCGCTTCTTGGTGACTCGAATAACCGCGTTGCGTCAACAGCACCATGACATCCACAGAAGAGAAGACAGTCGTCGTATTCTGGGAAGGCGACGACGACCCAGAGAATCCAAAAAAGTGAGCCCTATGATCTAGCGTCCCTTTTCTGAGCGTTTTCACCCCAATTCGTTTGTGTAGTTGGAGCCACACTCAAAAATGGATCGTGACTGGACTTATAACCGCAAATGCCATGTTGTCGCACATCTCGTCGACCATGATGGCTCCAGCTGCCAGAAATATAGCGATAGATGTTGGATCCACCACGCCCATTTTTGAACCTATGCTAACTTCGACATTCATCTTGGCACACGGTAAGGAATACCAATCTATTACTTAGTCGGAAGTATTGATAACCCCCCCCAGCTTTCCTTATTTCTTATTATAATGCGATCTACTGTGTTTGCGGCCATTCCGGGGTGGTTCAACTGGGCAATATGTTCTACATCAGTACTCTTGGTCCATGAGCAGATCTAAGCAAATACTGACGGAATTTCAGTCTTCAATCTTGTCTGCGCTTTTTCAAAAAATCCATTCCAGATGCTCTTGTTTCGTCTCCTGGCTGGCGTCGGTGGAAGCGCGTCGTTGTCAGTGCGTAGGAGATATCACAATGTGCCAGCTACACCTGATCAAGGCAACATACAGCTCAGCGGGGGAGTTATCAACAGTTGCTGGAGCGGCAAGGACCTTAATAGCCCAAAGCATCTATATACCTTGGCAACTCTTTTGGGTCCAATCATTGGACCCATAGCTGGAGCATGGATCACCATGAAGACGACGTGGAAATGGATTGTGAGCATCATACTTGTCTCTGGGATTTCTTTTCAGTCATAACCTTTCCTCAGTTCTGGACGACATCGATTGCTTCCATGCTCATCCAAGTCGGCCACTTCTTTTGGCTCAGAGAGAGTAAGCACGGTATATAAGAGACATTTGTCACTCTCAAGTTTCTCTGCTAGCCTTTGCGCCTACTGTACTGGCCCGAAAAGCGAGGAGGCTGCAAAATGCAGCTCGTATAGAAAATAATATTAAATATGTTACGAGCGACCAACAGAACCCACTCAAGTATATGATGGTTAACACGCGAGATCATTTCTGACCTCTGCCTTACCAGTGATTCCGTCTACAAAATTCTACTACTCTATCCCGTCTGCCTACTTATGACCGAACCTATCATCCAATTAGTAGGGATATATCTTGCTTATATGTAAGGCCTATCTCCTCGTCCCGACCATCATGTGCTGATCGTGTTTGTCGATAATCTTTAGATACGGTAGGGCAATAGTGCTTCATCCGAGTACTTTTCTAACTCTTCTTGGTGTCGCCATGTCCCAGGGCTGATATATTATACTTTCCACAGTCCTGCTTTTTAGGACATATCTCTGATATTTTCACAGTGATACTGACATCAATTCCGGGAATATTTGTTGGCGTATATCACGAGAGTATTGGAGTTGCAGGATTACATTACATCGCCTTTGGGATAGGCCTATATGGCGGAGTGCACATCGCTAATGCGATCCAGGACAACTTATATCGTCGTCTTAGTGCTCACTACGGGAAAGATGATTGTCCCGAGTTTCGAATTCGTGAGTATCCTAAAATACGCATTGCCGTTGCTCACAAGCTTCGGGAAGTGTTCATGCTACCCGCCACTCTGTTCGTGGCTATCGGATTATTTATTGCAGGTGTGTCGACAACAAAGGCCTAGTAATTTAGACGTCGCGGGTACATTTCATTTCCAGGACGGTCCGTGTCAATGGGAGTATACTGGGTCGTTACAGACATCGTGAGTATCATTGCTTGCTGGATTTGCCAGAGCTTACGGCGCCATACACAGGGATTTGTCATTACTGGGTGAGGAACCCTGGCAGTCCCAAGCAGCGGCAACTTGATTCTTGTCTACAAATAGAATAGGAATCACGGTGAACTGGCATATAATGCAAAAGTACATCATGTGCACGTACACAGTTCGTACTACTCCAGGTAAGTAACTGCGTGTAAAGGTGCTGAATCTGCCTACGTCGACTTAACCTGCTATACAGCTCTCGAAGGGGTCTTTATACTTCGCTCAATTGTTGCAGTCATTTTTCCGTTGTGCTCTCCTAGCTTGTCAGTGACCATGATCTTTCTTACTTCTTTCGCTATCTGAGCTCCAACTTCAGATACCAGCACCTGGGTTATGGGAAAGGAAACACCATACTTGCGGGCTTGGCTTTGGGTCTGGGTTTTCTGTTGTAAGTCCTGTTCGCTCCCATCAGGTCCTTGTATACACAACACGAACTAGGATTTCCATTCTCTGGTTTTTTGGGGCAGTATTTCGTCGCCAAATAGTCTGGCCGGAGTCCAGTTCGACCCAGGTCGCAACGGCTGCCCCCGACTAAGTATCTAATGACGGGGATCAAAATGAAGGATTTGCTTGATAAAGTTCTACAGGACGACGAAGGCGCACACTATACCTGTACGATAAGTATCTGTGATCTAAAGAAGCTGTTTTGATTGGCTGTTTCTTCCTCTTAAACCATTGACGACCCTGTAGCAATACATTCCATTGCGATACCATTCTAGATGTATGCTCGCCTTGGTGGTCACGATGGGCGCTAATAAGCTGACCACAGAGGAAAATCTCTGCCTGAAATAAGCACCGGAAAGAGCCAATACACTTCAAGAGACTTGTTCCATTCCTGTCGTCCGACAAAGATTGTGTGAGCTTTGAAGCACTACTGCATACAAAAGACGGAACGAAGTGAGTGATATAACATGCATGTTTGAACGGACCAATGCTATCTTCAAAGATAGTGATAATTTCTAATCTATGCTTGTCTTGTTCTGCAGGGCCGGATAGCGAACTAACGGGAATTGATTGTCGTATACATATCGCTCAGTCTACTCCTGTATAACTAATCCGTCGCCTAATCCTCCATCAATTTCGTCGTCGTCGCTATCAGCGAAGGGAGGAATGAAACCTCCCCCTTCGCTCACGCCTACTACAAGCGACTTCAGCCTCATAATAGTCTCTTCGGCCTCACCAGCAGCCCGAGTCTTTACTTCTTCGACATAATCATCTACGCTGGCCATGGGGTCCCATGAAATCCGGTGTCCGCACCAGCCGCCCATGTTATGGACGTAGTTCATGAATGTTCGCCATACAGGATCCAGCGCCAGAACATCAGCGTTGCCAACAATGATGAGAAGGGCTTGAGCACGAGTCACAGCGACTATGGACAGTGTCATAACGGACAGAAATAACGAGCCAGAACTGGGAGACGCACCATTGAACCGATGTGGACTTGCAACAAAGCCGAGAGACCGTTGAATGTCTGAAGCAACGAAACCAGAATGGCTGCGCACGGTGGATATAATAATTATTCGACGTTCCTATACAGACAGAAGAAGTCAGTCCCTCCAAGAGAAACCAAAATGGTTAAGAATACTTGTCCTTGGAACTCCTCCACACTCCCGACGCTGATGTCCTCTAACTTTGAATCTCGGTAGAAGAGGTCTAAGATCTTCGTTTTCTGTGCATGATATGGTGTAATAACAGCAATATGGTCAGCGCCTAGGGCCTCCTATCAGCGCGGTTACTTGACATTGTTGGGAGAAAGATGCATTACGTGTACCCTTCTTTGCAACAAGCTTTAAACAATAGTTCTTTACGATTGTAGCTTCACTGATGTTGAAGTACGACGGCGAAGACTCCTCTCTTTGATCTCGACCAACAACGGCATGAAATATGATTGGGAACTTCCTCGTCGGAAGCTCCTCCCAGTCTTCCAAGCTTCTTGTCAGTATAGGATCACCACATGCCTGCAGCCGGTTTCCATAGAAGTGTGCATTCGAAAAGGCTAAAATGGCTGGATGAGATCTGAAATTTTTGAGGAGTTCCATGATCCTGAAGTATAGCAAACGATGAGAAATATGGATACGAAGCGAAAGAAAGTCTGTACGTAACGCCCCGTCCCCCACCGCTTCCATCGTCATTCCATGGCGACAGGTTATAACATGGTCGTTCCATCAACCTAACCAAATAGCTCTCCCTGAGCCCCAGATCCATCGCTAGCCTTGAGTGGACAGTGGGACCTAGCTGTTTTGAATCACCTGCTAAGATCACGTTTGTTTGATTGTCTGTCAGTCCCTTAATAGGGATCATAGTATCTGGTTCTGTGGCCTGGCCCGCCTCATCGATAAATATCCATCCAAAATGACCAGGCTTTATGCCCAGGCCTGCAAGAGCACCAGCGGACACACACGTGCAAACCACGACACGGTGTTTGAGCACATCTTCACGAACCGGCATAGCAAAAGTCATGTTTCCATTGACAAGAGAGAACTTGCGAAGAGTTGTGGGAAGGTCACCGTATTTGCGGGACAAAGAGTTCAGGCGAAATACGTCCGTAGGACCAAGGTGCATTAGTCTCTGCGCGATGAGGTCTGCAGCCTTGTTGCTGGGTGCACATGCTAGGATGTGGGCCTCGGGATGACTCTGGAGAAGTTGCCTCATAGATTCTACGATGGTCACCGTCTTTCCTGTTCCTGGACTGCAACAACTATTAGGGTCAGGCTATATGTATCAATGAGGGTCAATACTTACGGTCCGAAAACGATAAATGGCACGCTTCCTCTCGGTTGGTGTAGAATGGCGGCTACTGTCTCTAGCTGCTCCGGATTATCTTCAAGACTGCGATTCAAGAGGATCGATGCCTTGAAATCGGCTGGGGAAACTGGTCGCGCTTCTTTCAGGTGCTCAGGACCTGGGAACAGTAACCGAGGGGGGTCATTCTTGTTGACCAGGGCTTGGTGCGCACGGCGATGGGGAAGGCGGTTTAGAACAAATCGTACATCAAACTTGTTTCCACGATAGGTATTGAATTTATCGCTGAAGGCAAGTTTGACGTGCGACATGGCAACATTGTGAACGCGCCCTTCGAACCAAATCTTATCGGGTTGGCCAACAGGACAAACGAGAATGAAATCTCCAACAAGGACAGAAGGACGGCCTTCAGAAAGTCCTTTGACTTGGAGTCTAAGCAAAGTGGATTGGCGCGGGTCCTCGACGATCGTCACAGACACTCACCTGTATCTAGGGGGGTCGGCTTTTATCTCAACGTCCCACAATGAATATGCATCCAGATCCTGCCTATGAGATGAAATAAGCACGGCGTCAGGCCAAACCAAACTAAAACAACTTTTTCTGTTCTTCTTCTAAATAAAGCATGGTCTGGAAATGCTGCGCATACGTCTCGATGTTTAATGACGAAGGCATAAATCTCTTGACATCTCGCCTAGCCGATCTCTTCAAATACCCCTTTTCAGTATATACAGCCTGAACTAAGTGCTGAGGAACATCGAATTGTGGAAGCTTGGAAATCCACTTCGTAGGGGTCCAAGTGGGAGGACGAAGGCTGCGTTTGACGGGACCGTCTAACTTGATGTTTCGTCGCTTCCGCGGAGTATAAGGAGCTTTAGGAGCGAGGTACTCGTGATCAGCACGGCTACCGACAGTAGCGCTGATTTTTCTCTGAATGACAAACCGGCGACGGTTGACAATATTGATAAACACTAGCTCTAGGGTGTCATCAAAGCGCCCTGCATAAGATGGATGGAACGTAACAAGGATTCTGTGAGGACGACCGCAGCGTATGAAGTTCGAAGCGGGCGTTATAGCTACGGAGAACCTAGTAACGGGTACATCATTAGTATCAATCTTCAATTATATAGACAAGGAGCGAAGCCTATCATATTCAGCATATTGAAAGACGGCAAACAGAGAGTGAACTCCCGGGAAAATGTGCAAACGACTCACTTCGTACCATGCTCGTCCTGCCTCTGCGACGATAGCATCCTAATTTTCGATAATGAGATTGGTACGTTAGAGTCGTCTCCGCCAGTTCTTTGTACCAGCATCTCGACTACCACAGGCTGTTGCTCATCTTCATTGACGATTCCGAAATCAAGGCCTTCCAGGTCAGACACTTCAATCCCGTTCTTGTTTCTCTGAGCGTCCTCAAGAACCGCCACCAGCTGCTCTTGCACCGAATGGGTCGCGACATGAGCTTCGAGCTCATCCTCCCGAAAATCTCTAATTGGCCGACAGTGGGGGCACCTTTTCAACACAGGACCAGCCTTTCCCCGCTTAGATACGGGGCGTTGCGTGCCCGCGAGGATTTGCTGGTGTCTTCGGCCGTGAACGTGCGCTTCATAGTTACAAGCGTCAAGGATAAGCTCGCAACTACATTTCGTTATGTCGTGGCGTAGTGGGCATACCCCCGGGGGACGTCTGCAGCCGTCGGTGGAGACAGAATCATAGCACCATCCAACGGGCATCGTGGCGAGAGAAGGGGCGCTGATGATGCATTCTTCCCAGGATCTCTGGTGGGGTAAGAAGGCAAAGCGTGACTGATTCTACAATACATGCATCAACGTAAACAATCACCCGGCGTTCCAAAATAGCGCGTGGTAGCACCTAGACCTAATAGAAATGAATGTCGTGAGGCCGACCGTGACGGCCAAGAAAAGGATGAACTTTGAGGTACCAAGTAATTCTCCAATAAAAACGAGATCAATGCCAGGACTGGGATTGGCAAAGCCCCAAAGGATTCCGGCGTCTTCCATTGATGAATTGGTCGTTATTTATGCAGCGCAGGAGATTAGGACGGGTATCAGCGTCTTCGCCAAGTATGGGTCGAACTGTCGGCATTAACTTTCTGGTCCGATACAATTACGTTTGCATTTCATTTCCGGGACTCTTTTGTATTATAACAGCCTACAACGTTCGTTAGAAGTTCCCATGACGTTTGAGATAAATACAACGTACTCCTCTTGTAGTACGGTTGGCCGTACTGAGTGATTCTAGCATTCAAGAAATTCAAGACCCTGATACATAGGCGCTTGTGAGCAGAATTTCTAGCACCGGCAAAGAACTTCAGCGCCGATACGTTCACGATGGGGAACCGCGGTTCTTCATACAAGACACGACTTCAGTCAAGACGAAATTTTTTGCACGTACGTTTGTGGAAAACTTAGGTTTGCGTGACTTCGCGAATATCTTGGAGCAAGAAAAAATATTTAGTATCGTAGTATTTTTCGTGGGGGACGGGACCACCATCTACCTTAAATCGTCATGCAATGCCTCTCCTCCCCCCTTCCTTAAGCCTGCGTATGAGCCGGATCGGCCCTGGTGTCCGCTGAACTTGCCTTTTACATGGCAACCCACACTTTCCTTCCCTGACCTTTTCCCATGACAGCTGGTAAGCCCGTAAAAAGGACGGTTCCGCAGCCATGAGTTCTTGAGTGAAGCTCCTCGGGTCGCTACATTGTGCTCAGGGTGCTCATTGCTTGACACATGCGCCTCTTCAACGAAGATGGTCATTAGCAAGGTGGAAAAAATGCTGTAGTTGCCATGCGACCACCTGACAGATGTACGGTCCTTACGGTCCGTCCATCCCGTGATCTGCAGAGAAAATGCAAACTTCAAAAGTCTATTGCAAATCGATCCATGCTATAGTACTACATGGAAACAATCATTAAGTCGAAGTGACGTTGATGCCTGTGTAGACTCCACCCTGTATCAAGACCTCACTGCCGTCCGTTCCGCTGATAGGGTAAGTCGTACTAAGGAAGATCGTATATGCAGCACCCTCAGTGTAAGGGTAATGCGGCAACTGGGTCAAAAAATGAATGGATTATCTCAATATGCAAGTCATTTCACGTACCTGTGCAGTGAAGTTGAAAGTCGGAGACAGAGGTGGCACAGGTAAAGTGAAGTCCCGACGGGCAAGCAGGATCGCAGGCTCGTACCCATTGTTGTACGGTTCAGGAACCTCAATGTAAAAATCGGTGTACCGCGGAATTATGCCGAAGTATTCTACAGCACATTCCAAATTGACATTTATCGTGAAATCCTGAGGCATGGGTAAAGCTTGAGCTATCGGGTCATGTCACGAATAGATCAACTCACAGTGCCAGGTTGCAAATTGGTGGGAACTACTTGAACATCTCCAAACCGAGACGCTTCTGCGCAAATTAACCGTTTGCCGGTAGGTGAGGCATGGACTCCGACAACAGCAAGGGCTAAGGCAAAAACAGCAGCGAGCTTCATGACAGAAAGTAAAACGAAGGTGACCTTGAGATATAAGTGCAGACGGATCATGGGCTTTTATAGCTTTGAAGGGGCAGGAATGAAGGTCTTACCAGGCCGTACAGGGAATGTTGTGGAGCTTCGTTGTACCCTTGACCCCAGATGTGAAACGTCCAGGCACACGGAATGCATTCGAGATCCCGCACTATGAAGAGTCCATGCTCCGCTGCAGGTACGAATATCGACTTGGTTTATTAGCAATGGACCTTGGAACCCGGGGCCAACGAAGTGAGAGGAAAGCCTATAATTATTGACAGTCACGCGTATGATTCATGGCGAGATCGCACAAATAATATTTGCCACATCCGACCGCATAATGTTTCGTGTGCTACCAAAATTCGGTTTGGAGCTATGGTCTGGACGCTTAACGTAGCGAATGTCGTGCGAATTTGTTTGTTACATTGCTTCGGAGTGGTCTTCCCCCTCAGATGGTTTGGCCGCATTGCGATCAATTATCTCCTGAAACACTTGAAGCCACTGAGAACTTAGATAAGTCTGGTACCAGAACTAGTATAGAATGAGAGACTACCTTATGGCAAGCTCAAACAGTACAGATCAACGTTCAGTGATGTCCCAGCTTGAACCATATCTGAACGGGCTGTAAACATGATCCGAGCGCAATTGCGGGTGAAAATACACAGGTTTCAGCTTCCTTTCCGGTTCTATAGTACCAAAGTTGTTCATCTCCATGTTCCTGACCAGAGGTATCGGTCCTGAAGCGAAGAGCTTCGCCAGCTCTACCGTGACAGCGTTTCACCTCCATAGAGCGTCCAGTGCTCGATCCGCATGCGGAGGATGCTATGACTATTGCAGCACATGCAGGATCCAATTAGTTTACCAAATTTTTACCTGGCTATAATCTGCCTGCGTGTCGATCGATAGTTCTTAGAGGTACACGGATTCAGAGCTCCAATGGTCGACACTAGTCATATTTTCTTTCGTCAAAGACGCATACGGCAGGCTTTTATCACTGGACCTGGAGTTGGAACTGTATATAGCGCAGGACCGGCATCGTAGAGCAAAAAGGCCCACGACGGGAGAGTCTGAATCTCCCCGGTGTTGGCGGTACCGCCACGTTAGGTCAAAGTATGGGATCCCGGACCACAGCCTTGCCACAATTTCTGTTTGTTAGGGTAAGTGGGGGATTTTTCAGAATTGACCTGTGCGTCTCGAACTTGCGTAAAAGACGAAATATCAAGAGGCAGTGATCATGGAAGATCGAACTTAATCGACGGCACTCCGGCGTGCTACGTAATCAATGGCCGGACGCGACCACGTGCTCATACTATTTCGGGAAGTGGCGCACAATGACTCAAATTGATTCCGTGGGTATAAAAGGCCGCGTGGCATCAAATTTCTTGTCTCTTACACTCATGTCGTATCCTTACCATGGGCAATATTCAGAACAGTATTCGAACCCTTCAACGCCGCGTGAAGCCTTTCCTTCCTGGGAGGTTATTGAACATCAACCTCAAGCCCAACAATCTGAGCCAGTTTTTACAGGCCAGTTATCGCCGTTAACCCCAACGCTGATGCCGATATACACGCAAAATGTGCAGCCGGAGCATTTGACTGGTGCTAGCCAGACCTCGCCCATGGATAATAATACGATTCAAATTCCTCCAGCGCCACAGGCAAGGTCAGCCGTCGATGACGTAGTATATACTAGACGATTCTTACGCCCTTGCTAGTTCGTCGGAGCCATCTACAAGTGGACCTCAACATCTCCGTCGGACCCCCCCTCGATCACGGGAGCACAGGGTTCACCCTTATGCCCGACCGGGCAGTGCGGCAGGTCCTAGTGAAAACCAGGGTCCTATCATTAGATTTGTTCCGCCAATATTACCCCCAGTTAGGGTTCCTACAGCGCCTCCTCGCTCGTGAGCCTGTTGTGTTTAATAACGCATATATTCCAAAGTGGCTTACACGGTGATAGTTCTCCCGCTTCGGTTGGCAGTCGCGAGCGTACCTCTCTCTTGCTTTCGCCAGCGTCACGAACACTCGTAATCCGAAACGACTGGCGCTACGATCCCGAAACTACAATACTTACCGCCTATTTTGAGCTTCCCGGTGTTAAGCGCGAAGATATATCCATACGTCTCTGGACGTGCTTTTATAACCACTCCAGACAGGTAACCGTATGCGCTACTCGACACGCTCCCTTTCCAGGAGCAGTGACATCGCGTGATTTCGGACCAGGGAGTGACATATATTGGATTGAGGGCAAGTACGGTCAATGCAAGAGATCCATTACCGTTTCCCCCCACTGCAAAGTACGCCCCTACCCTTCCTTCTTCTACCTCGTCTATGCTCCGGTTCCCTTCTGTAAGACACCCGTGACTTACGATGTCCTAGCCGGAAGATATCGACGCAAGATATGAAGATGGTATACTTGTTCTGAAGATCCAATGCGGTCCGCCTGATGACAAGAATGAGGTGCAGATAGTACCTCTTCGATGAGAGCGTTGATCTGTTTTTGAGTCTTCGGTTCAAGAGTTCAAGATTTCGTGTGTGAAACTGTCCACCCAACTCAAGATTTCAAGATCGCTCTGTTTTCCCCCGCAAAAGTTGTATATGCACTTTCAACGCCCGTCGCGAAAGTTTGTTCATATTTTCGTGCATTTTGAAAGCAACCTCGAAAAGTCGAATGCTTTTTTATCATATCTTTCATTATCTTTAGCATATATCTTCGCACTGTCATATTTACTGTAGCTAGTAGAATTCCATCTCATCGTTTATTTCTGCTTTTGTGATCCTCAATTCGTTGTTTCACCCCTAGTCGATATCACGGATCCTCACCGCTTAGATCAATCTTCTGGTGTTTTCTGGTACCATCCTTTAATTTGACATTAAAGTCGTCTTGACAACTATACTCAAAGTCTGATGCGTTGGCGCGACGTCTGGCTCGATTCTGCCAACCGATGTAATCGTTATCGTTGTATGACGTTTCCAGATGCCATCGCTAGATGAAGCCACAACTCACGCAGAGGCACCTAGAAGCAGCATATTGGGTATACCGGAAGATTCAGAAAGGAAAGAGAGCGGTTTAGTGTCCAGCCCTTCATCGCGTCTTGAGAATATACGCTTCGAGCATGGTATCTAGCCAATTGAGCTTCTTCGCGGCAGTCGAATCCTAAGCCATATACGCGTGGTGTGTTCTACGAAGATGAGCACATAATACACCACGATCACGGATGGTTTCCATAAGTATACCTCCATCGATGGCTTGTTTTCAAACAGACTCGGATGTGGCGAATAGATGCTACTCGCATCTCTGAAGCTCTGGTGATTGCAAGGTCGTCCTCAAGACTGTGGGACGTTTAATATCTGATGATTCTTCAACTGGGAATTATTCACTTCCTCTTCGGCTGAACTGAAGGAGGACCCGCGAAACCGCATCACACCTCTCATTGATACAATCCAACTGCCCGGCTCCTGATCTGATCACAACATTCAAGCCTGCGAGGGACTGGCCTGCTAAAACAATCTTTTTTGGATTGAAAACTGCTCCGTGCGGCGGTGGCGGAATACGCTGTCCTTTCAGGGACGATGTTGTATGCCGTTACTCAGTGCGCTCATCACGCATGTAGACAATGAGTAGTAAGAATTACAATCCGGTGTTTATTCTATGCTTGCTAACAGTTGGCACCTGTTGGCACTGTAATTTCAAGTTAGGGTGGTCCATGTATATTTCTACCCATGACTCGTGCCTATTTCACTGATTGTGCGCTTGTACTATCATTGACACGCGCGGTGAACGACATTCAGCTCAAACTGGGATTCCTGTAAGCTGACGCGGAGCTTGAAATTCTGTACCTCATCCAGGCTTTGTTGAAATTGATCCGGAACCAAGTCAGTCTCTTTCATGCGTTGCCTTCACGGCTTCGCATGTTTTGATTAATTCAACTCGTATACCCGAGGCCAGGGGCTCTCGGTTTAGGATTTCTCAAAGGCAATCCGTTCTGCACCCGTTTTTCTTCGGGCCAAAGACGTAGGCCCCATGTCAATGAATATGTTAACCTGTGCTGGCGATGCAGCTGTCAAAATCCAGTCTCCTCAGCACTTGGGATGCACCAAATGTAAGTTCTGGTCTTCACAGGTGGACGTTTAATTTTCGGCACGAAATATAGTCTACCGTGCTGGGAATGCGTTTTCCGATTCATTCTTCTCTGAGATTCATGTTTGTTGAAATTTGACACGTCCTGAATCGTGCTGAGTATCTTTGAGGAGGTTCCACCTGTCTGCTTTTCGGTCATGGGGTTCATGGCCCACCCATGCTTTTCGTTGCGGGGGCGCACTTCGCCCTGTATTGAAATACTATGGAAAGATATGTCTTTACATGGGTCTGTGTCCATATATGGTTCAAACACGTTAGCTTCTGTTGTGGCTCAGTCTACGATCTCGCTAGCCATTGCCAAATATTCTAACCGTTCGGGCTCGGGAAACTCATCCATGTTTTGGGCAGAGCCTGAATGACGAATTGTCGTGATGCTTCCGTGGGTGCAATGTACACATAATGTCATCGAGTTCAGGTGTTTTCTGAGGAGTTGGAACTTTTATTTTTCCAGCATGGGAATTTACCGTGCACTTCGAACCAGCTCAGAAATAGTGTAGTCTTTGAAATTTCTTCTTTCAAGACACTGATCGTCTTGGCAGTGGTCAATGCATGGACAAACAGAGTGCCTGCTCATCTCCTTCTGCATATAGATATCCTCCCAATATCCATAATTTCACAAGCGCCTCGAGGTTCGTACCCCATTTAAGTGAGTCATGTCGGTACCGACACCAATGTACTGGGTTTGCATCCAATTATGGCTCTTCCAAAGAGATCAATAGGGCCCTCATCTCGTTTATGTTTTTATGCGATATTGATACCCACTGCTTCTATCGCAGCCTGCGCTCTAGGCTGTAGGCCCTACTAGTTTAAATTTATATCCACCCAAATCATTGATCTCTTCCAACCCTAGTGTACTATCTACCAATTATGTCGTACTCTTTAATTTGCCCTTGAATTTCGCTTAATGGGAGAATGAGACCAGGAGCTTGGATTATAGAGTTACAGCCTTGGAAAGCATTGCTCGGCCAGCGGAAGGCTGTTCCACTACTGTAATGCCTTGTGGTTAGGTGTATGGCAGGATCAATGAGCGCCTAGGTTTATAATCAGGCAAACAGTTCATGTAACCGGATATCAGAGCTATCAGTGCTGTCATATACCTGTTTGTTCAATGCATTTGATCATTATAGTTTATAAAAGCTGAGACTTGTGTCCCGATTCTTGTCATCAGAGTTCCGACTATAACCGTGAAGGGTATCCTGGTTGAACCGGCTCAGTTGTTTGATGGCAGATTTTGCTATAATTACGAGACTCAACAATTGGTCTGCTGCCCGAGCCTCCAAAGATATGGCAACTCATCACATTTGAAGTGGCACCAAATGTGGGAATTCCTTCAATAGAACAGACACGTAGGAGGTCAAAATATCATAGTGTCAAGGGGTAAGTTGGAACCAAAATTGGTGGCAAGGGTATAGAATGCGACTATGATGCTAAAAGATCCCCAGAGGATATGTAAGCAACCAAATGATTATCGAGCAGCTGGGAAAGCAATATAGGATAACAGTGACTCAAACCAAAGCAAAACATGGAGGGAGTCTGACTCGAAACTAGTCTAGTAGAATGGAATTTTGAGGAGAATGGGGAATTTTTGCCATAGAGACTGGAGGAATAATGGTGGAGGCTTCCCCCATGGCTTGGTTGACCAAACACGCCCCCGGAGCCATAGCTTCCCTTTAAAAGCAACAAACTCATCAAGAAGCTTGAGAGCTTCAGTTGTGTTCGGTCTATCAAAGGGATTGTCACAGGTCAATTGACACAGAAATGACCTCAAGTCATCTAATCCATTATATTCCTGGAATGCAGATTAAACACCTCCAGAAAATCCACAAAGCATGAACGTACGTCGCAGACCATGAGAAATGTCGTGCCAAAATTGTATACATCCAGTTTGAATGGATTGTAAGGGATGCATGGCTGAAACTCAGGCACTGTTTTGATCTGGCAACGTGCCCTGATGATGGCTGCATTATCTCGACCCTCTTCCATCTTCTTTGAGCTCTCAAAGTTGATAATATAATACAGGACTGGAGTGACACAACAGCGATAGCGGCTTGGAAGTTTGTAATGTACACCGTCAACACTTAACTTGTGAGCGAAATGGAAACCTTTTGGGCATACTCTCGTAGCATCCATCATGAAATTGAGCATGCAAGCATCACTAGCAAACATTTTTTAGCGATTAATCTTGATCAGATAGTAGCTGCTGCAAACCCGTGAAAGATTTTGAGCTCGTGCATATAATCAAGACCCTGGGGTATGAACACTTGTTAGTTTATGAACTACTACGAAGAGTAAAGGACAAACTCCCATACCTCAAGAATGTGGCGAATTGCTTCAACAACTTCTGAACGACAATGGAAATGGGGTGTATTGAAGTCTCAAAGCTTGGGCATCACAAGGAGAACCACGTTCTTTTCCAGGATTTCAAGAATATCAAGAATAGGTACGGTGTGATTTCGTGGATCCTTCAAAAGTTCAGGGGAAGAGAGCTTCGTCACCATCATGTACTCTGGCGAGTCTGCAGAAGTCAGTTTAAGGACAACTTGAAACCTATCAGACACCCTTGTGGTGTCCATTAGTTGTAAATGCATCTATCAAATAACTCATCAGGACATATTTTTCTGCTCGAATCAAGAACACAAACAAGAGGAACTCGTTGGTCCTCAAATATATGGAAGCGACTCCCTTGCTTTCTAGAACCATCTGGATTGAGCCAAGAGGGTATCCAATCTGGGTGATACCTTGGTCGTAATCGATAGCCCTTTTCAAATAGAAAAGTATAGTGCTGTACCCAGAATCTTTCGCCATTCCTCCTGGGGTCTGTGAGGCTGATTGACGTTGACATGAAATTTGATGATGGTTGATGACAAAGGTTCGGGTAGTCGGACTGTACCGACCCTAACTTTGAACAGGCATGATACTTCTCATGGGAAAAACATGGTCCCAAGTCATGGCCAGGGTTTTTCCGGTCACGACCCGAACACCTTTTCTGTCAGGAACGGGACAAGGACGGTGTCATTGCCCTGTGCCTGTCTCCACGCTGCTGCGGTTGGGTTCCCCCTTTCCCCCCTTAGCCGTTTCGTCTTCTGTGCTCCCTTTCTCCCTTTCCCCTCCCGTTTCTTTCTCTTCCGTTGCCCACTTTGCTTTGGTGTGAGCGGCGGTGCCCAATGTTGTTGTTGTGAAATGAAAACAACAAAAAAAATGTTCGTTGGTCGGTGGGGGGGGGAGAGTGATTGTCTGTCCCCTACCTATGGAAATTATTTTATTTTATTTTAATCGTTTCCATTTTTAAATAAACACTATTCTCACATTCTGTGGGGTGGGGGTGAGACCAGACGAGGCTGACTCTCTTTTGCAAAGGGATATCATCAGGGATCCATCTGTGGATCCCTCTGTCAAAATCGCCATCGTGATTGGGGTCTGCGTACCGATATATCTCCTTTGTATTTGGCTGCACATCTTGTACAAACAACGCGGTCCATGGCCACAGTTGAACCTCGCGTTGACTTCTTCTTCAACATCTGAACACGATGACCATGGCCGCAATAATCCGCCTCACACTAGTCGTCAGTGGCACCGCCTGAATCTGTTCTTTCATCGACACGATAACAGCGAAGACTTTCCCCTCCCCATGCACTCTATCCCTCCGAGTCCGGTGACCCCCTCACCACCAGCTGCAATGCAGCCTTACAATCCTCCTATGCATCCTCCTCCTGTGTACCGACAACAAGACATCTCCTCCTTGGCCACTTCTTCCATATGGTCATCCTGTGGCACCCTATCTAGCATGTCCAACGAAAGTAGTATCGTTGACGCGCTCTCGATGTCGTTGTCCATTGTCGCCCTGCTCCTTCTTTTCCCTCATGCTGAAGCATGTGAGATGTCCTGTCCCCTGATGGCTCAGCTCCACATGCGTGACCTGCCTGTGGACAAGGACAGTGACCTTGAGGTGGAAACAGTGAACCTGTACGTCGAAATTCAGTCACCTCTCCCTTGGGTATCGCTTACTCACCTGTTCAACAGCTCCATTCAGTCATTGAAGGAGCTCCGGAGTTTTTGTGTCGTGTTTTGTATCCCGCATTCTGGCACCAAGCCGCTCCTGTGGAACCGTCTTGTCCAATATAGCCAGGCAGGCATGGCAAAATGGAAGGCGGATTTGCTTCCTCATGCGCGTATAGCTCACAAAGGCATGAGGAGTGGAAGCATAAAAAAACTGAATCGTCTTCAGGCTTGCCTTCTCACTGCAGAGCAGAGACTCGGAACCCAGCCCATTCATCCCGTGAGAGGTTCGAAAGACAAGAGGACACAGGCTGAAGTTGATGGACTACTCCTCTGGGTACGTCGTCATGAGATGAGATTTGAGCCTGACACTGACATGATGATCTCTTGTCAGGCCGACAAGATGGTCGAAAAAATAAATGCCGCCGGACCTACCAGTCATCCGCTGAGACACTCCCACCTGCCCAATAACAGGCAGTTATCATCGATGCTGGTCAGTTTGTTTCTCATTTTTCCTTTGTCGTTGAGATGCTTTGCTGATGGTCCACCCCTCCTGCTGCATCCTCCAGATTAGAGTCGATGGCAGTCTTGCTGCGAAGCACCTGCTTGATGTGCTGAAGAAGGTTCTGCCTGAGATTTTCGTGGAGGCAGACCTGACCACCGTGATCAACCAATGCCTGGTGGAAGCTACAGAATCGAACACTATCGAAAAGCTGATGTCCAAATTGGTCACCGATTCCTCCGCTGAGGATGGTCCCTTCAGCTCACCTTCGATGCCCATCTCAACTCATGATTACGAGTTCACTGCGGATGTGACGTCTGACTTGGTCGCCGATTCTTCTGCTGAGGCTGGTCCCTCCGGCTCGTTCTTGATGCCCAGTCAGACTCTGGCACCCTCTCAGCCCGAGCACTCCATGACACAGCCTGCCTTTGTCTCCACTGGTTTAACTGGTGGCATAGTCGGTGTACAGGAGAACCTGTGCCTTGCAGATGGCCAAGTTTTGTTTTATACTGAGGCGATGTTACCGAAGAACCCCCCCACCCGATATGGAAACGACTTAGACAGGTTGATCACTGGTTGGAGCGATGGCAACCTGTACTACGAGAAGCCGCTGATTCCTTTCTACCCTGTTGTTGTGGACGGCATCCCAGTTCCCATCAAGTACTGGCGAGACATGTACATGAGGAAAAATGGGCAGTGGAAGGTTTTGAAAGGGCCCTGGACAAATTGGAAGGTCAGTATCATCCCTTACATCGGAAGCAGTGACTCACATGAATTTCACAGCACATTATGGAGAGCTATGAGGCTCTGGGTCCAACAGCGTTCTGGGACCACTATAGCAACAAAAAAATGGGTCAGCGATTCTTGTTGACGGGAATCTCCAAGATACTGAGAGATGAACGGAAGGCTGAAAACATTAAACTCGTTCAGGAGGCTCATGCTACTTTGGGCGAAAACTTAAATGATCTCTTGAAATATCGCAGAGGCAAAAGTATGATGATGATGACCAGGGTCACTGACATTGCTCGGCTGTATAGAGAGAAATGCAATGATGAAAACAAAGAGAACCAGTAAATAATGTACATCATACCTTTTCCTTGAACCCAAAAATGTACTATCTTGAGAGTAGCGAATATACACCGATCCTTTTTGAGGTTTAACATGCCATGCCATGATGGGTGAAACAAGTGTCAGGACCCCCACATTCTGCATGGTGTCTTGAAGGTTTCATGTATGGTCTGAATGTAACATCATAAATGAAAATGAAAATGTTTTGACATTCGAAAAGTGTGATGATATATATGTAAACTAGAATGGGAAGCTATCACTCATTTGTACTATATATGTCTAATGCAAAAAATTAACCTGCTGGATAATATAACCGTGTCTACATGCGATTACTCTCATACAAAATTCTACCAAAAAAGGTTAGAAGGTAAGAAAGAATTCAAGGCCTAAGACACTTACAACGAGCAAAAAAACCATGCTCAAGGAAACTGCGTGACAGGTGTTCCAAATGCCCAGACACTTTGGGAGCATCGCGCCACAGCTTTAGTGAACGTTTCCACTCGGTCTGGGTTTCGCATTTGAAGTCGCCACCGAGGTATCTCTCCACCCGGCGTTGGTACCAGTACTCGCAATTGGCACTCCAAAAGCCTACATCGAGCCTGCTACCCCTCCAGCTGGCATCCTTGGGGAACCAAGACAAGTGTTCAGTCAACAGCTGCTGATGGTCTCCAAAACCCTTTTTGCGTCTGCCGCCCTCACACTCCACCTTATACACCCCACAGATTACATTGATTTGGTCTTCCATCAACATCTCGTCCCAAAGCTCATTGCCCTCTGCCGTATGAAGGAAACCGCCGATCTGAGTCACTCTGTTCCTGGGACCGGTGATCACATAGTCTTCAGGCACTTCTTCTATGGCCAGCCTCCAGATCAGGCCACCATGTTTGAGTGCTGCACATAAGATCTCATTGGTTTTGAAAAGCTGGCAATGCCTACCCATGTAACTAGAATAGTCTTCCATGTCAAGCTCAGATCCCTTCATACGGTAAGGAATACGCTCAACGGCCCTAAGAAACGTTCATGGCTGCCGATCTCGGACAAGAATTTGTTTGCAGGTCAGCAGTCGGATCCCCCAGGTGCAAAGATACTCTATCAACTCGTCGAGAGTGTGTGAGCTGCCATGATGGAGGGCTAAGAGGACTGCACTCGCACAAGGTATGATGAGTTCGTAGCTGGTTTCCTTGCCGTCTGAGATCGCATAGACTGCCTCCACCCCTTCAGCCATCCTGATTTTCGAGACTTTGAATGTCTTGTTGTACACCTTGAGGAGGTATTGAGGTGATGAGGGATCTACGTCTGACCACTCAGCAGGGAACCGGTGAGGGACATTTCCTCGAGAGAGGAGGCCGTCGTACAACAAGGTTAGCTGCTTGTTGGGGATCACATTGTAAGAGTCTCTCTCTGCGGCCTTACCCGACAACAAAGACTTGCATCTCTCTACCTTCTGGGTTTCAATGGTAGACATGCTTGCACCATCGGTTTCTGAGGGTGGTATGAAAATGCCATGGACCATTGCCAGAATCTCCTCAAGGGTTGTGGTTTTGAGCTTCTCTGGATGAAGTTCGGACCCTTCTTGTCTCACTAGGCGAAGCCCAAGCCCCTCCTTCTCTACCGGCTGATGGCTATGGAGCGCTATCGCCAACGGTTCCATAGCCTCAGGGGCGGTACCCACCCCAAAGTAAAGCTCCTCGTCCTCCTCCTCTTCCGTTTCAAAGCGTGCCGTGGGATCAAAATCAGAGTTCAGATCCCACTCATTGTGAAACATATCGGCGCTGGCTGTCTCAGTACTGCATCCATACATCCTCCACCTCACCACGATGTACATGCCTACGGATGCGATACCCCTTCTCATCATTGACTGTCCAGGTGAACACTGCTGCACCTTTTGATCCCGGCACCTGGAATCTCTTTGCATGCTCTTCTCTTTGTAGACAAGCTTGACAGGCTTGTTCACTCTTGGTATCCATGGTTTTGGTGCTGCGGGCCTCATGGCGCGAAAGGAAGTCTTGCCATGTCTCACCCAAACATTGGGAATGGTGCTTCTCCATCTTCTCCAAGGGTTCATACTGGATTCTTGGTCCCTGGACAGGTAGTTCGAGGGGTGGGGGGTTCGCTGACCAAACAACACATGGCCGTTCCTGCACAAGGTCGTCAGCTCGCCAAGCTCCCATACCCCATGGAGGCGAGTTCGGGACAGGAGGGTACTGGATTCTTGGTCCCTCCTGGACAGGTGGTTCGGAGGTGGGGAAATGTCTGACCAATCAACGTCAGCTCCCCAAACACCCACACCCCATTGGGGGGGGGTTCTGGATGGGAGAAGGGGATCTGACGAACTGAGAGTCCGGTGGCACTCTGCGCAGCCCAATGGCCAACCTCGTACCATCCTTAACTGTCCCAGGTATTTCCTCTCTGCACCTCAGAGCGTCCCACAACTCGTGCTTGGTAGGTTCATATTGTCTTTGAACCTGACACGCCGCATGTCGCTTGTCCAGGTGTCCCCAATACACCCAGAGGGGAATTCAATGAGAAATCATCATGGCAAAGGCGTCAGCAAAGTTGCAGTCCCCTACATCAACAAATACCCTGATACATTGGAGCCTCCCACCATGGAAGCCATCCGGTCCTGACGGTTGGAAGCCCTCGCCCTGTCGTGTGACCCATGTCTCCTTGAATAGGTCACAGATGTGTCAGTCAAAGTGGGGCGCCACTATCTCGTCCCAAAAGTTTTCACGATGAGCACTGTTGAACGTGATTTCTGCCAAAATCAACACAAATGCGGCCCTCGACTTGATGATCATCAGGGTGAGTTTGGTGTGATCAACATGCCCGTGACTGTATGCATAACAGCTTGGTTCTGGCCAGCTGTAGATGAGATGCCCCCGCTGTAAATCACTCACTGCAGACTGCAATAGGGTTCGAAGGCGCAGGACGATGGTCTCCAGCTCGCACCAGTCTCGCAACACATCCGCATGCATGTACTACTTTTTTCCCAATAACTCCAATGGAACGCTACTACGCGTATAGTTCAGGCAGCGCAACAGGCGGCATTGGCAAGCAGCATATGTATCTGAGGGAACAAAAGGTTGGTAAGGAATGCTATTGATGGTCCAGCTATGTTCTAGATATGGTAGAGGATTACTGGGGAAGCACTCCATGGGGTCGCCGAGTCGGCAGGGTAGAGTGACCATATGCTCTGTGCCCAAGAGCAGAAACAGTAGTTTATCCTGTGTGACAACAGCACGATGCAGTGTTTCCGGCCTAAAATCATCAGTCTTGAAGCTGGAGAGAAACATGAATGACATACTCTCGTGAGGTGGATGCCCCAGGAAGATTACTTTGGGAAGACGTAGTGACAGACATCATGTAGGCAAGCCTGCAACTTTCATTAGAATGAACAATGTTAGATATGCAGCACTGACGCACCTTGATAAAAAGGGATTTCGAAGACAAGTTACCACAACTAATGGACAATCACAGCTTCTAAGTGCAGGAGCCTCAAGTTGCGGTGGAAGAGTGTGGAGGTAAATTGGAGGGGTTTCTTTCATCCAAAGTTCTCAACCTTGGTCTGGAGGAAGCCCAAGTTAAACCCAGGACAGATATTAAGGAGACACGTTCCAAGTTAGAACCTGGGATGGTTGGTCAAGATCAAATGGTCACCCAAGTTTGAACCTGGGATGGTTGGTCGATGAAACACTGTCACCCCAAGTTAAACCTGGGACAGGTGGTGGCTGGTGGAAAGCACAATTTCGCAGAGTCCAAAGAATGCCATCTGATCCAAACATATGTAAAGAGGATTGTGTGGACTTCTGTGAATGGCTTATTATGGTAACCCCTGGATTTTTTAACATAACCAGCAATCAAGAGGCCACGTGCGGCGTAATTGCCATTTTTAGACCCTTGAGGCCTTATTTGCAGGCTTGTGGACTGGACTTGTATCACACCCATTGTGCAAATGATGGTCAAACAGTCGCCTGTGGTTTAAACCATGGGAGCTCATCTCAATAAAGCCAATCAAGTACATGCAAACGATGGCAGTTGTAAGAGGTGTGACCCACTGTCAAAATGGTGGTACCACCAACCCAAAGGCCCTACTGTTACTGATCATTGCCCTGCTGCCCACCCCACTGGCTTCGATGCATGTAGCAGGCTCAATCTCACAAGCTTACCTTTCCTCACTTTTTTTTCCCATTCGTTCAATGCCTCTGCCATTGAGCAGTTCATTCGACCATGAGCCTGAATCGCCATTGCTGGGTCGAAGATGATGAGTTCAAATGTGATCGTCAACTCACCATGTCAAAATTCTGGCTTCAATCTATCACGGAATTCCCTCTAGAAATTATGAAGCACCTCTGTCATTGAAGTATCTAGTGACGACAAAAGTGAAATTGTAACAGGTTGGGTCTTTAGCTTGCCCCCATTAACGTACCAAATTTCTCAATGACACAATAGAAACACTCCCTCCATTCATCGCTATGAAGGCGCGAGGTCAAGGCTCTGCCTCACGTCCAACCGGAAGCTCTCTCCATCCTCAAAGCAAGTCTGTCATTGAGATAACCAGCGATGACGAGACCAAAATTGCAACAAGTTGAGTTTCTTTTTAACTTGCCCCATCAAATGACTCAATGACACAATAGAAACACTCCCTCCATTCATTGATATGAAGGTGCGAGGTCGAGGCTCTGCCTCACATCCACCCGGAAGCTCTCTCAGTCCTCGAAGCAAGTCTGGCATTGAGATAACCAGCAATGACGAGACCAAAATTGTAACAGGTTGAGTTTCTTTTTAACCTTATCCATGTTAACGTACAAGTTGCTCAACCACTCAACAGACACACTTAGCCCATTCAATACAACAGTATGTCCCTTCCTAGGAGCTTGCTTTGATCGATACGGCAAAGGAAATTGAAGGCAAAATTTTTACTGGCAGCATTTGACATGCCGTATCGAGGTAATTTTCTATGGATCGCTAGTGGTGCATGCACTGGGTCCCCAATTCTTTCGATATCTTGTAATCTTTATTTTTCTTTCAAATTAATATGCAAATTATCAACACATTCACGTGAGGACAACATCCACTCCTATAGCTCTGCCGTCGGGCCGCCGGCATGATTGAGTTGTGTGCTTCCAGTTGATCACAGTTGTGACTAAGTGCTTTTGACCTTGACTTGCTGGCTTTACTCGCAAAATCGCCCTCTACCTCTGCACTCTTTTCAATATCCCATATGTCTATCAAGTATTTCTACATCCGCATCGGCCTGCAAGCTCGGGATGCCTTTTTCAGCGATATCAAGCATATTCATCCACGATCATCAAACTTGACAGACCAATTTCTGGCAAAGGTACTTTTGGAGGCAGAAAGGAGGTATGGGAATTTGCTTGCAAGGGAAAATGTCAATAAATTGTCCATCTTGTGAGTGTCATACCGTCTTTTCCCTTCGTTATTGAACTCAGCAGCTCGGGATGGCATACGTCTTTGTTAAACCCTCGTTATCATTATACCCTGCAAGGGTACAATAAGTCCGGATGGATGTCAGTTACTATAGAGATGGAAGCAGTGAATCAAGGCCTGGTATACACGTATCAACATCCAGATTGGAATCAGTGGATGGTAAATTCAGGTGGGCTTTGAGCCAAACATTTTTTCCAGCCAGGAGACCACATTCAGGTTAGTAATTTTTCTCTTCCTTACATTTCTAACA
Source organism: Armillaria novae-zelandiae (assembly GCA_030435655.1). NCBI lineage: Eukaryota > Fungi > Basidiomycota > Agaricomycetes > Agaricales > Physalacriaceae > Armillaria > Armillaria novae-zelandiae. The sequence goes on along the minus strand of JAUEPR010000015.1, from coordinate 804,395 downwards.
TAACTGATTTTTCATACAGGTGATTTAGTTGTAATAGTAATCTATTGGTTTATGTACCATACTTCTAGGGGAGCAGGTCTCAATTTTGTCAATTGTTCAACAGGGAGATGGTTGGTGGATTGTAAGCCTTATTTCTAAAGTGCTCGATTTGCATTAACTATCCCTTGGTTCAGACATAAACACAACCCCAGCTGCTCCACATTCCTCAAAACTATTGCCAATAGTCGAGTTGACTATTGCCCAGGCCCTTTCCTTTGCATTGTCTACATGAGTACTCTTACTCTTGTTTCATCGAGCGTTTCCTGAATTGTACTCGAGCAACATTCATAGGTACATTTTACCGGTTTCTGTGCTACTGATGTCCGCCCCTGGACAGGCCCGCTAAGTTGTTGCTGGATAGTCTTTTGGGGAGATTTATCCATGACTAGTAGGAGTTCTGTCTTGCAAGATGTAGATATAAACCGTTTTGCTACTCACTTTGGCGAGTACAGTTGTGCAGTGGATACCGCGACAGTACTAACACAAAGGGATTCTTACCATTTCCAACTTGCACATCACATTCCATTTGCGAGTAATACCATTGACTGGGAAGGCAGATATGTCAGTAGGACCTGATGCAGATCACTCCATCGCTAATCATCCCAACCTAGGGAACTCATGCACTCCAACGATGCACCTACTTCGCCTGAGGAGGACACCCATGTTGATGGCGCAGAAGACACCCCAAGCTCAGTATCTGGAACCTTTGGGGTGAATACTTGCACTTCCTCAATAAGGGCCTTGGGAGCCTACTTAAACGAGGTGAGTAGTAAAATGGTTTGTATCTGTGGCAAATTTTAATGTTGCCATATAAATGCGCAACTGTCAGTGCATCTTGGCTTCCTTTCGAGGTGGTGTGCCTCAATGTGGCCTTTGACGAAATGGAATAACTTGTAGTCTATTCAGGCAAGGTACTGGAACCTCAGGGTATGCCATTCACAAAGGACTGAAGCAAATTTGTCAATAATTGGCTTCCATCTTCCTCTCTCTGCCTGCTCTTCTTCTACTGTGACACCCTCCATCATATCCTTACCTTTCGACATCGATTGAGGTGCTGAATGTCAGGGATTGAGATGATGTCCACTCTATAGCATGTTCAAGCTCTTTTTTGAGATCCTCGCAAGTTAAGGTAACCTGACCGGCTGAAAACATAATCTCTCACATACTCATATCAATTAATAGGAAACTAGACAACGCAAGTGCCCTTAACGTGATGTTTTGGTGTGGTACGGACCTTTTGACGTAATAGGGGATTTAATCCTCACTAAAGCATTGGTGTTGAGAGTGAAGAACGTGGGAATGGGATCATTGTCATATAGATCTTAGATCCAATATTTCTGGTACTTAATAAATAGCTGATACTGGAATCTATTGCAATACTGATGACAGTGATGATTTGTATTACACAAGCGCTCTTTCATTTATATACACATAAATAGATCAACATTGTCTTTCTCTAATATATGATTACCGAGGGAAATCTTCTACGTATCATGCCTACAGACACCATTACCCAAAGAATCCAAGCCTTGACCTTGGTAGACCCACACTCTGACTTCACCGCCGCCTCCGAGGTTCTCGACGATTTGGATTAGAGCCCACATCTCCAAGAACCCACCACCCATGCCACTGACATGGACACCTGCAGCCCTTTCATGCCGGGTGCAACAACACCAATCGTTCCCTGACTGATAGCATAGCATTGGCAGAAGTACTGGTGCCTCCCAGACCACTGGGAATGGAGCCTACTCCTCCCTTCATGGGGAGGTTCCTCTTTGCCATCTCAGCTTTTAGGATGGTGCTCTTCTCGATGCCAACCCATCAACCTTGTAGAAGACCTGAGCTGACAGCAACTCTTCCCATGTCCTGAACTTCGCAAAGCCAATGAATGGCTTCCGAGGGAGCATGCTCAAGCCACCACTAGACATGAATTGACAGCCACCACTGTCGACAGAGGGTGGCATCAGCAATGACACTGCCTTGTTTAATGATAGCTAGGTTATATGGATCATTAGAGCCATTAAAGGCTTGAGGGTAATTTGAACCAGTAGTGGTGCACCAGCCCACCGTGCCGACCCCATTAATGCTGCCATATGACAGGTACTCCTTGCTGGGAATTTTGAAGGTGGCAACCTCAGATTGGGGAGAGAATGCAAATGTGATTTGGAACTCTCATTCCTAAAAAGTAGCATTAAGAGGATTATTCTACCACATAAGCCGAAAAATACATACCTGCATATCATCGAGGAAAACCAACGACAAAAATAGTTGGAATGTCCTCTTGCCATTAAAGCGGACCGGAGGATACACTAGAACTGTTGATGGATAGAACTGTAGATCCAGTCAGCGGCCCACAATGTTCCTGTTGACTAAAGATGTGAAGTGGGATGATGGCTTGTATATCACACTGGAGAAGGTGGCCACTGTATAATTGATGAACTTGACGATTCACTTGTATCTTCCCTTGATGGCTAGATGGGACACCCCCCTTTGGGCTGAAGATGAGAAACAACCATAGCCATCTATGTCGCGGTCAGAGGGAACCAGCACACAAAAGTGGAACTCTCAGACGTGCATGTGTGGCTGATGGGCAATAGCGAAGCCAGAAAGACAGTGGCAGAGATGGGTGGTTGTAGCATGGAAGCCTTCATCATAGCGAAACAGTGTGGTGGAGTTGCTGTGCAGATACACAGTCAAAATGCCACATCATAGTGTGATAGCAGACGCATGCGATATACCTTTGCAGCTACAACATATTGCAACTGTTTGCGGAGAGTAAGATCCAATCGCTTGAGACCTGAAGAAAAGTATGCCCGATTTCGAGTTCTTGACGAAGGAAATGTCTGTGAATTCAAGGCCTTTTGTAAAGGTGACATCTGGAGTATGAAAGTGTACATGTAGAGGTAAATTGGAGGGGTTTCTTTCATCCAAAGTTCTCAACCTTGGTCTGGAGGAAGCCCAAGTTAAACCCAGGACAGATATTAAGGAGACACGTTCCAAGTTAGAACCTGGGATGGTTGGTCAAGATCAAATGGTCACCCAAGTTTGAACCTGGGATGGTTGGTCGATGAAACACTGTCACCCCAAGTTAAACCTGGGACAGGTGGTGGCTGGTGGAAAGCACAATTTCGCAGAGTCCAAAGAATGCCATCTGATCCAAACATATGTAAAGAGGATTGTGTGGACTTCTGTGAATGGCTTATTATGGTAACCCCTGGATTTTTTAACATAACCAGCAATCAAGAGGCCACGTGCGGCGTAATTGCCATTTTTAGACCCTTGAGGCCTTATTTGCAGGCTTGTGGACTGGACTTGTATCACACCCATTGTGCAAATGATGGTCAAACAGTCACCTGTGGTTTAAACCATGGGAGCTCATCTCGATAAAGCCAATCAAGTACATGCAAACGATGGCAGTTGTAAGAGGTGTGACCCGCTGTCAAAATGGTGGTACCACCAACCCAAAGGCCCTACTGTTACTGATCATTGCCCTGCTGCCCACCCCACTGGCTTCGATGCATGTAGCAGGCTCAATCTCACAAGCTTACCTTTCCTCACTTTTTTTCCCATTCGTTCAATGCCTCTGCCATTGAGCAGTTCATTCGATCATGGGCCTGAATCGTCATCGCTTCATTCATAGTAAGACATTCTCCTCCACTATCGTACTTTAGCCCTTCATCATCATGGGTGTTCGAGGTGGTTGGAAGGTATACATGTTCAGGATACTCTGGAACCGCAAAACTGAAGGTCCATCATAGCTGTTCAGGCCAGATACAAAATTGTTTGTTGACTGGTCTGCTAGCAAAATATCAAGTAGCTCGCCTAATCAGTTGGGGCCATGTCTAGGCATAGATGCAAGGTATAGTTTCTTTTGTGAGTGAAGGGATATACTGGACTGAGGTACTCTGTTGCAGCGGATGGATGTTTGCAGCAAAATATCATCATGTGCAGACCAAAAATCCAGCCCAGGCTTTGCTTTTTAAGAGACTCGGGCACCTATTTCATCTCCCAATCCTACCAGTATTCATTTTTGATGGGCCAAAGCGACCTGTGCACAAGCAAAAGAAACAAATCAGATGAACAACTGACTGGCTAACTGCAGACTTCAAGAGACTGCTTGATGGATTTGGGTTTGCTTACTGGGATGTAAGCATTTTTTTCATCAGTGAAGCAATATCTCTCTGATGCTTACATAGGCTCCAGGCGAAGCAGAGGCAGAATTAGCCATGCTTTCAAGTGTTCATAAGATTGATGCTGTCATGTCGGAGGATTTCGATGCTTTGCTGTTTGGTGCACAATGCATGATACAGATGTAAGTCCTGGGCTTCCCATTAAATCGCAATTTCTCATATGATGTTTACGACCAGAAATGATGAATCTGATTCTCAATACCTCATCGAAGTCTATGAAAACGATAATCAGTTCCTCCCTCATGATCTGGTGGTCATCACCCTCCTATCAGGTGGTGATTATGATGCAAGTGTGACCATTTTAAACCGGTGTTGTATCTAACTTTGCGATAGGATGGCATTCAAGGGTGTGGGATTCAGACCGCTGTTGAAATTGCAAAGACAGGCATTGGCAAACAGCTTTTTGATGCCCTGAAGAACTGCTCGAGAGATAATTTTCATGGTGTCACTTCAGCCTGGCAAAAGGATCTCTGCAACATACTTGAAAAAGGGAGTTATCATCTTAATTCTCGACACCGTTCTCTAGTTTTGCATATTCCGTTGGATTTTCCTAATGCCACAGTAGTGTCGCAATATTTTAGACCGTTGACATCCCAGTCAAAAGGTGAATGCAGGACGCCTGTGACACCTTTACCCTCTTTACCCGACATTCCGAAGCTTGCAAAGCTTTGTGAGGAATTATTCTCTTGGGGTAATTGTCAGGACATCATTCGCAAATTTGGCAATCATGTGTTTCCTGGACTTGCCATTTGGGAGCTTCTCCTTGCATGGTACAAGCGACGTGGGGTAGAACCAAACATTAAAAAGATGTTTACCCCTCAAGCCATAATTAATCAAGCCTGTTCCCTCCGTTCAAACCAACAACGGCACTCAAGTTCTGAATTATACGTTTCCCTCACCATCACACCCGAAATTTTCCACCAAATGATGACCTCTGTAGCTGGAAGCTATAACACTGCCACCCACGAACCCATGTCTAAGCGGTGGACTGCGAAAGCTGAAATTCATGTTTGGCTTCCCTGTGTCTTGACACTCCATGCACTGCCAAGCTTCCTGGACAAATTTCAGCTTCAAGAAAAGGAAGGGTCGAAGATGATGAGTTCAAATGTGATCGTCAAATCACCACGTCAAAATTCTGGTTCCAAGCTATCACAAAATTCCCTCCAGAAAGTGCAAAGCACCTCTGTCATTGAAGTATCTAGCGATGACAAAAGCGAAATTGTAACAGGTTGAGTTTTTTTTAACTTGCGCAATCAAATTACCTAACAATGCAATAGAAACACTCCCTACATTCATTGATATGAAGGCGCGAGGTCGAGGCTCTGCCTCACGTCTATCTGGAAGCTCTCTGCTTTTAGGGAAACATTCACGAAAGTCTTTTATTGACTTAACCAGCGACGATGAAAGCAAAACTGTAACAGGTTGAGTTTTGTTTTCAACCTGCCCAGTCAAATTACTCAAGTACACAACAGAATCTCTCTCTCCATCCATCAATAAGAATGTGCGAGGTCGAGGCTCTGCCTCATGTCCACACGGAAGCTCTCTCTGTCCTCGAAGCAAGTCTGTCATTGAGATAACCAGTGATGACGAGACCAAAATTGTAACAAGTTGAGTTTCTTTTTAATTTGCCCCGTCAAATGACTCAATGACACAATAGAAACACTCCCTCCATTCATCGATATGAAGGTGCGAGGTTGAGGCTCTGCCTCACGTCCATCTGGAAGCTCTCTCCATCCTTGAAGCAACTCTATCATTGAGATAACCAGCAATGACGAGACCAAAATTGTAACAGGTTGAGTTTCTTTTTAACCTTATCCGCATTAACATACAAGTTGCTCAACCACTCAACAGACATGCTTCGCCTGTTCAATACAATGGCATGACCTATCTAGGAGCTCGCTTTGATCAATATGGCAAAGGAAATTGAAGGCAGAATTTTTACGAGCAGCATTTGACATGCTGTATCGAGGTAACCTCTGCGGATAATGATGACAGTGAATTTGTCTTAGACAGGTGCTCCTCATGTATCCACACATAAATAGCTGCTTTTTCTTCAATCACCACTCTTTCTCTAATCTACAATTACCGAGGGAAATCTTCTGCGTATCATGCCTACAGACACCATTACCCAAAGAATCCAAGCCTTGACCTCAGTAGACCTACACTCTGACTTTGTCGCCACCGCCGAAGTTCTCGATGATTTGAAAGGCAAGCAAGAGATCTATCCTGTCCCTACCGATGGCCATTGGGCGAATCGAACAGGCATTACAGACGATGGGAATTTGGATGCCATAGGAGTAGACGATGATATTTTTGCCCATATTCTAGCCGCCTCTAAAGATATCCAAGAGGGGATGGTGGCTGCCTATACTAAGTACGGGGCCGGTTTGCAATGTGTTTGACACTCTAACGAACTTTGCCTTTCCTAGCATAATGTGTTTGTTCAACGACTTCCTCGCTCACAAGGGCTTCATTGAGTGCAGCATAGACATATTTGTGCAGAAGGATCTCAATCCTAAAATGGATTATTATATTGTCATTTTCTTGATGCTAAAGTACTTTCTATGTGAATTCTACGAGGTATCCACTGAAGTCTTTTAGATGTGATAACACTGATATGCACGGTGTACCAAAAGCGCCAGAGGAGGTGAGGAGTTCATGGTCCCACACGCAAAAGCTCTGTGCTGGCATAACCTGGGGTTTCAAAACAGTGGGGAAGCGTGGGATTGAGTGTTAGACCAACCAAGCCACTGGGAACCCCATGGTTTCTGACATCATATCTGCGTATATGGTTGGCCTTCGCCGCCACAAGGTGTGTCACCACACTCTGCCTTCAAACTCTTTCTAATGAATACACAGACTGCCCAGGGTGAAACCCCCACGAGTTCCAGGGCTGTAACGCCTGTGAGTCTCGACATACTAGTATGGCCTGTTCTCCTACTAATATGTGTGTGGTAGGACATCTTGCAAGTGTTATACCATTTCAACCATAGCCTGGAGAACTGGAATGAATTCGGACCCAACAAAGACAAGTGGTGCAGACCAAACACTCAGAGGCTTTTACAAGCGATATATTTGGTCGCATTTACATGCCTTTTGCGGATCAATGAGGTTTTGCATATACAGGCCCATGACCTCAAGGTTTATAAGGACGACGATGGCATCTCATGTGTCTCCATCACTCTGAGCCGGCGCAAAAATAACTACTTGGGCGGTGAGCACTATCTTTTCTCATGTTCCTGACCCTTGATTTACTCAAACATAGACATCCCACCGTACATACTTCGAGAGCTTCCAGACCACATGGCACATCTGTGCCCTGTCCAAGCCATTGCAGAATGGCTATCCATCACCCGAATCACCCATGGATATATTTTCCATAAAATAGATCGGTGGGAGCAACCCATCCTGGAGGGCAACATCGAGATTGTACGGTATCCATTTTGTCCCCAGCAAATGCCTCGCACTTATCCGTCATTAGAGTAAAGAACTCGTCTTGGATCTTTTTCGGAATAACCTCGTGGATATCAATATCGCCCCATATCCCTACGGCAACCATTCCTTCCGCCGCGGTGGCACTCAATGGTTTTCTGTGGACCTCAGATGGCCTATTCGCCAGATATGCGAATGGGGCGGCTGGTCCAAGGAGTGCACACATCTCACTATCATAAAGTATCTCATATCTTCGAACAATAATCCCACCATGCAGCGTGAGCATTTCTTCAGGCTGAATAGGCAATCTACAGTCCATTGTTTTACATGCGGACGTACATGTCCTTGCACTTAACTTGCAGAAATCTCTTGTAGCCTTTTCTCTTTTCGCAGATGTATGATTAAAAATGAATATTTACCTGACTATGTCCTACCATCCTTGCAAGATGACCCTCCCCTCCCCTCTCTCAGTATTATGATGCCATAAAGAAGATCGCTGTCGCACGGCTTTGGCCTGACAGGTGGCGGTCAGACAAGGAATGACCTCGGTTGGGCACGATTTGTCTGGGGATGTGATTTGACAGCGGAGCAGGATCCTTGGGAATGAAAGGAATGTCTGAGATGCCCTCCCGGCAAGGACGGTCGGTAGACACTGGAGGAGGCCATGATCGCCATCTGGATCCGCATAGCTGATTTGAAAATTGATTTAATTTTTGTCCAGGTAGAGTACTCCTGCGATATTTGAACAACATATGGTTAACATATAAACTGTTGCATGGTGATGTGCAGCTGCTGAAAATTCTTGAGAGAGAGGTGATAAGATCATGGTACAATTTTCTAGATAGCACAAAATGTTCAGTGTATTACTCTAAAATACCATCAGTGATGGTGCATACAAAAGATTCAAGACTGTTCGCCAGCAGGTTCCCTCTCATGATCTGTATTTGCCCTATCAGGACTGCTCTGGACTGCATCAGCAGCGAGGTCAACAGAGCAGGACTCGATCGGGTATGCTTTGAGTGATCTTCTCCAGTGCACTCCTTGTATGATTGAATCATATCAGCTTTGCCTAGTACATGTTCCACCTTGAAATGTTCAATCTTGGCCTTGCTACATTTGAAAATCGAAGAAGCTTGGAAGAGTAGGAGTGCATTGAAAATTCTGTTGCAGCCTGGGAAAGGTGGAGCACGTCTGAGTGGGGTATCCTTCCATTAGGATCGATGACAGTGCTGTCCTACTTTGACGGTTGACGGATTTGTAGCCTGAATTGATGAAGTACGAGCATATTTCATCAGCAGGGCTGTTGTAGTAAGTCATCTTGCCTTCGTAGATGAAACAAACATCTGGAAAGTCGGTTTACCCTTGGGAACAATTGGTTGGATAGTGTCGGCCTGGAGGGTTATCGGTGTTTACCAAGGACTACAGAGGCTGATATAGGTGCCATGTCTATGGTATTCAGTCCTAGATGCGCTACAGTACCATAGTAGTGCACATTTTAACAAGTACTGGTAGTAATTCACTTTAGATTAGCAATATCACTAAAAGTCCAAGTTCGTTGAAGATTTTAAGTTCAATGTCATGCTGCGAAATTTGAGGATAATTTGTGGTAGCAGTTGAAAAGAAATCAGTACGGAATGATACACTGACCAGTGATATCATTAACAACAAGATGCATGTCAGCACGTCAATGAAAGCCATTTACTTTGGTGAATGGTTTGTACAACTCTGTGGCTTGGTACAGGGACGAGGGTTGTCACTTATGCAATATAAGTAGCAATCAGAACTTCATAGCGGACAGAGTGTTTCAGGGGCAGTAGACTTATCATGACACCGAGGGAGGAGAGGACAGGGTCGTCTTGCAGGGATGGTAGGACATAGTCAGGTAAATATTCATTTTTAATCATACATCTGCGAAAAGAGAAAAGGCTACAAGAGATTTCTGCAAGTTAAGTGCAAGGACATGTACGTCCGCATGTAAAACAATGGACTGTAGATTGCCTATTCAGCCTGAAGAAATGCTCACGCTGCATGGTGGGATTATTGTTCGAAGATATGAGATACTTTATGATAGTGAGATGTGTGCACTCCTTGGACCAGCCGCCCCATTCGCATATCTGGCGAATAGGCCATCTGAGGTCCACAGAAAACCATTGAGTGCCACCGCGGCGGAAGGAATGGTTGCCGTAGGGATATGGGGCGATATTGATATCCACGAGGTTATTCCGAAAAAGATCCAAGACGAGTTCTTTACTCTAATGACGGATAAGTGCGAGGCATTTGCTGGGGACAAAATGGATACCGTACAATCTCGATGTTGCCCTCCAGGATGGGTTGCTCCCACCGATCTATTTTATGGAAAATATATCCATGGGTGATTCGGGTGATGGATAGCCATTCTGCAATGGCTTGGACAGGGCACAGATGTGCCATGTGGTCTGGAAGCTCTCGAAGTATGTACGGTGGGATGTCTATGTTTGAGTAAATCAAGGGTCAGGAACATGAGAAAAGATAGTGCTCACCGCCCAAGTAGTTATTTTTGCGCCGGCTCAGAGTGATGGAGACACATGAGATGCCATCGTCGTCCTTATAAACCTTGAGGTCATGGGCCTGTATATGCAAAACCTCATTGATCCGCAAAAGGCATGTAAATGCGACCAAATATATCGCTTGTAAAAGCCTCTGAGTGTTTGGTCTGCACCACTTGTCTTTGTTGGGTCCGAATTCATTCCAGTTCTCCAGGCTATGGTTGAAATGGTATAACACTTGCAAGATGTCCTACCACACACATATTAGTAGGAGAACAGGCCATACTAGTATGTCGAGACTCACAGGCGTTACAGCCCTGGAACTCGTGGGGGTTTCACCCTGGGCAGTCTGTGTATTCATTAGAAAGAGTTTGAAGGCAGAGTGTGGTGACACACCTTGTGGCGGCGAAGGCCAACCATATACGCAGATATGATGTCAGAAACCATGGGGTTCCCAGTGGCTTGGTTGGTCTAACACTCAATCCCACGCTTCCCCACTGTTTTGAAACCCCAGGTTATGCCAGCACAGAGCTTTTGCGTGTGGGACCATGAACTCCTCACCTCCTCTGGCGCTTTTGGTACACCGTGCATATCAGTGTTATCACATCTAAAAGACTTCAGTGGATACCTCGTAGAATTCACATAGAAAGTACTTTAGCATCAAGAAAATGACAATATAATAATCCATTTTAGGATTGAGATCCTTCTGCACAAATATGTCTATGCTGCACTCAATGAAGCCCTTGTGAGCGAGGAAGTCGTTGAACAAACACATTATGCTAGGAAAGGCAAAGTTCGTTAGAGTGTCAAACACATTGCAAACCGGCCCCGTACTTAGTATAGGCAGCCACCATCCCCTCTTGGATATCTTTAGAGGCGGCTAGAATATGGGCAAAAATATCATCGTCTACTCCTATGGCATCCAAATTCCCATCGTCTGTAATGCCTGTTCGATTCGCCCAATGGCCATCAGTAGGGACAGGATAGATCTCTTGCTCGCCTTCCAAATCGTCGAGAACTTCGGCAGCGGCGGTGAAGTCAGAGTGTGGGTCTACCAAGGTCAAGGCTTGGATTCTTTGGGTAATGGTGTCTGTAGGCATGATACATAGAAGATTTCCCTCGGTAATAGTAGATTAGAGAAAGAGTGGTGATTGAAGAAAAAGCAGCTATTTATGTGTGGATACATGAGGAGCCCCTGTCTAAGACAAATTGTCACTGTCATCATTATCCACAGAGGTTACCTCAATACAGCATGTCAAACTGTATGTTAACGCAGATAAGGTTAAAAAGAAACTCAACCTGTTACAATTTTGGTCTCGTCATCGCTGGTTATCTCAATGACAGACTTGCTTTGAGGATGGAGAGAGCTTCCGGTTGGACGTGAGGCAGAGCCTTGACCTCACGCCTTCATAGCGATGAATGGAGGGAGTGTTTCTATTGTGTCGTTGAGAAATTTGGTACGTTAATGGGGGCAAGCTAAAGACCCAACCTGTTACAATTTCACTTTTGTCGTCGCTAGATACTTCAATGACAGAGGTGCTTCATAATTTCTAGAGGGAATTCCGTGATAGATTGAAGCCAGAATTTTGACATGGTGAGTTGACGATCACATTTGAACTCATCATCTTCGACCCAGCAATGGCGATTCAGGCTCATGGTCGAATGAACTGCTCAATGGCAGAGGCATTGAACGAATGGGAAAAAAAAGTGAGGAAAGGTAAGCTTGTGAGATTGAGCCTGCTACATGCATCGAAGCCAGTGGGGTGGGCAGCAGGGCAATGATCAGTAACAGTAGGGCCTTTGGGTTGGTGGTACCACCATTTTGACAGTGGGTCACACCTCTTACAACTGCCATCGTTTGCATGTACTTGATTGGCTTTATTGAGATGAGCTCCCATGGTTTAAACCACAGGCGACTGTTTGACCATCATTTGCACAATGGGTGTGATACAAGTCCAGTCCGCAAGCCTGCAAATAAGGCCTCAAGGGTCTAAAAATGGCAATTACGCCGCACGTGGCCTCTTGATTGCTGGTTATGTTAAAAAATCCAGGGGTTACCATAATAAGCCATTCGCAGAAGTCCACACAATCCTCTTTGCATATGTTTGGATCAGATGGCATTCTTTGGACTCTGCGAAATTGTGCTTTCCACCAGCCACCACCTGTCCCAGGTTTAACTTGGGGTGACAGTGTTTCATCGACCAACCATCCCAGGTTCAAACTTGGGTGACCATTTGATCTTGACCAACCGTCCCAGGTTCTAACTTGGGAGCGTGTACCTCAGCGGCCACTCATTAATATCTCTGTCCTGGGTTTAACTTGGGCTTCCTCTTTCACAGACCAAGGTTGAGAACTTTGGACAAAAGAAACCCCTCCAATTTACCTCCACACTCTTCCACCGCAACTTGAGGCTCCTGCACTTAGAAGCTGTGATTGTCCATTAGTTGTGGTAACCTGTCTTCGAAATCCTTTTTTTAAGGTGCGTCAGTGCTGCATATCTAACGTTGTTCACTGGATCTACAGTTATATCCATCCACAGTTCTAATGTATCCTCCGGTCTGCTCCAGCGGCAAGAGGCCATTCCAATGATTCTCGTTGTCGACTTCCCCGATGAGATGCAGGTATGTACTGTTTTGGCTTACATGGCAGACCAAACCTCTTGATGCTACTTTTCAAGACCGAGACTTCTAAATCACCTTTACATTCTCTCTCACATTTGTGGCTACCACCCTTAAATTTCTCAACAAGGATACATCATATGGCGGCATTAATGGGATCGGCACAGTGGGGCTGCGCACTACTGCTGGTTCAAATTCCGCTCAAGCCTTCAATGGCTCTAATGATTCATATAACCTGGTTACTGTTAATCAGGGCGGTGTCCTTGTCCATAGCGCCCTTCGTCGATGACGTGGCAGTAGCGGTCAATTCATGTTGAGCATGCCCCCCCAAAGCAAATCATCGGCTTTGCGAAGTTCAGCACATGGGAGGATGCACTGCCAGCTTGGGACCTTCTCCAGTGGATGATAAAAAGATATCTGCAGTAAATCATGAAGTCGTATGTGCTCTTATTGTCCAGCTTGAGCCCTTCAAACATAACCTTAAGCAATAAAGGAAATGACACTGTCAGCCTCACCAGTAGAGGAAGGACTGCTTAAACCCCCATTGGCTTTGTCAGTTACTGTGCAGGGCGGTGAGGCACCATCAACATCTTTACAAAGGCCTTCCCAAGCACCCACAGTCAGAGTAAGTCATGCGTGCTCAGTATCAGATATTTTACCTATGTGCCTAGGCCAACTCACCAGGATCTGTTGCTGAACCGTTCCTGCTATCGCCATCGGAAGAGCCTCCACCTTCCTTGGCGCCTTTGATTGGAAACGTCAATATCGAGGTCAGTTGTAATAACATTTGACATGACCTGAAGCTCTTGATATCAGAGTGAGAGAGTATTTTAGTGGGCCTCCCAGACCGCAGCCGCAAGAACATGTTCCAGACATCAACGGTACTATTTGGAGGTGGCAGAGATACAGATGGGAGAGAGATGTTGCTGCTCTCAACGTGGTACATCCATGCCTCATAGCGCCTCAGAGTGAGATGATGATGCCCGAGAGTGAAAGAGGTGCGAGAAGGAGATGCGACTGAGGACCAGAAATGTGACTGCCTATGATGCTTATCATTCAGTGCCTCCTGGAATATCACAGTCGTCTACCAATACAGACTTGTTATCGTCAGGGGAGCTACCTACAGGTGGTCCGAGTCCTGCTTATCAAACTATGTCCCTCGGGGGTATTCAATCCTTCCAACAGCAACCGGATGTCATTTTCTATCGGCCCGTGGGATAACATCTGACGATATCCTGATCAAGTCTCCTTCATCATCTCAGCGGTCATCCTTGCCAACAGATGCATCCTCTGTATCTGGTTCTCTTCAGTCCCATTCTTTGAAGACCTCATCCATATTCACCGTTTCGTGACATTTTTGTTGTCTTGTCTCTTCATGATCCCACTGAACCTCGATTTCAAACAGACTCTTGTTCTTCAAGCGTAATTGTTGGGTCACAGAGTGGCAGAAGCTCAAATAATATATATCACGAGCAGTTGGCAGCTTATAAGTGGATACACATCCAGGCATTACTTCTCCACGGTTACCGTCTTCTGCATCAGGGCCTAGTTCTGGTGGTACTACAAGATATGGCCTAGATCAGAATCCTCTGGTGAGTTATTTTGACGGTTCATCGAACCAACTGGGTCCCTCATTTCAAAATTAGATTACTACCCTATACTTTGGCAAATTTCCGATCTTACTTTTGCCGTTTGGTTGACCCCTGATGCACTGGAGGGTGCTTTACAAGAATTTCTGTTCTCATTATGGTCTGATTTCCAGCGACTATCATTCAAACACAAGAACTCTAGGCCCTTGTGTTTTGTGAAGGTAAAACATCTTCCCCACAATGATGATGTAGATTTTGATAATCCTTCTGTATAGTTCGAAGATGTCAATCATTGGGTACCGGCAACTGCCGGTTCCAAAATGTGAGCTGACTATGCCTATTTTCGGCCATTTTGACGGCAAATTGATGTTAATCGCTTCAAATCTCACTGATGGATGCTCCTCTCTTTTCATAATGCTACATACAAGTTCAAGTATATAGTAGCACTATTCTTCCTAGAATAATACTAATTATCACTCTCATCCTGTCCCTTAATATCAATATCTATGATCTCTTCTTGGCACCTTTCAGCCCCTGTCTCTGCTTCTTCATTGTCAGCCTCAACTGCCAGATTCCCTGCAGCTCCAGTAACTTGGCTACAGCTGTCTGGAGATGTTTGTGTCTATATTTTAGGTCACTTCTGTCTTTTGCACAGATTTAGCCTTTGCAATATCCAATCCTGAGCCATTTTTACAATTCTTTATATGCTAGGCTAACTGAAAATCCAATTTTGCTACTGTGAGGTATCTTTTTGCACCATGCTGTACTTGGTATACTTCCTCAAGTATTTCGGAAGTACAATAAGGACCACATCCATCAACAGCAGATGAGATGGTGTAAAAGTAGGAGGACACCTTTGTTTGGTTGTATTTGTAAAGCCTTCGGACTACTGATCCAAATGCACCTGGTACAGGCTTCCACAACCCTCATATTGCTTCGGAAAAATTACAGGATATCTTTTTAAAATAAAATACATGTATTCTTCGGAGCACATTTTAAAAAAAGGCATTTTTAATGCCATAAATACAATGAAACTATAGTAAAACAGGGTCTTAAAAATATTCTGCTTCGAAGAATACATGTATAATTACATCCTGAGCAAAAGGTTCCCGCAAAAGTATTTGCGAATCTTCCTCGTTCGCGCTGCAGTAGGTGCATCCATGAAAGTGGCATATTTCCAGCCGAGATCGAGATCGCTCAGAGCCCGAAATTTGGTGGGGGTTGCCGGTACCCACAATCATGCGGCGAAGGCATTAAATGAATCCCATGGCCACTCTAGGAGATTCGGTGAAGGCCGTCGTACAGCAAAATTCTCTTGGTATTCGTACACCTACCAGCACTACTGATGGCAGGTTGATGCTACAGCAGCAGCAGCAAGCATGACCTTATTCTTGAGGGGCATATAACTGCCAGGGTGATGAACAACCAAATGTATCCACACTGGATGCTGCTTTATCACCTCCACCCCACCACTCATATCGCTACATCTCGTCACCTCCTCCACGATTTTTCGAGAACTCGTCCTCCTCGATGGTGTTTGATGGGTCAACGTTGTCATGCACTGATCCTTCCGACACATTGACATCTTCCACTGCCTCAGGGAGCTCAGCCTATTTGCCTTTTTGCACTTCTCCCTTCATGCATAAAATATCCGATCACAGGCTTCCTGATCAGCACCAAAGCCACCATTCTCGTCATTTCATTCCATGGCCAGCAACTCATCAAGAATGTCCGCGAATTCTTGTTGCAACCACCTGTCTACAAGGATGGTATGTTCCAGTCTTCTTCTTTATTTTGTGTGTCTCATTGACCATTTGGTATAGTTACCTCACCCTACTGCCCCTCACACTGAGGTCAACTCGAAGGGTGACATTGTCCACTCCGAAGTAGTGCGCGAGGACGTCCATAAACTCGAAGCCTATGTCAAAGAGATGGTGAGCAGTGATACCATCTCTGGTGCAGTTAACATCTAAAAGGTTCAAGATAATGTTTTGAGGCTTTGGACCATCGTGAAATCACAACCAGAGATCAGTGAGGAGCAGAAGAACCACATCAAGGCCCTCTATGAGGGTGTGCTACGTTCTCTTTGTAAAGGTCCCGATCCCCGCCCTTCTCGTGTCCGGAGTCACCGTGCTTACTCTCAGTTCATCCACCCACAAGTCTCCAGAATCTCGTCTCCGTCTGCTGACAAAATGCCTTTACTTCACCTCAAACGCAAAGTGGGTACAGCCTGGGAGTACAGCAGCAACCTCACAAGCGTATATCTCACATCTTGCAAGAGATCGCCACTGCTGGGACAACATTTAAAGACAAGAACACCCTGCTCACTGGTGTTGGCAAAGGTTCTATCGGCACGGAGGTAGTCAAGGGTCTTCTAGCAGGTGGTGTACATGTTGTCATCACAACTTCTCGGTACAACCATGCCACCGTCGAATACTACCAGTGAATCTTCCACTCGTGCAGTAGTCGTGGCTCTGCCCTCACTGTCATGCCTTTCAACCAGGGTTCGAAGCAGGATGTGGAGGCTCTCGTCGACTACATCTACGCTAATCTTGGCCTAGACCTCAATTTCATTCTCCCCTTTGCAGGTATCCTGGAAAATGGCAGAGAAATTGACAGCATTGATGACAAGTCTGAATTGGCTCATCATATCATGTTAACGAATCTCCTTTGCATCATGGGCGCTGTCAAGAACAAGAAAGCAAGTCATCGCTTCATTACTCATCCCACCCAAGTCATCCTCCCCCTCTCACCCAACCATGGGCTCTTTGGCAATGTCGGTCTCTACTCTGAGTCCAAGATTTCTTTGGAGACTTTGTTCCAACGTTGGACCTCAGAAAGCTGGGGTGAATATTGGTGCCTCGTGGCTGCTGTCATTGGGTAGGTTTTTACTATAACGTATTCCGACAATTGCTAACCAAATTTCAGATGGACCCGGGGTACTGGCCTTATGGGACCAACAAACATGGTTGGTCATGAATTGGAATCATACGGTGTCCGCATATTTTCAGCCAAGGAGCTGGCATTCAACATCCTCAGTCTCATGCACCAGCATCACTCAGGTCAAACCGATTTAGGCTGACTTGGACGGTGCTATGGACCATCTTCCCGATCTTGCAGAAATAACTGAATTGTATTCACGCCAACCTCAATAAGAAGAGTGATCTGCATTGACCCAGTCGATGACAAAGACATCAAAGTGCGCTACGAGAAGGATGACCTTACTCATAGTGGTGTTCGTCTCATTGGTATGTGCATAATTTCCCCTCTTGCCTTAGGCTACATCTGATTTCTTCATAGAACCCGAACACTTCCGTGGCGACGATCCAAAGAAGAAAGTCTTCAACCAAGGCAATGATCCAACCATTGCACCCCTCCATCGTGCATTGGCCATCTGGGGTTTGACTGCTGATGATATTGGTGTTCTGTCTATTCATGGGACCAGTACCAAGGCGAACGTATGTTTTTTTTAAACTTTCTATTCACATGAGCATTTCTCATGAATGTAACAGGAAGAGAATGAGACTCACATGTGGAACACAGTATTGCAGAACCTTGGTCGTACTGCAGGCAATGCCATTGCCATCATGGCACAAAAAAGTCTTCTGGGACACGCAAAAGGTGGCAGCGCTGCTTGGCAGATGTCCGGTGTACTTGACACCATCAACACTGGCATAGTCCCAGGAAACAGGAATAGCGAGTACGTTGCAAGGTCCATCGAGTTAAGGTGTTCTAACGATCTTTCATAGCAACATCGATTCCCGCTTCATGCATCGTACTTTCCTCATGTTCCCCTCAAAGTCTATTCAGACCGATGGGGTGCATGCTGGAGTCATGGTATGGGCTTTTTTTTGGCTCACAAAATCAGCGCTAATTCGAATTTAAGTCCTCATTCAGTTTCGGTCAAGTTGGTGGAACAGCTCTGGTCATTCACCCTCGCTACCTCTTTGGAGCTCTAGACCCTGCATACTATGCAGCTTACAGAAAACAAAACAGCATCAGGCAGCTCGAGACTTACAAGGTCATGAGTGAGATGATGATCAAAAACAATCTTGTCAAGATCAAGGAGAAGCCACCTTACACTCTTGAACTCGAGGACAAAGTTCTCACCAATTCTCTGGCTCGGTCGTCAGCAGATCCCCAGACTGGGTCATACTCATTCTCCGCGAAGCAACCCACACAGGCGCCCATCGACAACTCCAACCTCAAGGCGGTTACTCAGCTTTTGGAAGCAAAACCAGCCCAGGGTGACTTTGCTGGCATTGGTGTTGATCAAGGTAATTATAAAGGTCCACACAGATGTACCACTTGCTGATTGATAACCTTACAGAACTCATCTCTTCTGGTCCCTCGCACAATCCCACCTTTGTCTCCCGCAACTTCACCGATACTGAGATTGTGTATTGCAATGCTCAACCATCTCTGTCATCTTCTTTTGCTGCACGCTGGGTCGGCAAGGAGGCTGTGTTCAAGTCGTTGGGTGCTGCTGCGACAATGAAGGACATCGAGATTGTCAACGACAAGGCGACAGATGCCTTGGTCATCTCACTGTATGGAGATGCTAAGGCCAAGATGCCGCGAAAGGTGTTAGAAGAGCCATTCTGAGGTAAGGGCTTCCCTATAATGTTCTCCCAGAGGATGCTGACCCGAAAGTTTGTTGTTCGTGTCAGCGGAGGCCAACGAGACAATGGTGTCCTCATCAGTTTCAGTCAGCAGTCATACCCCTTCTCCGTTCATGCGTGCTTCGAACCCTCAGTCACAGTTATTGGAATCATCATTGTCTGAGGCATCGATGGTTGCGCCCCCCCCCCCCCCCCCCCCCCGCAATGGTCTCCCTTCAAGGATCCTGGTCGCCTGCAGGACAAGGCCAGCTTCGGCTCAGATGATGAACACTCCCCATGCCGTCGAAACCACACCATCCCGGACCTGGTCCCCAATGAATGCTGTATGAGTTTGAGGAGCTCAGATGGGTATACCCACACCGCCTCCCTCTGTGCGACTGAAGCTGGGCACATATGCGAGCTGTTTCCCCCCAGTGGCGCCGTCAACATGCAGGAAAGATGGAAGTGACTCTCCTACCCATCCAGCATGCCGTGGTGTGAGTCTTCATTTCATTGACTATATATTTGCGATTCTGATCTTGTTCATAGCCTCCTTCCTCCTCCAAGTTCCCTAGATGGTGAGGCTAAATCGATACTTTGGCAATCGCACAGAGATGACGAGGGTGTCAATACACACACCTACTATGCTGCCGCATTGGAACCCAAGGGACAGTCAGCGGTGCATCGGAGTCGATGGGCTCTGGTGCATGCAGCTGGTCACAGGGGAAGTTGGTTCGCTGACGAGCTTATCAGTCCTTCTTCAATCCCTGCTAGATGAGGATCATTGGTGATGGGGATGGTCGACGGGCCATCACACGAAATGGAATATGTGCATGATATTCAGCATTTGTTGAAGGTCATTAAGGCTCATCATAGTGTTCATCAAGACCAAGCATTGAATGCCAGCTAGGATGAACAGAAGCCCATGGCCTATACCCTGGGAAGCTCTGGTGAAGAAATCTGTCTGACAGAGAAGGATTTCAAAGAACACTGTCCATTTCGAGTATATTGCATTTTCAAAATTCAAAGAGGTCTCAGGAAGTTTCTGTTAGCATGACCCGGCAAACAGATGGCTCCCTGAAGATGAGGATTTAGCCAAGGCTCTGCAGGACACATAAGAAATGAACATACGGGGAGCAGCCAATATCATTAACTGTCATTATAGGACTGATGAGTCAGCGGCCACTTTCAGAGCAAGGGGGACACCCCGTACATTGTTCTGTCCATAAATGAAAAGAGTATGATCATTGACTCTTCTGATGAAGCCTCTATGCGCCTCCATAAAATACTCGGAATAGAACAGAACTGATGCTGGGGAGTATGTTATGTTCTCTTAATGAGTTCAGAAAGGTGCATACCCTGTCCTCATACTTCTCTTCCTTTCTTCTAACTGCATTTCATGGATCTAGTTCCTAGGTCTTAAGAGTAAGCGGTTCCGACATCAGTGCAATTTACAGCCCTGAAAGACGTTGACAGCCTATGCCACATCCCTGGAGTGGAATTCCGACCCTGAGATCACCAAAACTGCAGAGAGATTGTACGGGAACATTAACAATCTCGAGCTGTATGGACTTCAAGCCGAGGAAGCCAAACACCTGGTTGATGGAGCCGGTTTATGTCCTGGTAAGGAATCATGTTTCTTTAGACCTCTCATCTGTCCTTCTGATGAATAATGTGCAGGCTACACGATAAGCCATGCCATCCTCAGCGATGCCATCGCCCTCACTTGTGGTGACCAATTCTTCACATGCGATTTCACTCCCACAAATCTCACGTCGGAATTGATGAAGGTCCACTTGACAAAGATGGGTGTGGTAGAGAAGTGTGACTTGGCGACGCCGGTGAAGAAGGTGCCTGGGACGGTAGCATTTGTGAGCACTGGTGGAAGTCCCAAGTGTGTGGACAGGGCAACGAAGATACTGGATGCAAAAGGCAAAGGGTAGAATGGTTTCTTTTCATTGAGGTACTTTCCTTCTGAACATCGGCATAGGTTCTATATCGCACAGGATAATGAGAAACACTGTGAAGCTGTTGTCCACATGCTCACTGAAGCCATGGGAGCAGAGGACAAGATAGCTCAGTATTTCTATACTCAGACTCTGTCGCTCATGTCACACTCATGTCAGAGCAGTCGCTGGGCTTGGTAGGAAGTGAAACGCGCGTCGTTAATGTTGTGTGTGATGTCTTCAAACTGTTGATGGTTGGCTGGGTTGTGATGGAAGTGGTACATTTCATATTCAATCCCGCTTGAATTTATGATTCACTTCCTTGTTTTTTGTAGGCTGGGATTCACAATTGACAAAGGGATCTCAGCATGGAGCATATTCCCCAGCTGAGCTGTATGACATCTTAGGGGACATCTACGAGTGCACTATAGGTTCCGTCCACCATATGTCGACTAATTTATTGACTAAGCAGATACATATTCCTGAGCGTAGAGGAATCCAAACTAGTGAACTTCCAGCAGAAAGTGCAGAAGGATGTCAAGCACCTATCCAGCCACCTCAAATCCGCCGAGCTAGTTCTCCATCGTCAATTTGGTTGAGCTGAGCTTGGAATACAGAAAGATGAAGTCAACAGCACAGTTTGAGCCATCTTGGTCGGTGCATTGGTCGAACTTTCTTTGGGTCAGTGATGATATATCCTATTGACACTTATCAGGACTTATGTTTTTAATGCAGCCATGATGAACATGCTTAACATCTGCCTTGACAATGTGAAATCTGTGACAAGCGAAGCAAGAGTTCGCGAAGTAATGCGTATGCCCACTACGTTGACTTTTTAATTATATGGATTCTCACAAAGAATGCAGGTCTCGAACCCACCTTCCATGTTGACCCTCAGGTATGACATTCTCTTCTTTCCTGCATGTGGTGTGGACCTAATTGATGAAGTATTCATCGCAGCTAACTCGCTGACTGTCGAAGGTCAGGCCCAGTGATGAGCCTCCAGGCTCTGTATGCACAGAATTTGCACATTTTACAGCCCTCACAATCCACCAATTCCTCCTTTATTCAACTGCTACCACCAAAGCAAACTCCGGATTTAATTCTCTAGCCCACTCAATATTATCTCCGTGCAGCCACCAGTTATACAGTGGTTACACTTCAGTTATTCAGATGAGTTTTCGAAGGATACAGCTTGAATCTCCTTCCAGAAATTGGATTATTCTATTATCCTCCTACTACCTCCTACACCAACTCCGGATTTAATTTCCAGTTTGTTCAGCAATATCTCCATGCACCCACCGGTTTTACAGCAGTTACTTTTCGGTTACTCAGACGAGTATTCAAACAATACAGCTCGAATATCCTTCCAGAAATTGGACCACTCCATTATCTTTCTACATCCTCCTACCAGAACAAACTCCGGATTTAAACCTCTAGCCCATTCAGTATTATCTCCGGGCATCCACCGGTTATACAGCGGTTACACCTCGATTATTCAGACGAGTTTTCGAAGGCTATAACTCAAATATTCTTCCAGAAACCAAAGTGCACCAGTTATGACTCCTACTACATTTTATATCTGTTTTCGACCGGATTTGCACTATATCTCCGTGACCCATCACACCCTGGCATGCCTGATTGACAATCAACCGGATATAGCATTGCTACATCACCAGGAATCGTCATTTGCTGCGCTTTCATTGATCCTTCAATTAAATTGATGTGATTGATTGATCTTCTTCCATCCGAGTTATTTAAAGTGCATGGGCACTTCAGACCACGTTTACTAAGGCTGTTACATTGCCAAGACCTTAAAGTAACAGCTAGTAGCTGCGCACACCTCAGCAGAAGAGCTGCGCATTGATAATCCGCAGTTAGACAGTACCCCATGATCCTCACAGCACTTACAACAACCATATGGTTTCTCCTCAAAAACCCGGCATTAAACACAATGCCATGGCTTCAGATGACCAGTATCCGCATGCTTGCACCAGTTATTACTCAGCTACGGAGTTACAGCCTTACCAATGCTTAGATATGTTTTCTATTTATAATTTCGGACCTTTAGTATATAAGACTCTGTAGAAAATTAGTTAGAAAGGGATTGCTTCGAATTACCGGATATACACTCTATTGACGAGTTTATACACTACCAGTCGATCCCAGTCGCCCACAGTTATGCCCCATCGCTTGCTTTACTCTTAATCGTTATTGGATCGCATTATTACTGCCCAATAGACGCATTCTTGCTCCAACTACTTGCTTTTGTTCTCAAATCACTTCCACATGTTCACCGGCTTTACTGCTTCGGTTTCAGTTGTGATTCCGGTTTTATATTGCTGAAACCATCGTCTCCCAGCCCAGTTTAGGATCGTATTGCCTCTTTGAAGGCCCATCTCCGCACCACTCTCCATAGGATTCCCCTCATCATCATTGTTGCTTTTATAAAGCCCTACACATTTGTTTCCATATCTCCGGTTTTACAGATCAATAAACCGAGACTCCCACTGGTTTTAATTCGCTGTGGTACGTTTATTACCACCATTTCCGCTCACTTTATTAGGTATACATCTAGACATCTTGTCTATACTATTGTCGCATTTTATAGGCTTTTGCACCGTTTTCTTGGACATTGCTCCAGTTTTAGACCTATTGCCGTCGTCTATATCCGTTACACACTCTCTGGACCGGTTTTAGGACCTCCACCATTTGTTATATCCCTTCTCCATCATCTACACCGGTTTTAGGACCTATTACCGCATTTTACCGGTTTTACACTATTTTCTTAGACATTGCTCCGGTTTTAGGACCATATCCGGCGGCCTATATCTGGTGCATGATATCTCGACATATTCTATGTCTTTTGGGACGGTTTCTTGGTGTCCAGGTCACACCAGATCCCATTCTATCTCATTTGTTGAGATCCCCCTCAGCTTGCAGCCTGAGCCTCTTAGTACTCAACTGCTGAAGGGTACTACTTCCAGACTGTATAGTCGAAGTGTATACCTGCGTCTAGAGGAATTGACTGCACGGAGGTGCCCCGAACCACTCGCACAAACACATAGCCTTGACTACTGTGACTGCAAGCATCTTTCCCTACCTCTTTCGGAGTTTTGGGTGTTGCCGTTGCCATGGAAGTCTAGGTTCAACACCGGGGAAGAGATCTTCAGCGTGTCAAAGTAGGTGCTGATCCAATTTATTGCATACATTACATCTCACAAAATGCTCTTTCAGATGCATAGAGCCTTTGACCATAAAGGTTTGTGCCTGTCTTCATGTTTATCCATCAGCTTCATTGATACCTTGATAGATCTTGAGTGAAACACTGCAAGCCATGCTTAGCCATCCTGGCTTATCTCGTGGTCCCAGCGATTGCGGTAAACTGAATAGGCAAGCGAGAACCGGCCGTCGACCTTGAAAACTGAAGCAAAAGTCAAGAGTCACTGTAAAGTCGGATACAGGCCTGACAAAGGTCTGCAGGTCCACATAGTTGAATTCCATGTCCTTCAGCGTCAAGGCAGAAAGATTGTATGTCATGAACACGTCGGGCAGGACCGGAGGAATACATTCATACTCCCCACCACCACCACCTCCTGCACGATCACCGTCGATACCTTAGCTGTGGCTGCTGTTCTGAAACCAACGTCTTCCATGTCATTAGCATTGTCCAGCAGACCACCACCACCACCACCACCTCCTCCTCCTCCCCCTCCCACTGCTGGTATCTCTCTTTCTGCTGCTTCCACTGGGCCACCGCCCCTATCATCTTTGTCAGTTCCCCTCCATCCACCACCACCGCCTCAGCTTCTAGGTGTCGGGTTTACCATTGATCTAATTCACGCCGTGATTTGCGATTTTGGTTGGCGGGAAGACCGTGGTTGGGTTTGCTTTGTGCAAGTACATCGCATCTGCCAACGCAAACCGTAGTTGACTGAGAACTGCTGGGAAAGAGCTGAATGAAGATAAAGAATAATGGGTAGATTGACTCTTAGTAGGTCAACAGTGATATAAATCAAAAGTGGTCATCCCACCAACTATCATGTAGACTTCATAGTGTGTTCACACATTCTGTTGTCCGCATTCGTTACACACCTACACTTATCTTTCACTGTCTTCACAGGACATCTGTGCCCCTGCTTGGTCTCCTGTGATGGATGTACCGATTCCATGTTCAATGATGGAGACGAGTTGAGGACACCCGTAAGTGTGCGTGTTGCTAATAAGTATGGGCCAATGTACTACGGAGGCTGCAAATTGGATAGGATTAATCAATATACATGGCACAATGGCAGAATAGGACATCAAGAAAATCGGACTATAATTGGGGAGAAAATGATTGCTGGTACTGTCATTGATGATTGATTAGTTGCCCATTGATGGATAGATAAGATAGAGGAACACTCACGATGACTTCAAATGACGACAGAATTTTAAAGCAAGTTCTTCGCCCCCGGTGATCTCTTCTCTGTGATGTACAGCATCCCCCTCAAGTTTGCCCCTGTGCGCCCTAAGTATTGCCCGCTACAACAGTCGGATTTTCAGTGCTGCTTCCACATGACGATTACATAGAAATCCATACCTTGAGTGTCTTCCTCAACTCGGCAATCTCATGCTGGTGCTGGCGTGCCTTCACCCAGATGGCCATAGTCTCCCAGATGTAGCGCCTCCACGAACGACAGTCCGTCCAGTAGCAGGACATAATATCATTGTGCACTTGGAGATGCCTTTCCTTGAGCTTGAAGGCTTCTACCCAGATTCTAAGGATCTATGAGAGCTGTATTGTCACTATGTGTTCCAGTAGGCATACCTCTTGACCTTGTCCTCAAAGGTAGCTGACTCGAAGATAGCTGATTTATCTTTATCCAGTATAGCCTTGTGTTTCTGGTAGCAAATATATGCCTTCTTGACAGTTTTGTTCAGGGTTTTGACCGTCGCATTTGGCTTGAGCTTGAAGGACGACAAGATGGAGAATCCAATGACCACAATGGCTATGGTGTAGGACATAACTCTGGGGTTAACTGAGGCATTAAACAGAGATGCCAATTCCATCACATTAATCACGATTTTTGGCATTGTTAAAAGAGAGCTCAGAGATTTAGAAGTTGACGCTGGGGTTGGATACTTCGCAAAAAGCTGTATCCACCCTTTTCAGCTACCTGATGGCTGATTGCCGGCGGCCATCGTTTACTCTGTGAATATTTACACCCTTCCCTCTACCTCTTGCTCGCAGGAAAAGGCACGCCATCAATCAATAGCTCCCCTGTATGCTCGTTTTCATGTACGACTCTCACCATGACTGCCTTCCCTAACTAATGTCAATTGAAAAGCGCTCAATCCTCGGAATGATTAGCCCTACAAACTTTGTTCGCTTTTAGCTTTTATTTTTTAGTTGTCATTTTTGATTGGTTTGAAGGTGATAATCACGTCTTTTGATTCAATAATCCCGAGGAAGTCTGCAAGCAATGAAATAGTCTGCACCAAATGCACCTTGGTGTTGGTGCAGTGCACCAAGGGTTCACCACTGCTGACATCGAAAATGGCGGGGAATCAACACCTGTGACTCGCGTCGCATCACGCTGAATCTACATCTGTGTCTTTCTTCAATTGGTGTCTTTCTTCAATCTCAATCTGCCAGCACTGGCTCGTCTAGGACTCGACCCCACCTTGGATAATCTGCCAGATGACGACTTGCTTGGGGAACAAAGAACAAAGACTTGTGAACAAGCGGGAGACAACTTGCTAGTGATGCTACAACTGACGATAGATAGATACGAGCGTGGATGCTTTGGTTTGGAAGCCGATTCGCGAGCTGATGATGTGATGCAAACTCGGACTCCCAACTCGCTGTTTTATTGCGGCCAAGTACGACTCGCTCCTTGTCAACACTCTCATGGCCTCACGGCGACAGACACTAAAACATGGTAAGGTAAGCCTACTTGTCGAGGCACTCAGGAAAAAGGACGAAGGAAAGAAGCTGATGGAAGATGATAAGTCCGATGAGAACCTATCCTTACTGGCCCGTCTCGTGTGTGGAGAATACTAATGGTTTGTGTCATTTTCTGTGAGTAAAGTACCAGGGTTTCCACTAAAGATGCCTATAGATACCAAGGTAATTTGAGATGAACTCATCAACATCTTGGTTGCTGGTAGAGACACTGTAAGTTTCAGTACTTGCTTCATTTTTAAATTCACTTGTGGATATCTATCATTCGATCTAGATGGCCTCTCTTTTGACTTTTGTCGTGTATATGATGTGCGAACATCCGGAAATGGCCACTTGTTTACGATTGGAGATCATCAAGAAGGTTGGTACCAGGGCTCCTACTTATGAGGATATTCATGATATGAAGTATCTGCGAGCATTCCTGAATGGTACGCTTATCGATCATTTTTGTTAGTTTTTCTGATCACTTCGATCTAGAAACTTTGCGATTGTACCCAGTTGTGTAAGTGAACTTGCTTTGTTACTGATAGTCACTAAACCTATCACAATTAGACCTATCAATACTCGGTGAGCCATATTGCTTCTTATCGGACACCAATATGTATTAGTACATCTAAAGTAGCGACAACCCTTCCGAACAAAGGGCAGGCTCCATATTATGTCCGGAAGGATACAATGTAAGCACTTCATCTTCAATGCCTTCAGTCTGGCTGAACGTGTCAATTCAATACTACAGGGTTGCATATTCTGTTTTCTTGATGCATCAACAGATGGACTTATGGGGTCCAGATGGTAGGGTGAACAATTACATCACTTGCTCTTGCTTAACCAATCTGTACCTAATGATAGCTCTTGAATTCGATCTGGATCGCTTCCTCGATGGCCATTTACATAAATATCTCACTCTGAACCCTTTTATCTTTGTCCCATTCAATGCAGGTCCTAGAATTTGCCTCGCCAACAGGTGGGTACAATCAGTTTCGGCGAGTGTGCTTCCTAAATTTCCTCGCTAGTTTGCATATAACGAGGCTTACATTCTCTTCCTTCAGCCTTGCCATGGATGCTCAACCTGCTGAAGGAATCCCTCTCAAGACCTGGACCAAGGCTCCTGGAACGACGAAAGGGAGAGACAAGATCATGTTTGGGTTGCATTGCATTTGACAATGTGAAGGTTAGTCATACAAAGCATCTGACACTCGGTGTTGAAATGACCTTCGTTCGACAGGGTGGCATGTGGGTTAGAATGGAAGAAGCAAAAGATGATGCATAATACAAGAAGATCCAATGATTCAAGACATAGAGTAATAAATGACAATAGTGTCAAGATCAATCAAGAACGTAAAGTGAGAGTTACTTTCTTCAAAACATCGGTGCCACACGGAAAATGATCACTGCTCACTACCATGTCTATCATCAAAAACCGTCAGTTTTATTCCAAAAATCTCAGGGTAACTGGAACAGTGAGCGCTCAGGGAAACTGATGGATAAATACTCAGCAGTGAAAGCAGTGAACTTCGAGAAGATCTTGGTAATAATGTTCTGAGGTGAGGCGTGATTTGAGAGCGTAAATTGTTGAATGCATGTTTTGGCTTGCTTAGAGTATACAGAGTCAGAGATCATCAATAGAATACAAAAACAATACCCTACTTTGCCTGCAAGGCGATACATCGATTTGGGAGAGAGCATGAGTCACCAAAGCTATACGAGTGCCCACCACTCGATTTCAGCTGGATGAAAGCGACTGTTTTATTGTGGCCAAGTACGACTCGCTCCTCATCGACACTCTCGTGGCCTCATGGTGACAGACACTAAAATGTGGTAAGGTAAGCATGTTTTCCTCAGCCGCACGTCTCATCTTTCTCCTCTCCTCACAATCCTCAACAAAAACAAAAAAGCTGCTAAAAGCTGCTACCAAGGTCCTGCTCCCATCATCATCACGTTGCCATGCCGAACTTAGGCCCGTCTCTAATGTGCTACACTTATCATTACATAGGTAGTGTAGGTAGCATTTTATTAATCATACTACCTGTCTTATACTACCCATCTTCTGTCCTGTCCCCACCCGCTGTGTCCCATGGGGTAAGGGGGGTAAGGAAAGACTAATGTATGTGGGGGAATTGTGTGTATTGCGCGTATTTTTTCAGGCTGGCCTCAACTTCCTCAATGCAAAGCATAAAAAATATATTGAATTAAGCTTTCACTACAACACCTTTTCTCTAGTTCAGCTCAAACATGTCCATCCCCCAAATGTCCTCATTCCTTCCTCCTCCTCACTGCCTGCCCGCCCCCAATCAAATCAAGGTAAAGTCTATCTAAAAAAGAAGATCCTCCCCTCCCTCAAAAATGATAAATAAGATGAGAAAAAGATTCACCCCCCTTCGTCCCCCCTTCCCTTCCTTCCCTTCCCCCCACCTTCTCTCTCTGCCTTCTCTCTCCTCTCTTCTCCTTCCCCCTTCCCTGTCATTTCTCTTTCCTTCCCTTCCCGACCTTCCAACCCGACCTTTGACCTTCATTTCCGACCGACAACTGACTGCGACTGACTGACCTTGCGCTGTTGTTCCTGTCCCTCACTCACTCACTCACTAATAATATTAAAATGCCACCTTCCATCGCCGTCACCACCACCACCACCACCGCAAGGTATGTGTCTTTCATTATTCGTTTTTTTTTTTCTTTCTCTCTCTCTTTTATCTTTTCTTTTCTCTTATTATCTTTTTCATTATTCCATTTTCTCCTGTTTATTCTCTATTTTCTTGATCGAGCCGGGGGGGGCGATCGCTCGGCCCCATCACGCGTCCCCCTGCGTGCCGCGGCAGGCGCCCCAGGGCCTCGCCCTGTCACACCCTGTCACCGTGACGGGACCGTGTGCGATCAGTGTGTCCTGCTACTTCTTTTTCAAACAATCGTGGGTGCGACCTCATTGAGGAAGTATGACTCGTTCACCGCTCCGTAGGGATGAATTTTTTTTCGCTTGTAACTGTATCAAGGTAAACCAGTTCTGGTATCAAATTCAACGGTTTAATTTTTTGGGACCGTTGACTGCTATAAAATGCTCCACGCAACAAGATTATGACCCACTTCTCACTCCTCTACAACATCACTATGCTACAGTCCGAGATTGACGAGCTCATGACTAGGGTTGAATGGTTCAAGGGTTCTGTAGAGAACAACAAGTATCTCAGCCCTGAGCAGA
Organism: Armillaria novae-zelandiae; assembly: GCA_030435655.1. Lineage (NCBI taxonomy): Eukaryota > Fungi > Basidiomycota > Agaricomycetes > Agaricales > Physalacriaceae > Armillaria > Armillaria novae-zelandiae. Next base: position 774,315 of record JAUEPR010000015.1, on the reverse strand, counting down.
TAACCGATACCATTAAATCCTTGAATGAGTACTTTCGCCCTCTCCAACACACCTGTAGTTCACACTCCTAATGCATTTCTTAGATGCCTGCAGCTCCTTAGGGAAATAGAAATACTAAGTTCTCCCAGATCTGGATTATATACCAATCTCAAGACGATGATCCAGCGGCACCAGCTGCCTGGGCTTGTGAAACTCGGAGAAGACTTCGATGCCATCAAGTCTGCGTATCAGGTTTACCACACAATTTTGACCCAGTCCTCTTATTTTGACCCAGTTTGTCTCTAGATACAGTCTGACGCTGCCCGATCCCGGAGTGGTGCTACTGGTGGACCTATGAATTTTGGTATATACTTTCTCTAATCTTCCAGTGGCACGTCGCATGACAGGATACTATAGCCCGTATTCACAGTCATCTGCCGGCATGGTACACTCAAGGGTTTGTTGATTGGGCCCATGACACTCCTACAGTCACTTATGGCGCCTTGTCTAGAAACGCCAGCCAAGCCAAGCAAGGCGGATTATTAAATTGGTGAGGCCACCTACTCCTTCTGAATAACTATTGTTCAGAGCTCACAAAACTTTTTCTAAGCCTTCCATGGCCATTCGGGGGTGATACGACTTCTTCGAACGATAGCTTGTATTCTTACTCGGACAGCTTTGCATAAGTTCTTGCATGAACAAATATTTTTGTGTAATCTATACTCTGTTGCAGGGCTGGTCCTCCTCAGGCCAGTGAATCCACTAGTAGAAACCCTTAGGCATTTCGTATTGCAGAGACGATTTCTTCCAAATAGCATATGACTTATCATTACAATCATTTGTATCTCCCCGTTGCTGCTCCTTCGCCCTCCCGATTTCTTGTTTTCTCGTCGCTGTGACGCCATTGGATATCGAATATCACCCATCTCTTCTTACTGAATTTTTACTGCCCGCGTATGTGAATATGCGCAAGCGGTAAAGACTATTATTCACATGTATGTCGTGCATCTCTTGTGCACAGCTTTACTTGAAGCCATCAGCGGTGACTAGTTATCCACAAAGGAATGAAGCGTGGAAATAGCGGACCATTTCGCCAGTTCACTTTGCGAACCCAGTACTTTGGCGTCGGTACCGACATAAAAAGGGTGAACTTTGAGGCGCCTTGAGAATCAGGGAGATTAGAAGGTCATCTATGAGCGGAAGGAGAAACATAGGTACTTTGTTTGTCCTTGTCCTGGACACTGGGCATATCAAAAGAAGCTTCAAAGAACATGTCAATTCCGACTGTAGTTCAGATACACGGTATTTTAATCCCCATGCTGGCGTGGCGATCGGGACACCTTGGAGGAATCTAGAGTCGAAATTGGTCTAGTTGAATGTCGGAAGCCTGAGTAAACAAGGAAATCTTTCCCATAAACATTGGACGAATAGTGGTGCTCGGAGGATTTCCCCAAGACCCGGTTACCCAAACACGCCCGAGAGGTTCCATCCTGCGCCTGAATCCATCAAATTCAACTCTGAGCTGCCAAAGGGCTTCAGTGGTATTTGAGGTAGATCATCACTAGATTCACTACACACACTCACCTCATACTCAGCCGACGTAGAATGACCTGCAGTCATCTCATCCTTGGTATTCCTGAAACCCAGACCTTAACTGAGTCGATAAAGATTGTAAAAATATATAACGCACATAACACATGGTGAGAGACGTAGCATCAACGTCCAGTTTGCAAGGATTGTGTTGAATATACGCCACAAACTCGGGCGCAGTTTTCATCTGACAACGCGCTCTAGGGAGCATCGCGCCATCCCTGGCAGCCCTCCGGTATCACCTTCAAGCTTTCAAAGCCGAAGCTGCGCGGTCGCAGATCGGAAGTTTGTGGTGCACACCGTCGACACTACTTTAATAAGTGAAATGAAAGTCTTTTGGACAGACTTTGGCTACATACGTCTGTCAAGTTGAAATTAAGTGTGCACGCATCGCTGATGGATGGAGGCAACGTCTATCAGGGAAGATATCGAGCCAATGCATAAAATCGAAACCCAAAAAGGAGAAGAGACATGAATCGTGAACTGCTACGGGGGCACCATCCCCACCTTCAGGATCTGGCGAATGACCTTTGATCTGCTATCCGAGGCAGTTGACAGTTAACTTGAATGACGGGGTGACAGGGTCCAGTCTTGATGCTAACGAGGACATAATCAGTAGAAATTTTCAGCCAGAAAGTGGTCGACTTAGAGACAAAACTGCTCACCTTCATCCTTTGGGTCCGCAGAACGGATTTCCCTTGTCAATTGTTCCAGAAAAAACGTGAGACCTTCGGACCGCTGTGCCGCGTCGCATATGGTCAGACTCCAGAGCCTAGATACCAGATAGCTATGCCTAAGCTATATATATACGACAATTCTAACAGCTAAACGATAATCGTCCAAAATATACGAAGTAAGGAGGGTATCACTACCATTATACACAAATTTTTACACCTCCCTAGGAGAAGTGGCCCTACTATTATGATTACTCTGACTACGTAGTCGTGTCCGTTCATCGATAGCTCCATCATCGTCATCGTCCGTCTCGTTTTCCTCCCTCAGGCGCTCAAGCCCGACGTGTTCTGCGTGACCATTAGGATGCCCATCATCAAACGCATCAAATAATGTCGTCGTTTGATTTCGATAGGTCGAATTTCGCTGGCCTTGACCTCCTGGTCGCGAGAGCCCATCAGGTCCCGTAACAATCCCGTGCCATCCGTCTATGGATAGTCTTCCATTGTAGCTCAGACTTCCGGATGCTTCTTCAGGAGCATTGTAGCCTGAAAGCTCAACAGACGGGCCCTGGTTTCGTGAGAGGTTGAGAAGGTGAACCCCGAGGAAGATGACGATGAAACCTGATATTAGGGAGATGGTATTTGTGGCATCAGTGGTGTTGAAACCTTGGAAGAGAATGAGGGAGGCGACGATGGTCGAAGAGGAGAACCCGACGTAATACATAGGGTTAACTCTATAACGTGGGTCAGCGGCAATAGGCGAAGATGTCAATGTAAGACGTACATATTCACGGAAAACGTGTCTAGAGATTTGTTCAAATAGTTCATCTGCACCATGATGCAAAACGCCGATACCAATCCAAATGCATACGTGCTTGGCCGCAGGAACTGATTGTTTCCTCCAAAAGTTAGCTTGACGGCGACACCGAAGCCCTTGATAGACATGACAGACACAGAGCCGACCACAGAGCATATGGATATGTAGACAAGGGGATTTGTCCGGCCGTAGCGAGGTACAGCGTAGTAAATCATGATCAAGGTGAAGACGACGACGGTGAACACGTACAGCAGGAAACCTAGGACCAATTCTGGATTTTCGAAGAGGCAGAGGAAGAGAAAGAACACACCTGGTTGTACTGCATATCCCAATATTTCATCAACAGTCTCAACAGCCTTGTCTTCCGGAGCATGGAGAACAATGATCAATGATCCAATGAGCGACAGGGTGCAACCGAGTCGGCCTAGATGACCTAGCCGCTCGCCAAGTAAGAAGGATGCGAGAACGGCGCTATTCCAGGTCAGCACCTGAAGGCCGTGCTAAAGATAGAATGGCGCGCACCCAATTAGGACACTCAATGCGCCAAGCGGTGTGACCAATATCGGAGGGGCGAATGTATACGCAGCAAAATTTGCAGCTGCTGCGGGATGAGCAAATACTATTGACTGGAACTAACGAATTGACCTTCTCCTAATATCACTGCACAAAAGTCAGTTTCTACAGCAAGGAACCGAAACCTTGCATTACGCACGAGTCGACATTCCGGCCCACCATATAGGATTCTTAAGATATGTCATGTTATCCGATGCAGAGGCACCGTAGGTAGTGTCCGCCGATGCATTGAGGCCCTGTCGTCGCCGTTCCGGTCATCAACCCTTCCGGGACGACGTGCATGGCTACGCACCTTTTTGGTTATTATAGAGCTGACACCGATTGCCGCTGAGCTGGACACCGCCAGCGCCAGACCTATCCATTTGTCGTCCACCATTATCGTCTACAGTGAGCAGCAAGGGCCCCAGGCCTTGAAAATACCGAGCAAGCGTGATGGTGGTGGTCGTAAATAAAGCGAAGAAAATTAGTCGCCGGAACGGTCGTGGCAATGATCACGTGATGATCATCGCCTTTATTGGCGAGGATTTAGGACTTTAAGCTTTTTTATTCGTTTCCCTGTTACCTTGGACTGAAGCAACCCTTACAACGACCTAGTTCTTCCAGAGGCCCAGATATGAATAATTTCCGACATGATATCTTGGTTTCGGGGAAATACCTCCTAGGGGAAAGGCTTCCCGGGCCGAAGCCTAGTAACGGTCGTTCAAGTAGTACTGACTACTGTTGGACTCAGGCCGAAACCCAGTAACCACCGCTGAAGGAGTACTTACTACCGTTGGACTTCCGAGTCAACCTACTTGCATCAACTTCTCTAACGCCTATCGAGAGAAACTTGTCAGGTCCCCTAGCGCCATAATCTATAGTAAAAGCTTCAATTGAAGAAAGGACCTTTATTCTAAATTCTATCATACCATTGAATGACCGAGTCAACAATAACTCAATGCGGAGCTGAGTTGAGGTCATAGTCGATTGAGGGCCTTTGATATTAACGTTGCTATCATTCAAATTATAGTGTTCAAATATGTCAGGTTCCCTCCATTGCAGGATCTATACTGTATGCTTCTCTGTGTTCGGACACGCGGATTCGCTAACCTGCTCAGTCATCCTATCCTGATCCCCATTTTTCCCCCCAAAACTGCAGAAGACATACTATCGATTTACTATTAATACAGGACCAGCGGCCAGCCAAGAAGGCCCATGTTTATACTTCGGAATCTTTCACTTTCTGTCCTCCATCGAAGCGTCAATAAAAAGGACCAGCGGAATACTTGAAACGATGTCGAGGGAATAATTCAATAAATCATTCCGATTCGCATAATTCCTAAGCTATGGTGTTAAGATGTGCAGAGTATCATTCGAAGAAGTGCGCACTGGTTCATCTTCGAGGTACGCAACGCAAGCCATGGACTGTTCCAGGTCGGTGGTGCTAGACGAGGCATCGGACGAGGCAGAACCGGTCTTCAGCGACAAACCTCTGTCACGCTTCTCCGCCTCCAATTGTTCGTACATGCACAACAGGCCTTGTATCAAATTATTCGCCTCTTGCACCTGCAGTGCCCGACCATTCACTGTCAGACCTCGAAGATACGAAGTGGCCATCATACACACCGACTGCGGCGTTGGCAGCTCTGCGCGGAGTCTCTGAACATCATGCTTCAAGTCTGCGTTCTCCGTCAACAGCGTCATGGCGCCTTTCCGCAACACCTCCACCTCATTACGAAGGTTGCTGATTTCAATTTCGAGTGACATGCATTTATCTTGGAGGCGGATGATAGTATCATTATGGGTGGCAAGTCGATCTCGGGCCATGAGGATTTGTCGCCGTGGTATCATTTCTGCACCTTTTAATCTCTTCTCTTCGACCCCAATCGATGTCTGGGAGATTTGTGGGAGGCATCATCGTTCCCATACGGGGGTGGAATGACTCACCGGCAGAGTATGTGGCGTTAAGCTTTGGGGATTCATTTATCCGAATAAGATAAGCTAGGCAGCTGAGGATCAAGCGGTAGCGGAGCGTTATAATTTATAACCTTGGAACCAGAACCGATAGAATACCATTACATTCATGCCTGAACAGCAGTTCAGTATAGGACACAGAGGAAAGAGAAATGGGCCGCAGAAAATTCACAGGAACACATCAAAAGTTTATCTCGAGAGTGGGACGCGGGAGAATCAGCAATGAATTGACTGGAATGTATGACCTTGAGACTCTGAGAGCTTGCAGAGATGGATATCAAGACTCATGGGGGAATGACCATCTCCCAATTGGCCGTAAAGAAATTTGACTTCAACGATACAACAGGCTTCCCTGGGAACGAGTGGACAGAATCGAGCCGGGATCCTGCCGAAGAACTGCCAGTAATTGGGCATAATATGAATGTTCTCAAGCCGATGATGTTCGACTCAATAGATGTGGTAAAGATGTAGCACTACTGTCCAGAATGAGAGCTGAGGGAGCCATGATTGTGTAGTGACTAGGGATTCGGGAACTCGGGGTCAAGACTGGATAAAGGTCCTTTCCTGGAGATTATGAATCAATTTGAGAGTTTGACTAGCTTCTCTCGATAAGAGAAGTCGCAAGTGCCAGTGGCGCAGCCGAGTTGCAGTTGGCAGTTGTTCAGATTCTTCGGCCCGGATCGTCACTCGTCGCTCGATCACGTTGAGGCAGCTGCTTAGTCACCATACTGCCACGCGCCTCCTGCCAGTGGAACTTCTTCGCCACCGTCACATCGGCGACGATCATGCGCGATGCGTCATCTGCTATTCCACGCGTCATTGGGCCATGCGCTCTATATAAACGCGTCGAACCCCACCCCCTACCATTCCTCGTCTTTCTTCCCTCCCTCCACCATGTCCCTTTGGTCACCATGCTGAGCAGCCGCCGTCGTCTCACGACATAGCTCCGTCGGGAGACATTGCCAGGACCATGGTGCCGCAAGATCAATATTACAGTCCCGATAACAATAACCGCAGTAGATGTGCGCCATGCATGCGGATATCCGGTGCGGTGCTCTTTTATAATCCTTTGGATCGCCATGTTGATGTTAGAATCGACTAGCTTTTTCAAAAGAATTATCGGCAAGGCTTGGATTGGGTAATGACGACAGGAACACCATTTGCCAATATATGCACACCATGCACGACATCCTCAACCACCACGTTATATCAACCCCAACCTTCTGCCTTTCTCGGGCTGGAACAACTTAAAGCTATCAAGATGCGGCCCAACTGCAAATCTTTCTCCGCCGTCAAGAGACCTAGAATCAAAGTCCATTCAAATTAACGACATGGCTAGTCACATTTGGCATCGTGTCATCTTCCGTTCATATAGCTACGTCCGCGAACACAGGGCGATGATCGCTCGCCAGGGTTCCATCATCCGACAGGGAACTCCCGACTTTGTAAGCCTCCGATGTCCTGCGAGGAAACATTGAATCAAGGATTCACCCAAGAAGGGAAGACCACATACCACCCAAGATTGCTTCCTCCAAAGATGAAATCAATTCTCTGCCAAACCGAAGTGTCAGATGGTCCATTGAAACCAGTATATGTCGCAAAATTATTGGAGACGCTCTGTCTCGGTGCCTGACCCCGAAAGTCAAGCATCTTGAAATCTGGCAGCTGATTTCCGACGTCGTACTTTGCTGCAAATGTCGCGTTAATGGGAACCGGTGCGCTGGCGCCAGTGATAATATTGTAAGCGCCAGAACTATTGCCAGTTGAGGGACTACATTCCACATTAATGACACGTTAAATCCTCCAGCATAGCAACGCACCTGTTGAAATCGCCGCTAACGAACACCGGGCTGCGCGTCTGCACAGCTTCATACCGTGCCCTGGTCAAAATTAATGACGCCCCAACTTGCCGCTGCATATCTGATTGATCATCCAGATGTGTGTTCAATACCGTGAACTTTGTCTTGGCGCCGGTTGTCAAGCTGAAGTGGGCCGCTGTACAGAGTCGGAATGAACCAGCACCAGGGTATTTGGACGGCTCGAACGGAGTATTTCTGTCAATTTGAGCCAAGGAACACAAAGAGAAGAGAATGAACGTACGAGAGCCAAAATGTATCATTCGAAAGCAGCTTGACAGCAGATCTTTGGATCCCGGTGAACACCGATCATCTCTTCTACCTTGTCCAGACTTACTTCTTGTAGAACAATGGGCTATACTCCCCGGCCTCTACTCCATCATCGCGTCCAACACCAATCTACCGGGCCTTCAGTTAGAAAAGCTTAGGAACAAATACAGCACCCACCCAACCCCAGTCATCCCCAAAGAGCTCCGCCAGGTCAGTTACCTGCCTCACCAGTGCCTCTTGGAACCCAGATATGACGGTCCCCTCACTCAATAAGTGTTCCGAAACACGCAGCCTTCTCGTACTCCACGGTTGTTCCCCCGACAGTCCCAAAAACGTCTCCTGCGTAAGAGGGTTGCTCAAAGCAGAAATTGACTCCCCCACGGTGATGTTGTCGGGCTGGGAGTCATATCTGAGATTGTACGTAGAGAAACGCAAGGTGGTGGGAAGGCTGTCGATATGCATGTCTTGCGAGACGGAGACCAGAGCGAAGTGAAGGAGGAGGATGACGTTAAGTGCGAAGGAGCGGAACCAACGGGCCGACACATCGCACGTGGACATGATGGATTTTCTCCGCGACATGGAGGGACCCTCAGTCTGTCTTATATACACCAGGGCATCTTCTTTTTGCATTCTCTGATGGTGGCCAACGACCAGTCATGTCGTGGCGCTGGCGCATGTGTGCTTCCAATGATTTATTTCTCACAGAGACAATAGGAAGCGAGGAAGCCTGAAGGTGTGTCAGACGTCTGATCCTGAATACGCGTTCAAGCACGTTGATGGTCTATAGCTGAGCAATGTCCATCCTGTGACTCAAGCCCGTGATTTTCCTCTCTAATTTTGAATGATCACACAATCTCCGTCGTTCCTTGCATCCTTCAACAACCGCTGGCTCCATCTATGGAATTAAATGGCATCATGGAGAAGGGAAGAGGCGACTGCGGCCCTGGATGTTGACTCAGGTCGGCCATTGTAGCATAGGCATGCTCGATTTGAGCTCGTATTTTAAGGTGAGCAGTCCTATTGAAATTTGATTTAATTATAGAATCCTGATATTGACTGCAAGTCTTTCTTGAAGAACGATAACCAAAATTACGCGTTTGTTACGGGACAGCGGCTAACCTAAGAGAGTTCGTCGTTCCAATCCACCTTGTCAAATCCTTGCTAGAACCTGCTTCACCTGGTGAGGTAGACAAAAACGTGTAAATGCGAATTTCTACCGGTCCTCACGGAGATATGCAACTTCTATTTTTAGCGTCCCGTCGATATACTTGAGCGAGGGTAATAATGCACATTTAAATTCACAGGAGAGGCTACCAAAGTCTCTCCAAATGGCTTCCATTTTTCCCACAAGTTAGATGTCGACTGCGTACAGGTACGATTCAGATTTCCAACGCCCTACTGCTGTACTGGGGTACTATTATTGACGAGATTTCGAGCGATCGGATGGACAAGAATAGACGTACTAATTCTGGATGCGCGCTACCTAATTACAACGGCACTTGCGTTCGCAGCTCCCATCCCTCACAATCGCAATCGATTCAAACTGGATACTGCCTGTCTACGATGTACGTTCATGTTTTATCAATTCCTTCAAGATATCTCTAAAATCTTCTCCAGGAATACAGCGGATTAGACGACTTGAGGGTCGAGGCTATTCGTGAGCCAATTGACCCTCGAGCCCCAACCCCTTGACAAGCTAAACACAGCTGAAAATCACAGGCTGCTTGACGAATTGTCTCCCCTCAAAGGGTAAATGTGACCCCAGGATATTGTCGACGAAAGTGTTGGGAAGCCACAAACTTTCATTTATCTGGAATCTATGGTTATAATTCCTGTGGCTTCTTGAACGTCGACTACTAGACCGAATTCGAGTCGGCTCATCGCTCTCTCCGGTAGGGTTCTTTCTTCCTGGCATCTCGCACCCTCTAGCCGTCTTTGGGGTCATTATCACCTTCCATATCCGTGCCGCTGTTACTAATTCGGTCAAAATACACTCCTTGTTTATGACATGCCACAGTTACCGTATACGTATTGAAGGAACCCTGAATTCTCCACATTGACGATGTTATGGCCTGGATCGGCATCATAGCACCCGTGTGGCACAGGATCGTGTATTTGCTATGCGAGGAAGTCTTCAAACGCACCATTCCCCATTGGACCGCTGTGTGATTCCTACCAGCCTACCGGTTATCTTCGGAACTTTGATATAAAGCGCCCCGGGATTTGTTAACAAAATGCTGAAGGATCCTGCATTACCTACAACAGGCATGACTTAGGTGAAGCGGAGTCATTAGGTCTATATATCAATACATTCCCAGACCCTTGTTGCTTTCGCGCTACCAGTAAATTTGAGCCTGTACAGCGGTGCAGGACGGTACCGAACGGCAAGATTCCACTTATCACAACAACAATTAAGACGATATAGTCCGAAACTTCTTCGCCTCGATAGAAGAATGGTCATGTTCTGATATTAACCTGCCCTCAACAGCCACGGGGACGATGAGTCCGATAACTTGAGAATCTAGGACGTAACTAGAGCCCCTGAGTAACGGAGGCAGTACGAATAAGCGATATGATGCTAATTGAGACAGCATTACCACTACATTAATGTAATATCATTGATCTCCCTGAGAACGGCACGATCTGAAGCGAACCTGATGTGATATAGGGTGCTGACTCCTAGTCTTCTGACAAAGACTCGGTCAAAGGATGTCGCTAACCTCGACCAAATTTCGGGATGTTTTGATGGTCACGGATTTTGGGGGGTCTGTGGGAAGAAGGGGATGTCGTGCAGTACTTCACATGGCTCAGTGGTTCAGCTGCACAAAAATTTCCTATGTTCGCATGACGCGTTTCCTTTGCCATCATTTCCCGAAATCTCCGCAGTACCCAATAAGTACAGTGCACAGGTATTTTTTTTTGCTTGTCGATGGCCTGAGAGCAGCGTTGACGTCAAAAGGTAACATCTCAAAAAACATCGAACAGAAAGACTCCACGTACCAGTGTTGAGGCACGTTCATGCCCGACTCGGAGGGAAGCTTAGGCTGCAGACCTTTAGTTTCAATTAATTACATAAATTGTGTGGCAAATTCAAATATTTCATGACTCGTCTGTGAACCTTAAAGTCTGGAGGTGTGAATCGCGAGTACTTCAGATCCTGATGCGGCGTAGAGACAGATGGCATGGTCTAGTCCAGGGGTGAGATTTATTAACGAGTCATAGATTGCTCTCAGTGAAGGACCGGAACATTGTGGGATATTGGGGTTCTGGCATACGTGCGTATGTCATACGCATGGATAAGCAGGTTTCGAGGCCCACGAGCGGTTTTATATCCTGCCACCTCTGTCAGAGAGAGTCGAAGTAGACAATCTTCCAAACGACAAGTAGACGCTACGGGGTTTAGGCTGAGAGGTAATCGTTGGGCGGAGGATCGCGGTATCCAGCATGCCAGGAATATCCCATCACGGTCGAGCGGTTTAGTTGAAAGATCTAGAGGTCAGACGTAGCGGCAGATGACGAAGCTAGGCGAAACAGGCTGGAGCCAGAGTTGTAGCCGTAGGAGTGTCGGAGGTCTCTGTGTAGTGAAGACGTCAAGATGAATGCATACTTTGTTTCTGGTGCACAGTATTCAAAGAAATTAGGGTCCGTTTCTGAGTTAGTCGTGCAAGCATAGGAGTATGATACCGGTACGGCTCAACTTCTCGTCAGATGTGTGTCTGTCATATCTTTTTGATATTCAGATTCACGGATAGAACCAGACACATCGTTCCGCACGTCAGTAACCCATACATGACATAATAATATCATCAAACCAAAGCTATGAAAGCCTGGTACATACCATATCAATCTCTTATAATTATCTATTCCGCCCTGGGACGGGTATCACACCGGGGAGAGGAAGGCAACGAAAGAAGCTGGCTGAGGCCTATCATGTCGTACTCCTACCCGACAAAGGCATATCGAATCGATTCAATATAAGTATATTGTCACCGACTCTAGTCTGATAAGAAACAAGGAATGCATTTTATTTTATGATCCGCTATTCCCCTGCTGGCAAAGAAGCTGTTTCATGTTGGCGCCTTCAAACCATTTAAGATAGAACTTCGCATCAGGCCAATTAATGTCCCATTTTTACTACCATCAATTCCGTGCGCGTAAGTCCTGGTGACTGAACACTAACGATTTATGATCGTCGGAATGCGGGTCGGCTATCGAGGAATTGATAAGGGGATCGTAGATCTGCATAAAAAGCAAACAGTCCGGTTATCACGCTTCCATATGAGCGTAAGAGCAGGAATTGTCCAGTGACAGAATCGGTCAGTAGGCGACTCGTGTTCAACTGCGGAATGTCCCCGAGAGCCTGGCCTGGAAGCGGTGTAGTTGAAGATTCCGGTCGGAGGTCCTGCGAACTTATTAATATGCATGGTGACGAAGAAACACTACAATCTGAAACTTCATTCATAGTCTGTGTTGTTCCACACAGAGTCAACCGTTCCACCCTCAGCCCCCATAGCTAGGTAGCCCAGCTCTTCATCGAAAAGTCATATATCATGGAGAGACCACCATGACGACGACGGTTCGTTGCAGACCAGTTCCATATCATGATACTCACAAAATTGTGCTTATATTTAACGACGGAGTCGATGCCGATGGAGGTAATATCCCGAAGAGTCTGCGCGACTGGTAAGAATTATGAAGATGTTGGCATCGATTTTGATGGAGTCGTCCCAAAGATCAGATGTTCTGTAGAATTTATCCGACTCTATCGTGACAATCATGTGTGATCGAAGAATGAAATATATACAAGTGGGGACGAGTCCGAACGACTTGAAGGACAAAGAAGACCCTGTCGCCTTCGACACCAGCGGAAAACAAATTGATGCATGAAGGGGCGAGGCAAAGAGGGAAGGAAGGAGGCTGAGGACCTGTACCTCCACTGCGTCTTAATAGTAGATCTTGTGGCGATTAATAAATGCTGAATCCAAAGAAATACGATTTTCGATGCGAAAGGACGAACGACTGGAAAGAAGCAAACATGTAGTACTAGGGGTCATAAAACATTCCAGCGTGATGCTTCTGGCGCAATAATTGCCTCGGGTTCACGAACATCTTTGAAGTTTGGAGTCAGCGACAGATCTGGCCGGCAGATCTTGGCTGGCAGCTGAGTTCGAATTCCACTAACCGCCGGCGGCACTCGACGGTCTCTCTCAGTGCCGAGTGGGTGCCCCACCTACTTACTACCTTCCAATTTTCCGGACATGATCTTTGGGCCCCTCAAGCCGTCCAGTGCGTTTAACAACATTCCTCACCAAGCTTGCTAACCCGTATCTCCGTCTCCTGACTAGGGCCGTTTGAAGACCATCATACTGAAAATTCGACGCAAGATACATCCTCAGAGGCCGAATTTTCCGGGGGAACTAACTGATCTGCAGTTTCTTGTTAGACGCCTCAACGACTCTCTGTATGTGACTGTCATATATTATATACTGGTCCTAAAAACACTGTTCAATGATACGCTTCATTGAAGTCGATATCCTCTTGACGGTCCAGGTGCTTATTCCCTCACACTCATAATTATCACACAGTGCTTACCGGTCAGGATAATTCACAATTTCTACTCATATTCCTGTTATTTGGCCTTTACGAGTGATTGAAGACTCGCGCCCGTAGCCAATCATGAAAGGCGAACGACATGCACAGCGACAAATATGGCTACTCCAGATCTCTCTCCGATGTGTGATGTCGACGATTTCCTGTTCTCACCATTTATTATGGAGATTTTTGATCCGCTTGTGTGGGAAGGCTCGTGAACTGTGGGAGCTATAATATGACGGTGCGTAGATACATTTTTGAGTTTTCACATTTCGTATCTCATTTGAATCGTTGATTCGTCAGCGTTTTTTTAAATGCAAGGTACGAGTTATTTTTACGCCGTGAGATGATATTGAAGAATCGAACAGAAGCCAGAACGTATCTCAGTGGTCATAGTGTCAGTCCTTGTACTTAATACCTTGATTTGGCGCTTTGAATCATCCTCAGCGAACACGTAAACCAAGATATATATTCTCAAATAATGATCTTGATGGAGGGAAAGAGGTGCGCGATTTATACTTACATCAATGATATGCAACCTAAGTTTCTTGTACACACCCCGATTTGATCCCCACTTGAACTGGTCAGCTAGGTCACATTCTCAATATGCTATGCGAGGGATACCAATCCAATCCTCTCCCGTGTTCGGACTTCGGGAGGTGCTGTCAAGAAAACATATTATGTCTGTCCGAATTCAATATCGATCAGCCCGGCCTTACGAGCATCGCCCTCCTGACCCTAGACCTTATGTACGCCCTAGATCTATCCCGTGGGACAAACTGGTCGGATTTTCTCTCGAGCACTGGAATTTGCAACACTACATAAGTTTCCCTCCTACACCCTTTCTCTCCATCGACTTGATCCTTCAACAGGTGAACTGCTCTTTCCCGTTTTTCTCTTCTACTACACACGCAATTTACGAGTCAGAATGTCGTACACCCTCCCAAACCGAGCGTCTATCCTGTCTACTCCTAGCCTTCAGGCTCATTTGACCACTCTCGAAGTCGACGGCTTCGCCATCGTCGGTACTAGCAACGGACACATATATCATTTCCGGGTTTTCATTTACAATTGCGCTTTAAGCTGCAGCGTCAGCTTAGATTGTAATCCTACCTACGAGACCCAGGATCCGGACAAGTCTTGTGTCACCGTTGACTACAAGACCTACGCTTGGACCGAATCCCAAAATGCTCCGCCCGGAAAAATCCCCCCATCCACTGGCGCCTTCGATGTCAAGCTCAAGGCGCCATCAAAGGTATGGGCTATCTTCAACGTATTATTCAACACCCTCAAAAGAGACCAATACCGGTGGGTTGTTTACATGTCATTCGTTTTTTTATTCATTGGAATGCAGATTCAATGGCGGTATGGGATGCAGACACTGGTGTGGTATCATCCTCGGCGATCTGGAAGTGTATGGCTATGTTGCCAAAGGTACCACAGCGAAGTTTGAGGCATGGGAACAATCCAAGAGCAGAGAACTTGGTCTTGCCACTTTCATACACCCTCGTGTCCAAGGAGCTTTCTATTAATGATTCTTCTCTTCGCTAAATTCAAATCTGTAAACTGTAGAATATTTCACAATTATCTACCTACGCGATATTCGAGAAGTGGCCTGATGTTCTTGACACAGAGTACAGTTACTTATCTTCTTAGGTTCCATATCACCGTTGAGATCATATGTAATCTGGAGTTGGCGTTCGTTTCTTGGGACGCCACTCACAGAAGGTCATGGGCATGAGTAAATTCAAAGGCGTGTTACACGGCTTAACATGTCCTGGGAAACAACACAGGCACGTAACTTTCACCGTTACATTCAAGAAGACACATAAACGGCATGATTTCATCTGCGAGTTGTCCATGCCAATGTGTGAAGTAATTTATTGTGAGAAGTGACAGAAAAGAACGCGACATACCAAGTCCGGTATATCAGCGCTCATTGATACGAGGGAAATTTGATTCTTGTCGATACAGGTCTCTTGGCCTCTGGAATCAGATTCTTCAAATATCCGCGAGTTCAGTTTATTCCACGACCTAGCACTATTCCCATGCAAACAGCAGGCTTTCCTCTCATATATTTGTACCCCAAAACTACCCTCATTGTCGAGTATCAAGTTTCGCATCTGCAAATCTTGGTGAGTAAATAACAAGCCCCTGTTACCATCAAAGAAAGGATCTATTGTCTTTGATTCATTATAGTTGGGACGAAACTTCTGCAAAATGGCTAGCGGCTGAGATTCTATACCGACATGTAGGTATACGACTAGAATGGCCTTGCGCCGCAATCGTCGAAGAGCTGCATGCTGCATGTACACCCCCCCCCCCCGGGCCCGCACCTCCAGAGGGACCAGGATATTGGCACAAGTGGGGATTTCGGTGTGAGATGCCACGGAGTTGAGACACAGCGATACGGAAGCATATTGAAACGAGAGTTTGTCCCAAACAGAGACGATGATCCGACTCTCGATGAGCGCCGTAACTAAGTAGCGGGAAATAACTTGAGTCGACGTAGTGACAGTATGATGGGATGGGAATAGTCCTTTCTTTCGTACAAGTCCCACGGCTTGAGCATGTTTTGTACATGAAAAAGCTTAACATCAGTGCCAAATTCACTGAACACGATAGTTTCTAGGTCCGCGAAATCTAAGAAAGTCTGAGAAGTATCTGCGTTGATTTTGGGATACTCCTGAGACCTTCCTTGTAGTCCACGAAATGCTTGACAGAGCCGTGCTGTCATTCAGATTGTACTCAAAGCCAGAGGTGGACATAGGAGACATGCTTCAGACACGGTATCTGAATCTCCCTGAAGTTTTCGATGTGAAAGAACGAAAGGTTGAAGACTGAGTGCTTAAAAAATGATTCCACTCCTGACATACCTGAGTTTCTGCACAAAGGAAATGCGTAGCGGCGCACAAAGAATTTCCTTATAAAGTTTCTTTCTGGACACAGAAATCTCTCCCCAAAAACCCAATTTCCCTCAAGTTTCCTTTGGGCCGAAACCGTTGGGAGTCAAGAGTGTTCTGCTAAGGACCTACTCAAAAGAATATGACAGCATTTTTACCTGCGGCTCAGATCCGAAGGATAACTGTAAGCGCCCGATTCAGTCGACTGAGAGCCGGAAAGGTTGCACTGCGACCTTATGCATCGCCTTTCGACTGCAATTCGAATCGTTAGAAGCAGACTCATATCTGTATTTGAATTTTCGCTGCAAATCTACGATGACAAGAAGTTTCCCGAGTTCCATAACATGTGGGATCAAATCCTCCAATGTCAAACGTATCAAGGCAAGGCATCTTCGTCCCTTTGTCCTCGCACATTCCCTGAGGCCGACACCCACTTCCGGCGATTCTTGTATTGTGGCGTCGTCATTTCTTTGTGCAGCCGGATTTCCGCTCTATATCCTATCCGCTTCCCCACTTCCACACTGAACCATCGATACCACTGATATGATACCGAAACGTAATTAATCGACGCTGCAAGCACTGTACGAACTCAGCTATCATGATTCATTATATATGGCCCGTCATCATTCATTGGTGATTAGTTCACTGAAGATTATCACACTGAAGTAAACGTTCTGTATCACAAGACCAAGGTGCGAAGCGTGTTCGAACAGGTTCATCAGCCAAGATTCTGCTCCACCTCAATTTCAAAGAAAGACTCCCGTGTAATAAACAAAATATTAATACTTGACCCGCGAAGGACGGAGTTTCATGCAGTGTACAGTCTTGTTCTGATGTTTCTGCCTCACGTACTGGTCGGTAACATGTAACGGCGGAGGACGTGGGATTTTCCGCTGACCAGAGGCACCAATAATGTGACATCACAGAAACAAATATGGATGTTGACCGGCGTCACAGCGGCTCACGTTTAGGGTGTTCCTCCTGCGAAAATCATTGATTCTAAGCTGAGAGCCCAGGCAGTGCACGATGGAAAGAGAAAAGCATTGCAAATGGTAGAATCTGAAAGACCACGCTTCTAAAGATAAGCGACTTCAAAAAACGGATAGGTTCAAGTTCATGCAAGCACGTAGGCGGGAGTAGATCAGAAACTTTACTTCGACATTTCCAATTCGGAGTAAGATCCATCGGAAGCAAAATCTAGAGAGGAACGAATAGGGAGATTTCCGTTAAATCGAGATCTGGAACTTGAGGAGAACGAATCAGACAGTGTAGCTGAACATGGTGAAGAAATATAATCAGGTACTGGCGAACACTGATGGCATAGCGTATGTCTTCAACAGCAGTAAATGCTGCTGAGTGTCAGGGAGAAGACACTGATTTTTCTAATACAAGATACCTGGATCCTGAACATTGACCTGTCAGCACGCGTGCAACATGAATGATAACGAGGAAATACAAAAATCTCGATGCCTGTCAGTGAAGGTAGATGGGATTTGATTAACGTATACAGAGAAAGCTATCACCTTCACACGGCTGATAGGTGGCAGATCTGATTATTTGTGCGTTGTTCGCAGAAAGATTCCCACTGCTCAGCTCTAATCCGGGACCAACTCGCCGCACAAGCCCACTGCAGAGGCCATAAGCGCCGTGGCCCGTGATTAATGAAATAAGACCAGGAGATGGCTACAATTACGACGATTCCGAGATATTAGAAGATCAGAGAAAATTGAGCATGCGAATTTAGGTATTTGGGAGATAGTTAGAGGTGCCATAAGTCTTTTCGTCATGGGAAGACGCACATACGGCTACCGCAAGGAAATAGATCTCAAACCCAGAAGTGCGTGGCGCCCAGCATGGCGCGAATTTCAAAAAAATGGCAATCAAGGGTAGTGGTCGGAGGAGACTGGTAAAGCGAGCATGCCGTAGTTCGACTGTAAGAATTCGATTACACGGTCAAATGTACGTCATTTCGTAGAACATGCAACAACAATACGACGAGAAACTTATACTTAATCACGTCGAACTTTTGAAGACTTTTGAGCATGAATTTCGGAAGGAACACGGCAAAAAGCAAGGCGAGTGTAGTGTTTATATCGCATTGGTAGCATTCGTTGATATCTGTTGTATTTTTTCTCCAGCTTGCGTGGCATTTGAAGTCACTACCGCTGATCCATCCGCATGGTGCCGGGTAGTGGCAGGAACGTTAGCGATGTCGTCCTGCCAGTGACCTTGTCTCACCCAAGATCTTTTTGTTTTCTTCAGGGTTTCGTATACGCTTCTGTATGAAACTTTGCCTCTGCGCTTGCCTCACTGTCTGTCAAGGTCGATTGCTGACATGTTAGCCTTTTGCTGTCATCTTTATCTGAAGACACCACTCAGAATGTCTCACACCCACCACTGAATCGCACAACTATTTCTGCTACTGCGCTTCGGCTTTTTCTGTATCCTCGAGGTCGCTACTGTTGGTATCAGCAATGAAGGTTTCCATTTACAATCGTGCGCTTGGCTGTAGTGAGTGCTTGGACCGTAATACCCCTTCTGATTCTCCTGAGCCAAATAACGCTCGTGTCTCCGTTAACTCAGGACCTGTATCTGGGTAAAGTTCAAGAACATGACTCTGGCTCTCTACATTGTTCAACTTTCTCACGTGAAACAAATACCGGTGCATCGATAAGATACCAATTGGCTTGTTATTGATGGGATTCAAGGGGAGTTTAGGGTTTAGGCACTAGTGCGCTACCATCCTTAGCGAACTGGAGGCGTATGTTGGTAATACGGTCTCGTCTGGTGATGTCAAGAAGTTTGACAGCTGGGAGCGAGTCAAGTACACGGAATTTTGTGTTACCGTTTTTGTCCTGCCTCGCATTCCGGGAGACGTTTATGATTGATCGTTACCTGTTCACTCGAAACTGACCTCACTGTGTGACATAGTGTAAGACAGCATTTGCATCAGATTTGCTAGAAGAAACTGGATCAGTGGCTTTCGTTATGCAGATCTCGGTGAAGGAATACTTACACTACCGGTAATAACCTAGCAAGATTACTCGAATAAATGCAGAAGCTTCTGTTTCAATGCAGGATATGGTGGTGCTAGTGGTGGTAGTACCGGTGCAAGGTCCCAATATGGAACGGCCGGATCCGCAGCCCTGATATGGGGTGCCATGCGCTGCGATGCCGTTGTAATCACACTGTTGAGTGTGTCTCGTGGATTAGAGCATCTTTGTGTGGTTCACAGGATACTGGTCCAGTCATTCGTGGTACGCCGATCAATTAACAAACAAACTATGCACATGTGGTTACAAATGTTAGTCATCAAGCCGATTCCATGGTTCATCCTGAACACCGGTCAATGTCATATTCTCCATTTGTCGCGTAAATTCATTCATTTCCTCCCGAGCCGCCTCACGAATGGCATGATCGTATCCACCCGCCTCGTCGACATCCGCGTTCGGATCCCAAGATATCGGCAGGCCTCTCCAACCTCCATACTTGTAGATATAATTCAAGAACGATCTCCAAAGCGGGTCGAGAGAGAGCACGGTTGGATCTCCAATTATGATGAGCAAAGCCTTCGCTCGTGTTACAGCAACTAGGAGGAAAGAAACTATCACGAGACTGGATGTAGAAAAGCAGGTAAATAGACTGACCATTGAACC
Source organism: Armillaria novae-zelandiae (assembly GCA_030435655.1). Classification (NCBI taxonomy): domain Eukaryota; kingdom Fungi; phylum Basidiomycota; class Agaricomycetes; order Agaricales; family Physalacriaceae; genus Armillaria; species Armillaria novae-zelandiae. The sequence continues at coordinate 754,452 of JAUEPR010000015.1, read as the reverse complement.
GACGTGGATTCGCGACAAATCCTAAAGTGTGGCGTAGATCGAACTCAACGAACTCCATACTGCTTCTGACGGTCGACATGATGATCACCGTGCGTTCCTGATTCATCAAAATCAGTGTTTCCGCATACTGGCGGTAGAGCAGGTGGTTATCATTACCTGACCCTGCAACTCTTCCACACTCCCAATGTGAATTCCCGGAGTAACCTTTTCTAGCGACCTCCGTAATCGGCGGACCTGCGCGTGATAAGGCGCAATAATACCAATGTCGTCAACGACTAGATGATCAATTAGACATAAGTCAACATGAAAACAAATATTATTTACCGAGGTTCAGGCTTGAATCTCCTAGGAGCTCCTCGACCGTGGCCTTCACTTGCGACACTTCGTCGATGTTGAAGAACGACGGTGAAGACGCCTCTCGATCGTCTTGTCCAGCCATTGCGTGGAACACGATAGGGAAATCCTTCGCTTCGAGATGGTCTGATCCCATAAACATACCCACACTATTAGGATCAGCACATGACTGGAGATCGCCCTTGTAAAAGCGCTCATTGGGGAATTTCAGGATCGCAGAATGCGAACGGAAGTTCTGGGTAAGTTTGACGACCCTAGAAGGAAAAGTTAGAACAAATGTGTCTTCAGAAAAATATAGAAGCCTGACGATTGACCGTGTCCCCCGACCTCATCGTAGATGTCCCTTTGCATCAGACGTTCGATATAGCTAGTGTCCAGTCCGAGCTCCCTAGCAATAGACGAACGTATGACAGGCCCAAGCTGTTTAGGGTCTCCCGACAGAACGACACTAGTCCTATTATTTGCCATTGTCTTTATGGCAATCATCGCTTCAGGCTCCGTCGCCTGTCCCGCCTCATCAATGAAAATATGAGTAAAATGCCCACGTTCTACCCCAATATTGAAAAACACCGATGCCGACCCACAAGTCGCCACTACCACCTCGAATTTCTTGACCTTCTCGCAGTTTTGGATAGCGTAATGCCCGTCTTTCATGAATGTGTATAGTTGGAGATCAGTAGGAACGGCGATCTTGGGTCGGGATGGCGCATAAAACCGGAAGAGCTCGTCGCTGCTTAATGCTCTTAGCCGCTGTGCGATGAGATCACTGGCGGAGTTGCTTGGCGCGCAAGCGAGAATTCGGGCTTTAGGGTTACTCCGGAGGATTTGCAATATAGCCTCGACGACGGTCACAGTTTTTCCAGTACCGGGGCTAGATCACAGAGGTAGTATATGTTCATCTCTTTTAAATTGATAAAGACACGATACTTACGGGCCAAATATTACAAAGGGAACGGTCCCAGGTTGTCGGCGAATGATACAATCAACAGCTTGGCGCTGTTTTGTATTCATGTCAATCAGTGGGTTAATAGCGGTCCATTGTACAGCTGGAGACGGCTGCAAAATATGTGTTGGTAATGGGAAAAGTAGACGCTCCGGAGCGAAGGCTGTCTCCAGCGCTTGATGTTGGCGTCGAAGGGGAATCCTATTCAACTTGAATCTGACGTGTAGATGATCGGACGTAGATACTTTAAATTTAGGACTGAAGCGCAGGCCAACGGTTTCTAGCATAACGTTGTGCACCCCACCAGAAAACCAGTGTCCCTCGGGGGCATCTTTCTTTCGCAGCAATATGTTATCACCTGAGCATCGTTAGCACCAGGTTATTACCATTGAGGTAACGTCGCACCAATTAAGACGCTTGGACGCTTCTCGGCTAAGCCTGGCACGCTGAGACTTGAATTGCCAAAGTGAGTGTATGTTTGGAAAGGAACACAACGAACACGCACTCATAGTATTGGTTACGACGGGTAACTGTTGCATTCTTGATATCATAACCATGGAGGTCGTGACTAGAGCGTCGAGATCAATCTTCAGCCAGCTGGGAGCAAAAAGAAACGACATACGATTGCTTGTGTTCCTCTACCCACAACAGCAACTGAAAGAACCGTGCATACGAGCCTGTATCAAAATTCCGCGGTAAGAACAGTTCCTGAAGCTTCTTCTTGATTCCAGAGACAGTCCCCGAGGAAATTGTGTCCAAGAGTGGTTTGGGGATGTCAGCGAAAGGTAAGGTGATCGAATAAGGAATGACAGTCAGCGCCGGCGGCCGCACACCTTCGACAATATTTAGCTCGGGGTGGCGGGTAGTTCGCTCTTTAGGGATATAAGGAGATTTGGCCTTGAGAGATTTGTAGTCGGCCTTGCTGCCGACGATTAGGCGAATGGGGCGAGCTATGAGGAACTGGGTACCAAGACTGAGGTCCTCGAAGACTAAATCCAACCGATCATCCGCCCTTCCCGCATGAGCTTGTTTCGCGGTGACGGTAAGAGTGATGGGGCTCCTAGCTTTCAACTTTACTCTATTGACTGTGACAGAAAATCTAATCGGCGTCAGTGGTATAATTACAACAGGTTTGGAAATACGACGCACGGAGTGGGCCTCATTTTCCCCTTCATTCCCCTCAAGGACGCGAGCTGCGTCCTGATGAGCTTGATGTTTGCACTTGGGACCGCAGTCTCAACGCGAGCGGAAATTTTGACGCCTTCACTGGCAGATGCGATCTTGACCACCTTGAAATCAAGGTCTCCTGTCACCGTGACTCCGTGTTTGTCTCTCTCCGCCTGCTCCAAGACGACGGAAAAGGACGCAAACTGCTCTTTGGCCTTGTGCTGGTCAGTCCCGACATGTCGGCTCCATGTCTGCTCGGGGATTTGCTTGTTACAAAAGGTGCACAGCAAATGCCCCGGGACAACTTCCGACTGTTGTGCCGGAATATTCGGAGCGACGCCCGCCTCCTTCGCTCGACGAAGATGAAGTAGAGTTTTGATATGGGTGTCAAACGCAGCCAGACCAGCGTGATAGGCGTCGCACAGATAACAAAAAAACCAATTCGACGCTTGTTCTTGAAGGGTGTCCTTGTGTTCCTTTTGCGCCAAGTGAAGAGTGTAGGCATCGGTAGAAGGGAATACTAGTCGGCACAAATCACATGTGGATACATTATGATTTGCACGACAAGTAGGATCCCTACACTGTCCACTTGAAAGAAGTCGTTCGCAGATTGGCAAAACCATGGTCACGGTGGGGAACGAACACGAAGAAAAGGACGCTCTTTAAGAATCTTCGACGATGCATATATAAGCGCCGTGTGGGAATAATGAGGACCTTTCCGTACCATCCATTCTTCCGGCCTCAAGGACTGCACGTTTTGACAGTAAGTACCCAGATCCTCGTGCACCCATTTAAAGTGAAGCCGTTTCTCGTATCATGACATGCAGAACGGATTGCGCGTTTGCCTACATTAATTTAAAGCAACCTAGGCCAGGAGACTAGCGTGCTACAGAGAGCTGCGAATACGACGACATATGATCGTCCCCATTCGAAAACCTGGTAACGGTGAAGAGGTGAAATGTCAAGGTAACTATCGAACCACCCTTTCGCCGCATTGACAGTATACAACTTGGGTGGCGCAGCCTTCCGGTCGAAACTTCACACTTGCTCCAGTCAGCGCCACAATGGAGCCTCTTATTAGAGCGTCGAAAGTAATCATAAATTATAACCGGAAAGTCTACGAGAACAACTTGCTGACGGAAGTATTTCCTTCTTGATTTTTCTTCAAAACCTGTCGCACAAACACGATTCAGCAACTCGGCTGCCAGGAACAGACCTTCACAAACCTTAGCAACAGCGAACTCAAAGTCCTCCTGTGTAACATGCTGCCGCCGCTCCCGGAGAGCATACATACCTACGGAGTGTCAGTGTGAACGAGCGCGAAGAGAGAATCAAGACCTACCAGCTTCCGTACATATACCACGCACTTCTGCACCTGAACACTGCCCCATTTTCTCTGCAAGTGCACGTAAGTTTATACCACGTTGCAGAGACATCTATTCTAGGGTAAGCAAAAGCCGTGACGACGGTGGATCCATTTGCTCACCTTGCGGGAATGAATACGAAGAATAGCCACACGGGCCTCGGGACCTGGAGGAGGGAATTCGATCTTTCGATCTATTCTACCCGGCCGAAGCAACGCAGAGTCAAGGATGTCTAGGCCCAGGTTAGCACATAGCCCATGTGAACGGCGCACAATACACACCTATCCGGTTAGTAGCCATGATAACCTTGATGTTCTTCGTCGACTCGAAACCATCCAGCTGGTTCAACAGTTCCAGCATCGTCCTTTGGACCTCCGAGTCTCCGCCACCACTGCCGCTGTCCCCTCTGGAACTACCAATAGAGTCGATCTCGTCCATGAAAATGATACTCGGCGCATGCTCTCGGGCCATGACGAACAGCTCTCGCACCATCCGGCTACCCTCACCAATGTACTTCTGCACCAGTTCGCTACCACTGACCCTGATGAACTTGCAATCCGTGTGGTGCGCTACTGCTCGAGCCAGAAGGGTCTTGCCTGTTCCTGGAGGACCGTACAAGAGGACACCCTTCGGCTGTGCAATTCCCAGAGACTCGAACAATTCCGGATGTTTCACCGGAAGCTCGATGACTTCCTTGATCTCTTTAATCTGCTTGTCGAGACCACCGACCATCTCATATGTACTGTCGGGGACTTTCTCGACCATCATGAGAGAAACCAGAGGGTCGACTTTATTCGGAAGAATTTTATGGATAGTGTACGAGTCGGAACGGAGAGCGATACGGAGCGAGGCTTTGAGCTGGTTGACGTCAATTTCCGGGTCAAGGTCGACGACTGGACGCTCTATGAGAGGATAGAAGGTAATAATGAAAATTTGGCGTACTGTATTTTCCTTCTGGCTGCACCTTCACAAGAACCTTGTTCTTGCCCATCACTTTCACCACCTCACCCACGTAGCTACCTGGCTCGTGCAGTAGCTGCAGTTCTTCACGAAGCAGTCGCACTATAAGAAAAACAAGTATCAGTCTCCCGATGTCGCAGACAGTAATATTCCTTGCCTCGAGCATTGAGAGCATTTCGTTGTGCCTCCAACCGTCGCAGATTCTGGGTTTTCTGACTTATTGTCAGTTCAGCGGTCTCGATTTTGGCTTGGTAGTAGGGCTTGACACCGCCAGGGATTACTGCTGTCTTGGTGGCCACAGGCATTGTCGTCGGAACAGGGAAAGGAAAGCTACTGTGGACTTACGCGTCCTGTCACGCTACTGTCACTGTCACGTAGTGACACATGCCTTCGGGCCGAAATTGCCGGTGATTGTCTTCGTGCAGCCATCGTCTGAACTTTTCTTATTCTATCTTGATAGACAACCGGGTACGTAGAGCTCTCAATTTGTATTATGGGATTTTAATCAATCCGTACATCTCTGTCCCCCATATATCTTCAATGACACTAACACGCTGCAAGCTGCCAGTAAGCAGGGCATTGCAGCAAAACTAGCGACCCTCAATACTAATCCTGCATAGACTTGAGAACCCTATTGAAGATTATGCATAATACAAGTACCTTGGATCGTCATGCATATCTGAATTCTTTGCACCATGCTATGAAATCACGACGAGGATACATTGAGTGGGGTTTTAGCAACGACGGAACCTCAGATGTAACAGGACCCATCCGACGCATACACATGAGCTATACGCAAGTGTGGAACCCAATTATTTCTTTCATACTTCTTAGGGCGCAGAAACTGTACAAGAGCAAAAACTGGACAATGTAAGACATAAATCCCCTTTAAAAGAAACCAACATATACCTTGTTCAAACTTGTGTATCTCTTCGTTATTTTTTAGGCTGATATTAATCCTTCGGAGTTGTTTACTCTCTCCAGGGGAAGCAAGGTACACTGCGACATTGTGCATGGGGAGATATATGGGAAACATATCGCCTGGAGAGGTGAGGATGATTGCTTGCCGCGGCATGAGGCGCATGGATTTGGAAAACGGGCGTAATTGTTCAATAACGTCGCGAGTGACCAGTCCATCTCGTACCAGGAGATCGCAAACTCCTGCGTAATTTGGATTTCCAGCGAGGTATGCTAGGGTCGAGTGCCATGGTATCCCCGAGGGGCGACAAAAATCTCTCCCTCCATCGAAGTCTTCCGGGTTTTGAGTTTTCGTTATACGAAACCGGATCTGCCCTGAGGTGGGTGGCAGATCGGGATGTGTCCAATAATACAGAAACCCTTTGGTTTTATCTGGGAACGGCTTGTAGACGCTCTTGCCGTCAATTTGTTTGCGTTCGTAGTGAATATGGGATCGTCTAGCGCCAGGAAATCTGAAGACTTTTTGATTGGAAATGTCGCGGAAGTCCTGAGGTGAGAGGGTCTGAGGGTCAAGCGTCCTGAGTTGCGGAGACTTCACTACTTTACTACTCGGTTCAGCTGGTTCGTTGGAGAGGAACACTGACATGTATCGGCGATGCATGCAGGATAGGCTGGGTCGTAAGAAGTTCGAGCTCAGAGACAACTGACTCCATGATCGCGCCAGTTTGGAGCTGTGCATTCCCCACTAGTAAGATTAAGAGAAATCAAGAAATATTCGATGTATAATATAATACCTCGGAGATCTCGTGCTTTCCCTGTCTTCGGGTTCAACCGCCTTGAGAGTCACTGTAGGTTGACAACTTGATCTGTGGCAGTGTGGTATTTGCTTGCCCTTGCTTGCCAACCAGAAAAATTTAATTGAAATTACTGATTCACAGTTCTCCCTCATACCTTTTCCTTCACCCCATATTCCCGACAGCGTGGACCTCGATATCCACCATGAAGTACATTGTGGTATCGGGAGGTGTGATAAGTGGAATCGGGAAGGGCGTTATCGGTACCATGATCCTCATCAGCTGCCTCATTCTGCACTGAATATATTCTCTCTCGGACAGCGTCGTCGACGGGCCTCCTCCTGAAGACTCTTGGGCTCAAGGTGACAGCCATCAAGATAGATCCGTACATGAACATCGATGCGGGCACCATGCGACCAACAGAACACGGTAAGCCAGGGTCGTAGTTGCCTTATCATACACTGACACCTTCCCAGGCGAGGTGTACGTTTTGAACGATGGTGGCGAAGTCGATCTAGATTTAGGAAATTACGAACGATATCTTGATATCACCCTTTCACGCGATAACAACATAACGACTGGCAAGATTTATAGAGAAGTCATAGAGAAAGAGGTAGGCGCGTCTATATGTATCACCTGTGCGTTTTCTGACGAAACACGTTGTAGAGAAAAGGGGAGTACCTCGGCAAGACCGTACAGATTGTACCCCACGTAACGAACGCGATTCAAGACTGGATTGAACGGGTATCCAAGATACCAGTCGATGACTCTGGAGAAGAACCAGACGTCTGCATCGTCGAAGTACGCGTTCTCTTTCACGGATTGTGTTGTTCTTATCGGTCTGTAGCTCGGAGGTACTGTTGGAGACATCGAATCCGCGCCCTTCGTCGAAGCGATGCGACAGTTTCAATTCCGAGTTGGACACAAAAATTTTGCTCTCATCCACGTTTCGTTAGTTCCCGATATGCATGGTGAACAGAAAACGAAACCTACCCAGACGACCATTCATTCACTGCGTGGCCTGGGTCTCCTTGCCGACCTCATCGCGTGCCGGCTGCTTGCTTCGGATCCGCTTCTTCCCGCGACGAAGGAGAAGATATCGATGTTCTGCCATGTGGCAGCCGAACAAGTTTTTGGTGTACATAACGTTTCTTCGGTTTATCACGTCCCGCTTCTGTTGCAATCGCAAGGTATCCTGAACTACCTTCGGAAGCGTCTAGATTTGGACAACATTAGCATTACCCCCAACATGTCACAGCACGGCTTGTCCTTGGAAAAGCGGTGGAGAGATCTGACTACTGGGCAAGAGCGGTTATTTGATAACGTGCAAATTGTTCTTGTGGGCAAGTATACCGACCTCAAGGACTCCTACATGTCTGTTATCAAGGCTTTGGAACACTCGGCATTCCGAGTCCACCGAAAACTCATACTCACGGTGCGTTTATCTTTCTAAAAATGGTAACCAACGTGCTTCTTATTTTTGGTCACTCAGTGGGTTGAATCTTCGGATCTTGAGCCTGAGACGCAGGAGTCGAATCCTGCGAAATATCATGACGCGTGGCGCGCGGTTGTCGGCGCAGGGTACGATGGTCTCTTCTATACACTGGTTCATTGCTAACATCTATGCAGAGGTATCCTTGTTCCCGGCGGTTTCGGCGAGCGTGGAACGGAAGGTATGATGATGGCTATTAAGTACGCCCGAGAACAACACATTCCCTTCCTCGGGATCTGTCTTGGTTTCCAACTGGCCGTCGTCGAATGGTCTCGTAACGTTTTAAATATTTCTGGCAAGTAGAATTCTGTGACTACGTCTCACCTATCAGTCTAATAATTCATCAACAGAGGCTACTTCGGCTGAATTCGACAAGGAAACGAAGTTCCCCGCTATCATCTTCATGCCGGAGATATCTACGACGCATATGGGTGGGACAATGCGACTGGGTCTGCGGCCGACTGTATTTGAACCTGGTACCGAAACCTGGTCCAAGATGCGGAAGCTCTACGGCGGCTCGGGAAAAATCTGGGAACGACACAGGCACAGGTATGAAGTAAACCCAGAATGGGTTGACAAACTCGCGTCCAGTGGTCTCGTCTTCAGTGGTAAAGACGAGAAGGGAGAAAGGATGCAGATCTGCGAGCTTCCTGGTATGTCCCCCTCCATCTCTGCTTTCCTTACTGGTTCTCAATGTTGTGCAGATCATCCCTATTTTGTTGGACTTCAAGCACACCCTGAATTCTGTTCACGGCCTCTTAACCCGTCGCCTCCGTTCCTCGGTTTTGTGGCGGCGTCGTCTGGTCGTCATGTGCTGGTGGAACAGTTGGCATTCCAGCAAGCGAACTTTAAACCTCCTCATCCCGAGGAGTCGATGGTGGCTGAGGCAGCGCTCCGTCATGGGGCCCCTGCTGTGAACGGTGCGAACGGTGTTGCATAGTATTGCATAGGCGAGACTCGGAAAGATTTTTTTACTACTTACACATCTACACATGTCTGCTATACATTTAAATGCACTCTATCCATGTATCCTTAGTAAAATCTGCTCTAACACATTCTTCTGTCTGTATTATTGCCCCCACCCATGTTTTCTGTAGCTTTATTATGTAATAGCATACTATTATTTTCTACCTAAGAAAATACAAGAGGAATACTTAACTAAATAAGTACCAGAATTTAATGGTAATTAATTAATTATGCTACAGTACCACGTGCCAATTTCGCGTCTTTCCTACCGACCACCACCATCACCACCGCCAGCAGTGGCTCCATCGTTGACGACGATATGATACAGACCGGGCTCATTCAGAGTGCTCACGCTGACCTCGTTACCGACGCTGCGTACGATTTCTACGGTCTTCGCCTGGCTACCTGTAGCTTGGACCAACGGTGAGCTGAACCGCGTTGTACCGTCTCTTTCTCTTAAATATTCTTCGCAGAATCAAAATTTGGCTGCTCGACGAGCAGAACGGGACCTGGTCTGCTGAGGACGATTGGAAAGTACGTTATTCCCATCCTGCTGTACTCCAAAATTCACGCGTTTAGGCGCATGATGCTGCAGTATCAAAAGTCAGCTGGGCGCATCCCGAATTCGGATCCATCCTCGCCTCTTCGTCGTTTGACCGTACGGTCAAAGTATGGGAGCAGGTCCTTGTTAGCGAGCTGAACGGTGCCGCTGCTTCCCAGGCAGGACCATCTTCGTCCCGATGGGTGGAAAAAGGGATCCTTCATGAAGCAAGAGGGACCGTACGGGCCGTGGAATTTGCACCTCATCATTTCGGGCTAAAATTGGTGAGTCTTCTGTTGTTCGTTCCAATTGCTCGAGGATGACAGCGTGCTCTAGGCGACAGTAGCGTCTGATAATTTTCTGCGAATTTACGAATGCTACGAGTCTCCTTCTGGGTCCCCCTGGCAATTGGCAGAAGAAATCGATGTGAACACTGTACCGACTTCGTCGTCTCCATCTTTTCTTTCCCGAGCACATACAGCTGCTGTTGCAACGCCAACACAAACGAGTTCCAGTGCCGAAGGAGCCCCGGCACCTCTCATAGCGCAAGCCCTTCTTCAGCAGCAATCCACAAGTCAAACCAGGCCCGGGATCGGCAACAGGGAAGCAGATGGTGGTTGGTGTGTCTCCTGGTGTAAAGACAGGTATTGGGGAGAGGTATTGGCGACCAGCTGTGGCGTTAGTGGGATTGTCAAGGTGTGGCTACTGCACTTTGATCTCTAATCAATGTTAATCTATCTTAGATTATCCAGCTCTCTCCTTCTCGAAGACCAGCGACAATTCTTGTCCTGGATCCATCACCTGCTGCACAGAACACGCCCTCGACCGAGCCTTCTGCGACACCCGGCCAAACAGAAGCAGAGCATCCCACTCCATTTGCTATCACCTCGGTAGCATGGGCCCCTTCATGTGGCAGGTCATACCATCTGATCGCGACCGGAGGAAGAGATGGACGAGTGAGAATCTGGAAAGTGAAGCCCTCCATCGAAGAACCTGAAACTGGCGACGAGGATGCCGTGGACTCCGACGAGGGAAATCGGTGGTCTGCCATAATCGTGGCCGATTTCGATCAGCACAAGTTAGCCGACGGTCTTCATTTCCTTGTCTTCTCTTGCTGAAATGCTTCCAGGTCATCTGTGGGCCGCGTCGAATGGAATATAACGGGGTGAGATCTGTATCCACGCGGTTCCGAATCAGTCGTTAATACGTTTCTTTCCTCAGGACTGTTCTGTCGTCGGCTGGTAATGATGGTCGGATACGACTTTGGAAGGCTACCTCGGGAGGCAGCATATGGAGACCCGCGGGGAGTATCGGAGTTGAACAGGCGGAGGCGGAGGATAAAAATCAGGGCGAGGACAAGGATGTGGAAATGCACTCATGATAATAAGGCCGAGGTCAGTCTAGCTATTATCTTTCTGATCTCCTCGCTGAAAACTTCAAATGCCTATAGTTGTAATGCGTTTCCAATCTTTCACTATGTGACCAATACTGCTGAAAGCCAGTCGCCAAGAAGAACTGTGCCTGAGAGAGGAGTGACCACGAGAAATCTTGGCTACCAACGTCGGATTTTCAAAGAGCTGTCGGAATCCAAACTATGTACTCTGTAAGCCACGGAGAGAACACCTCGGTGAAGCAGTGTTCTTTTGATGTCTCTCCCGCTATCAAGCCACAAATGATAGTATAGGGCGATTAAAGTCGGTCCGTTGTACATTGTTCCGTGACCCTTACGGGCAACTGACTCGGTGACGGTGGGAGGGTGTCGTCTACGAGTGTGATAGCAAGTCATGCGATCGTCGGCTACAGAGTGTATACGAAACGTATGTGAATTCTTGCCGAGGGGTCTCTTAGAGATCGGGGGTACTGAATTGTCTTCGTTATTGCTACTCTCTATCTCATCATTCCAGGTACACCCTTTCTTAGATTGGTGCCCTCTCGGTGCGTTCCCAAATGCCGGCAGAGTGACAAACCAGATCCCGGAATCGAAAATACGGCGGAACCGTTAAGTGCTAACATTTTATTGCCCTTGGTTTCGAAGTGGTGGTCCTTCTGTCCACAAGACTGGAAAAACGACGCCTGATATACCTTTTTTCAGTCCATTGCGCCGAGGAACTTCATAATAATCGACTAGGGTCGGTCTCAAAGATATCTATTGAGAAAAGATGGATGTGTATTTTGGTCGTGGCGGTATTGTATTATTATCGAGACTATATATCGGCAGGAATATCAAGCCTGTCCGATGCAGACCCGGTGCTCGGCACTCTTTCCTCGATACAATGAGACTCTCATAAGATGTAGATGGCCAATTCTACTACGACACAACAGCTCGTACACCTTCAAATATCGAAAAATTGGCACTCGGTGGTTTTCCCAAACAGGACTTTCATTAAGGGAGGGGGGATAATCAAATATGGTACCGCTCGTCAGTGGCGTCCAGACACCGAGGATATACAGCACGGCCCCTTGCACTGTATGCCGGACTTGACTCGATATTCTGGTATCGGAGAGTCGGTAAATGCCATGTTACCGTAATGATTCTCGACTGATGTCTAACATAAGACGGACGACGTCGTGTGTGAAGTGTAATAGAAACTCATGCGAGCGTTGATAAGACGTTAAGTTTACGGCCTGTTTCCGCGTCCCTCTGAGCCTATATACGAAACGCATTTTAGTCATTTCAATGCTCCGTTGGAATGTGGGGTCGCTAAAATATCTTTGTCAAATTTCTTCCCTCTGGCTGAAGTCTATTTCGTCACTCCAAGGCACGCATATTAAGCATCCCTGACTTCTTCTTAGGATAGAATGAGCCTGGTCTGTTCCTAAATGCTGACCATAGCGAGGTCACAATTATAGCTTGCTACTTCAGTCTTCCCGAGCACCGCGGAAGCATAAACACTTACTTTCCTGGATGTAAAGGGTAAGTTTTTACTTCACATCCTTTAAACATATAGGCCTCTCAGTTCACTGTACCGAGGAGCTCCATGGGAGTTGACAACGGTCAGTTTCAATATATCTATTGCCAGAGAATATGGGTAGTTATTCTGGTCACTATGCTGGGAGTCGGCAATGTGCTATATCACCGGGACAACATAACATCTGGCAGGGATATCAGGCGCACCCGCAACTTCTACTTCCCTGATATCAATACACTGAAAGCGCGTTCAGATATCCAAATTCAGTTCTGAGAAGGAACAGAGGATGTGCTAATACTACAAGAGGGCAAAGGATCTGCAGACGAATTCGTGAGATCTAAATGGCACGACGGTTGAAGCGACGAAAGAGTCGGTAATGTAAGTGTGTTGCCGGAAGTGCATAGCATTTTCGCAGGGATATCAACTCGAGTTGCCGTGAAAGAGAATATGATGTCGGCTGTTCAAGAGCGCTCCGACGGTATCTTTACCTGGTACCTCCACTCGGCGGTGATATCGCAAACTTGGCCCCATGCAGGGTTGAGAAAGAAGGTTTGTGGTATCCTTAAGGAAGAGATCTACAGTGTATTTGATTTTGGGCAGTTGGGTTTGTTTTGTAGAGGGGAAAAAGAAACATCAGATCGTACTTTGCTATAAAACGGGGTTTCAAACGACACCGAGGTGTTCTGCGATCACATTACCGTAAACCCAGTAAGACTTTTGATTGTCTTCGACGATCCCGACTCATAAACCGAGTCTGGATTCTGGAAGCGTTCCGAGATCCCCGAAACAATGTTACAGCGCTTTGTAAAAGACTTGTCTTGGACCTTTGCTGCTCTACAAATTTCCGTAATGGTTCCGGTAAGGGCTGGGCAATAGATTCTGAGTGGTTTAAGTGTAGCTGGCTACTGGCTAGGCGGATTGTTGCCTCGGAGTTGCCCTGGCCTGATCTCACTCAAGTAGCTTTCCGGAAATTGTGCCAATGTTCTTACAAAGCGCTGTGAAGCGTTATCACTAAGTCCACGACCATTGACCAAGAAGAACTAATCCAATTACTATATACAAGACAATTCACGTAGGCTTTCGCGCGTTAAATAATTTTATGTACAAGGTATCTCCTCCCGCTTACCACCACTCGCCCTGTTCCTTCATCGCGTTGGCGACCTTGATAAAGCCGGCAACGTTCGCTCCGTAGAGCAGACTGGGGAGCACGCCCTCTGTCAGCTCCTCGCCGCTCCACTTGGTTCCGGCGCTCAAGCAGGTCTACACACTAATCAGCTAAAACCAAACAAACGAGAGAAATAGAAAGCGTACCTCGAAACAGCTTCCCATAATTCCCTTGAGCTTCGCATCGACCTCGGCGGGTGTCCAAGTGAGCCTCTGACTGTTCTGTGCCATCTCGAGACCAGAGACAGCGACACCTCCACAGTTGGAGGCTTTCCCGGGTGCGTACCATACTCCTCCAGCGCCCTGTCTGCGAGAGGCTTCAAAGACCTCGATAGCTTCGGCTGTGCAGCCCATGTTGGATCCCTCTGCGACGACCCTCACGCCTGCCTTGACGAGAGCCTCGGCTTCTTCGCCTGAGACTTCGTTCTGGGTCGCGCCTGGGAGTGCGATGTGCACTTTGGGGAGTAGCGTCCATGGACGTTGACCTGTTCTCTTTCACATTAGTTTGTCCTGCATAACAAGCGGCTGGGGCTACGCACCGGGATAATACTTGTATTGCTCTTCAGGTGCAAATTCGGCGTACGACTCCAGATAGCCTCCCTTCAACTTGAGCGAACCGACCTTCTCAATGACCTCCTTTGAGAATCCTTCTTCGGCAATGAGAGCACCCCTAGAGTCGGAGAGTGAGACGACCGTCGCGCCGAGCTCGATAACCTTGAGAGCGGTGTATTGAGCGACGTTTCCGGCACCGGAGATAGCGACAAGGGTGGTGGGTGAGGTGAGGGGGTATTCTGGGCACGCCAGGGGGATCATCTGTGGGGCATCAGGAGGGATCGGGTACGTTAAGCGAGAGATTACATACATGCTCGACGTAGTAGATAAGACCATATCCGGTTGCCTCGGGCCGGATGAAGGAACCGCCCCAGTGTGCTCCCTTTCCTGTGAGAACACCGACGAACTCGTTGCGAAGCTTCTTGTAAGCGCCAAAGAGGAAGCCAATTTCGCGAGCGCCAGTGCCAATATCGCCAGCTAAAGGGGTAAGGTAAAAGATAAGGGTGATAGTAATAGGTGAGTTCATTGTATTCAATAGGTTAGACTGACAGTTGTGCTTACCAGGAACGTCCGTATCCTGCCCGATATGCCTAAAAAGCTCGCTCATGAACGCCACGCAGAACCTCCTTATCTCTGCGTCGCTCTTTCCCTTGGGGTCGAAGTCGGAGCCGCCCTTGCCTCCTCCCATGCTGAGCCCTGTGAGGGCATTCTTGAAAGTCTGCTCGAACCCGAGGAACTTGAGGATGGAGAGGTTTACAGAAGGGTGAAGGCGCAGGCCCCCCTTGTAGGGGCCTAGAGCAGAGTTGTACTGGGGGGAGGGAGATGTGAGTCGAGGAAACAAGTGCGAAGTAATTCGGAAGTACCTGCACACGGAATCCACGATTCACTTGCGCTTTTCCCTGGTCGTCTTCCCATACCACACGGAATTGGAGGACCCGTTCAGGGATTTGAACGATCTCAAAGGCTTTTTGGTAGGATGGGTTGGCAGCCAAGAAGGGGCCAATACTGAGAGTGAGCTCTCCGAGAGCCTGTAACACGGTCAGTCAAAATTTGAAGAGGGGGAAACAAAAGGGGGACCTGTTCGAATTCGGGTTCAGAAGGCAAGACCATGTTGGATGGGTAGTGAGGAACGCCATTCCCGGTATTGAGTAGAATATATATAAATGTCAAGCGGATTTATCGACCGAGATCTTTGCCAGGGCGTTCCACATGCCGACGCGACAGCATGGTGCGGAAGAAAAAATAGACGCGCGCGGTGAAGATAAGATCACCGTCACGTGGTGAGATCTTATCGCATTTTCCTTTCTGAGGGGATCTGTGCCTCGTTTCCCAGTCCAGTCAGCTCGAGATGCGGTTGGATTTTATTAACGCTTTGGCCACGGCTCGTGAGCTCAGCATGCCTCTCTGTCTCGCCTGCTGTCCCTCAATTCTCGCCTATTGCTCCTCCTTGCCTAGTTCATCACGGTCAGCGGGGCTGATGCGGCCTTGAGTGTTGCATGTGGATCCTCATCGCCACGGCTGTGAATATTCGCGTTTTCGTCAGCTGGTGGTCTCTATTCTCATTCCAATTTTCGGCGGCGGTCTCAGTGAATGTACGATGATTCAATGTGAATTAGCCGCTCCGAACATTTATAAGACATCCGCCTTTTCATTCTTTCACGCATACCATCGATCGACATAT
Source organism: Armillaria novae-zelandiae (assembly GCA_030435655.1). Classification (NCBI taxonomy): domain Eukaryota; kingdom Fungi; phylum Basidiomycota; class Agaricomycetes; order Agaricales; family Physalacriaceae; genus Armillaria; species Armillaria novae-zelandiae. The sequence goes on along the minus strand of JAUEPR010000015.1, from coordinate 738,647 downwards.
TTTTTTTGATTCAGTCGCTTCCTGTACTATTTGTCCAGCGAAGGCCAGATTGTTTTAAAATGCGTCACGTGAATTAATGAGATAAGATAATCATGTCAGCTCAGATCACCTTCAGCTGCGAAGCAGCTTTTACGAGAGTGGGAAGGAGTCTGTCATTTAAATTTCATCCCCCATGAAGGAGAATGAGTCTGCTATTAATAGTAATCACTGATTTGGCCTGGACCACATATTCACAATTTGTCATCTGAGCGACGTTGACGAGCCTGATGACATCGAAAGCGTCGTTCAATGACATCATGACGGCGCTGATCTCTTGCGCACGGGCCACTCAGACAACTATAAGAGCGCGCATCCACAGGCTGTCCCAAATCTTCTTTTCCTTCCTTCGTCTATCATCTTGATCGTCCCATTCCCCTTCGACACCTTTTGGAGCTCGCTGATGGCACTGCATACTGCCCTCACAATTGCGATGAATTTGGCTTCCCTAAGCAAGGCGATGTTTACTGGCAACAACGTCGCAATCAAATTTTTACTATTTAATTGGGTTGTACATTGCACAAAGACGCGACGCGTCGAGTATTTAATCGCGTGCTTCATCCGATGTTCGGCGGAAGTAGGATGAATTCCAGCCACGCGATGTTACCGGCATTCTGAATTGAATCCGAAAGCTGACTTCTGCTTCCTGCGTTGACACCATTCCGAGGACAGCGGATTATGCGCAGTGCTGGCAGGATTCTCCTTCCCTGCTCAACGCATGATCCACTCATATTGACAAGTTTCACTTGAGCTTGTGACTCACCGTAGCGTCCGCTGCTCGCGTGAGCGCTCTCATGGTCGACGGCACTCTATTTGATTGGCGAAATGAACCCTTATACCCTCGGAAGGCGCATAACGCCCTAGATTTAATCTTAGCTTCCGTTCTTCACATGTTCACATCTTCATAACATGGTACTGGAAGCACCACCGTGGCTTTTTGCGAGGGGACGTCTCCTCCGAGGGAAAGTAAATCTGATCTGATCTCATTTCCTGTGGTCCTCCCGTCACCAATTAGCTCCGTGGCGGGTTCCAATGAATGTAAAACGTCATTTCATCGGCGACCTCAGATTGATGGCCCTTTCTTCCCTCACCTTCGCCCGATGGATCTTCCCTCTCACCTTGATAAATACCGCCTCTCAGGCTGCCTAACTCTCCCACAAACATGACGCCCTCAACGTCTACCTTCACCTTTCCCCCAGAAATCATTGATATGATCACTGACTACCTGCATGCGTCCCCCCGTACGCTGCTCTCCCTCAGTCTACACCCTTCCTTCCTCCCTTCAGCGCGGTACCACTTGTTTTCCTCTCTGTCGGTCCCCCTTCACACGCGTGGGCTTTTCAGTCTCATTGAGCTTCTAGAGTCGTCGCACGGCACCATGAAACCGTATATACAGCGTCTCCTCTTCACTGACCTCACGGAGGTGGTTGCAATTCACGGTTTGGCAGACGTAGTCCGCGCGATTCGCAATTTGCCCCGGCTGCCAAGGGTAAATACAGTCAAGGTCGCCAATACACATTTTGAGAAAGTACCTGCGGAGGTGCTAGGGCTGCTCATGTGCCACCTTCCGCATCCTGGCTTGACCTCCGTGGTCCTCGAAGGGTTGCACTTCTCACGTTTTAGTGAGGTGGTGAGGTTTTTGGGTGCATATCGTGGGCTAGCGAGCGTAGAAGCAAGGCGGGTGAGCTGGACATATGGTGGGTATGTGCCGACACCGCCACCGACTGTGGAATGGAAAATTGCCGAGGTCACCGGGGATATGCTGCAGTGGCTCGCAGGTGCATGTGCTACAGTCAATAGCCTAGAGGGAGAGGAAGAGACAATAAAGGATCTGATTGGAAGTACGGGGTCTTCGGTTAGGCAACTAAAAGTCAGACTTTCGGAGAGTGCGTACCTGTTTGTGGATCATTGTGATGAATGTTTTCTCACATTGTGATAGACTCACTTATCGACATCTCCCCTTGCACATCACTTCGCTCTTTGCATCTTTATTTCTCACCTATATCATCAAAAGGTCATGACATTACGGGCACTCTCTCCAAGATCCAGTCCAGAGACTTGCAAGAACTATATATCGGGATTTCCCTTCCCATTGTCGTGGACTGGGACGAGCTCGATAAATCTCTCTCCCGGCACCGGTCACTGCGGAAGATATGCTTTGTTGTCTCACGAGGCACAGATGTGGGGAGGTATTTAGCAGAGGTTCTTCCGAGATGTCGAGATATTTTACAAGTGGTCCCAAGTAAGGACAGGTGCGTACTGCAACTTTTACTCGGAGACCTGAGCCGAATTCATTAATCATGAGCAGGGCATGAATAATTGCGACACCGTGTACCTTGGCGAGTTGGAAATCGCCGCTGTTATATTCGCGTTACGTGCTGGAAGGTCATGACTATGCGGTACCATCTGTCGTCTCGGACTCGGTGCTGTTGCGGTGCTCCACTATACTCTATACTCTGGCTATAATTCACAGGCGCATGAATGGAATGAATACCTTTGGATCACGTCGCAGGAACTAAATACATACACCGGCGAATTCAAGACAATGCCGGCCTCTAGTGGGAAGAGATTTCAATCGTCTTTAAGGTTTTAAACGCTGTTCGGACCGGTGTGGTCGGTGCGAAGGGAGTACCTACAAGTTAGACTGTGTGTTTTGATCCCCAAGCTGGTGGCATGCTTGCCATTTGGGTTGCAGTCGGTGCCGCTGAGGTACGCCAGGCCCCTGATCCACCATCTATTCGGAATTGGCAATGCTCCGAAGAAAACCGATGAGTGGTAGACCGCGGCAGCTTTTTGCGTGAGTTGACCACGCGCTTGTCGATGGCGCAATTCGCAGGGTTGAAGATCTAGGGCCTGGTTGTTTTTACACCTGGAACCAAGTTGTTATGAATCTGGTAACGGATGCTGCAGCGGTAACTACGAGAAAAGCTTTTCAGCGGATTTGGGAGCAGGCTTCCTTTGACTGCAAGCGTAAGGGTAAATTTAGGTCACGGATAAAGTGAGCTCACTGGAGGCCATCAAAGACACCAATCTTACAGCGTGGTATTTGGTTCGGATTGTACACAATTTACTTTATCGTCTACTTATTCTTCCTTCTTGGTCTAAATCTTCAGCTGCGCAGGCATCTCTTCCCCAAAGACACCAGCCAAGAGGTTATTCACCGCGAGTGTAGCCATATCGATTCTAGTCTCTATACTCGCACTCCCGATGTGAGACAGGATAACGCAACTAAAGGAACATTAACCACGCTCCGCAAGACTGGTAATATGCCTACCGAGGCTCCTTCACGAGCGGATGATCGAGGGTGATATTTGGTTCGCCCTCTACGACATCTAGCCCCGCTCCCCAAATCCAGCCCTCCTTCAGCGCCTTTGCTAGTGCGTCTGAATCCACCAGCGTCCCCCTGCTGGCATTAATGAGGACACTGTGTTTCTTCATCTTGCGCAGGAACTCCTCGTTGATGAGGTGCTTGGTGCCTCTCTCCGCCTGGGGCCAGGACGAACAAGACGTCGCTCGATCGCGCGAGCTCATCTGAGGAGACACGCTGGAGGGTTTTGAGGGTGGGGTATTGGGAGAGGATGGTAGTGTCCCGTTCGTCGGTTGGGGGTGAGTTGGGGCTGGATGTATATAGGCAGGAGGTGATTCCGAAGGGGATAAGGCGCTTGAGGGTTGCCTGGGAGATGCGGCCGAACCCGAGGAACCCGACGGTGCGTTCTGGAGAGGAAGGGAGGGTGCTAATTTGGGGACCGCAGAACTGCGAATGGGGCCCAGCGGAATTTTGGCCACTGGGATTACGGTTTGGGGGTGTATACATATTTTTTGGAGAGGTTGGGATGGCTTACCTGTCCAGATTGAACGAGGTCTATGGTTGATCCTGCGTTTCTACCGGCCATTAGGGCGAGCATTACGGTTACGTCGGCAACTGAGGAGGATGAGGATGTTTCTGAGACTGTTGAGAGGGAACTGACCGGCGTCGGTTAGGACGTCAGGCGTGTAACCCAGTTTGACGCCTCGATTCGTGAGCTCGGTGAGATCGATGTGCTCTGTGGAGCGGGTATCGAGTTGAGGATTTCTGTGGAAGGTTGAAATTGCGCACCATAGCCGACGGACATAGTAGATACAACGCGAAGGATTTGAGCCCGCTGCAAATCCAAGCATGAAGCCCGACTCATGACCCACCATTTGTCATTTTGGCTTACCTGCTTCGAAGAGCGATTTATCCGCCTGTCGATATTTGGTCAGGAATTTCAAGCAGAAAGCGTATCGAGCCCATACCTTCTCGGGGAACATTCAGCAGAACTCCCGCAGCTCCTTTGACCTGTTCTAACAACCACGCCCTATCGCAAGACGAGTCTTCAGGCCACACAACGACCTGGGGAAGGTTTCCTTGGTAATCAGATAAACATCGACTCGGATATTAAGTAAACTCACCTCGACGTCGCTCCTTCCTTCGAGCAAGGGCATAACAGTCGGAGCCCAAGGTTCCTGCAGATCACAATGCGTGGCTTGATGGTGCTAAGGTGGGACATCACGTCCGTCAGTCTAACATTACGGAGACAACTAGAGCCAATCGACGACCTTGACCTGCATTTTTAGGTCGTGATAGGGAAAGAGATTTATTGACAAATTGAATCCAGTGGACATATAAAGAAACCTACCGGACCGACTGGCAAAAGCGTCCCGGACGATCGTCACACACGTCACACCGACGCGGACCGACTAAGTGTTAGTCAGTGACAGTCTTTGGCCTTCTACCTTTTTCTTTGCAACGACCACGATCCTTCACGCGTCCCTACCTTATTTCCCTCCTAATTTCACATATTCCAAATGGCCAAAGGCAGCGGCAAATCGTCAAGCCTCAGTCCTGGGACGCGCAAAAAACATGCAAAGAAAGCCGCCAGGTGTCGTTGAGCCTGATGCTGGTCAGGACTGAAGGAAAAACGGGCAAAGAACAAGGAGAAAGGTAAAGGAAAGAAGGAGCCGAGGCAGAAAGTGTACATTCCTCCTGTAAAGCCTGCTCCGGTGCAGCCAGATCCTTTGGAGACGACAGGATAGCGCATCAGCTTCCGCCGGAGTTGTTGGTCGTTTTGCGAAGTCTAGGGAAGAAGGCTGTGGTGACGAAGGCACGGGCGCTGGAGGATCTCCAGTCGGGATGGGTGGAAAGGGCACTGGCAGGTGATGAGGACCTGATACCGACGTTGCATATAATGTTTCCCGTATGGGTGCGTTCTGTTCCTTCCTCGCTGCGATTCGCCGTTCTGATGAGGCAGACGTGAAGATGCATCATGTATCGCCCTTTTTTCTTCATCCTGCGCGGCGAATCCGACAACTGACGGCAGATCTACACAAATCATTTGTTTTGTTGATGAAGGATGCTATCCTTGCCCATTTTAATGCCTGTTCAACTCGCGAGGCAGAGTGGATCTTGGGAAGCTGGTGTATGGCAGCACATGACACTGACCGTGGTGTTGCAGCTTCAGCGCTATCGTCCTGGCGAAGTTTCAACGAGGTCTCGGACCAAATGTCACTGAACGACAAGGAGAACGGACTTTTTTCGTGTCTTGCGGCGTTCGTGTATCGAGCAGCGATAGATCCGCTTGCTATCTATCTGGATTTGAACCCTCTACCACCCGCTCCACCACCACCAACTAAAGGCGCGTCAAAGAAGATGGAGCCGGAACCAACGCCACGATTGAAGTCCGAGGATTTAGAGGAAGATGAACAGGATAGGAAAGCTCGGATACGAGTTGGCGCATATGGAGCGATCCGTTGGATAATCGGTAAGCCGCTACTTCTTTTCTTATAACTCCGTTCAAACGATTTGGACGTAGACACCGTCGAGACGGAACTCGACGAACAACTTTCAAGTCTTACATTTTGGTCGGCATTGTATTGTGATGAGTCGGCGCCGTTTGTCCCAGGAGATGAGGAATGTTTTGGGTACGGTCAACCTGCCGTCCGGAAAGCAGCTTGGGCACTTGTTCAAGCTCTTTTGCAACGTTTGTGCCCTCCTCTTGTACTGGACTAATCGTGCTGACTCCCGTTCTAGTTCCAATCCAAACACAGTTACCCACTTTAAGTGCAGCTATTCTCCACTCTGCTTGGATTGAGCCAGATACCACTGTTCATACCGTCATGTGGCAGCCCTTACTTCGCTTTCTGAAAGGTGAAGATCCCATTCACCTGCAGAACCGCTTAAACTCATCAGTAGTAGATAATTCAAATGCTTGGGAATTGGCCGACAGGGTTCTCGTCGAAGAGGACGGTTCTAGTGACGAAGATGATGCGGAGCAGCATCCTCCTTCCTTAAAACCTCGCCCCGCGTACAACGAGTTCTTACAGTTTCTTCAACTCGGGTGCTCCGGGTCCCCTATACAAGGTTATCCGACAGTGGTTATCATCATATCAACGATACCTTCTTCAGTGAGTCTTGCTGCTGTCGGGATCGTGTCTGATCTGACTCTTCGTTAGACATTCGCTTCAACGTCATCTGTATCACCTTTGACAGATTTCTTCACATCGTTTTGGGCGGCTATCGATGGTCGGGCGCTCAGTGGTTTGAATAGGGCCAAGGCAAGCGGGGCGTTCTTGGAGTCACTCTATGAGTGTATGGTGTTCCTGCTGAAAAGAGTTCATCGCGATGCCAGGCATGCATCATTATTGCTAGGCGCCGAGACCAAGGTAGACGGACTAGTAGAAGATCAGCTCGTGAGGACGTTCAAGTCACTGGAAGACCGAACGTTAAAAGTAGAGGAGAAGACCTTGTGTGATGTAGTGGTGAAGACTCTCGTCTCCTTAGAAGACATCCATCATGGTTTGTGGATTAGGTTGAACGGTGAACGACGCTGATTTTTTTCAACCAGATCTATATCAGTCTGCTTGGAATGTGTTGAGCCGAATCATCAAGGGTTCAGCGTCCTCGATTGTGCCTTATCTCTTCAGGGTATTCCTCGATCGATTCTCGGGCGATTCGGAGCTACATGCCGCGTCGCGGATATTGTTGCGGGAGGTACTTCGGTCAGCGACTGACGACTGGGAGTGCAGTCTGAATGAAACATCGGAGAATCAACGGCCCAGAAATGGTGTACAAACACTTGTTGGCATGCTCAACGTCTTTGGACAACACCTGTTCAATGACGATCCGGAATTCGCATCGGTAAGGGTCTGAGTTCTTTTTCGGAATTCATGATCTGACAAACGAAAATGATACAGAAACTCGATGCTCTCGTCAGCGAGCACTCATACCTTGCCCTGACTAGTTCTCAGACTTTCTTCTTCGCTTATCTTTCTCATAGAACCGATGATACTGTATGCCAAAGCGTTTGGCATAGTACCTTGGACGGCATTGGACAACATGCGGATACTCTCTCTTCATCAATAAAGCGTCTGCTAGATGCTAGGGTGGATATCAATACGTTAGGAACGCAACTTGATGCCCAGGTCCATCAGTTATTCGTAGAGTCGTTACACAAGCCCTCAGGCTCGCCAGAGGTATCTTTCATGCAGCAAGTACTACAAAATCCAGGTCGGTAACCTTCTCGTTCGCAGGGATGTCCCGTTGTTTATGCTGCATGTTAGGTCCTGTCTTGTCGAAGAGTGGGTTCGACTCTCTGATACAGACCCTGGGGTCTGTCCTAACAGCTGACATCAACGTAGCACTTCTCTCTGAGAGTGAACCCTACAGTTCGGTTGATACGTTGCTGGAATTGATATCGACAACACTTTCCTCCCTACCTCGATTTACCCGTTCACCCTCCTTGCTCGCTGTCGATGCTCTACCATACGTCTTCCTTTTCGGATATGTGCTTCCCAAATCCAACTCATCTCTCGATGGGAGTGCTGCACAAGTACTATGGGTCCGTTTCCTACAAGATCAGGGCTCAAATCACTTTGACCGGACTGCAATTTTCTCTGGGATACAGGACCTGCTGAAGACGATCGTGGTCGAAACGCAAATGCGGCCTAGGTAAGAGTTCCCTTCCTCCGAATCTCTCCACCGTTCTGATTCTGACAATCATCCAGTCCCGAGCACCTTTTGCAGGCACTATCGGAAGCGACACTGAAAGAAGTGATACCGCCTTTGTCATTCCTTCCATCAGTACCTGAACTCGATAAGATGCTTGATGATCTGTCCTCAGATCCTATACACCCTGCTCTCGCCGTCCTCGACCCTTTAATTCCCCCAGGGGAGTACACAGAGATCGACCTGCCAGCATGTGATTCTCATGGATTCTCACCGTACGCGCGGCTCGCCAGCATGCTTCTGTTCGTGTTCTTGGAGGACCGACAGAGTGCCAGACGGAACACCTGGGCACTTCGGCATCTGTTGGCACTCTCAATATATGCAGACGATTACAGTGCCTACCCCACAGGGTCGAGTCCGGTGTTTCGGAAAGAAGCTCTGATGGACTTGGACGTGCTGATCGTCAAGTTGCAGCAGATCTGCATGTATCTGTTGACCTCGGCGGCGTCGGATGATGGGTGGAGACTGAAAGTTTTGGACGCTGTGACGAATGTACAACTGCTCGATCAGACGGCGCCGCCTTTGGCTCTGTTTTTGAGGGATCAGATCACAAGATCACGAAAAGGGGACGAGACGAGGGAGGCTCGTATCCTTGGTCGTACACTGCTACATGTCCTTCACGATGCTGATAAAGTAGAAGCAGATCGATGGATCACTTTTGCTAGGAGTATCGAGCGAACAGGTGGGGTTTGACCTCGCTATTGCCCTTATTTCATTAAACGTGCATCCTTTGATATAGCGCCGGAAACCTCTATGGCCATCGCTCGCGCTGTGACTGAAGTAGCACCAGAACCTCCACGTCTTGATAGATATCGGAACGAACTCGCAGCATCCTTGTTAGGTGTCCCACCAGCGAAGGCGAACACTGAAGGTCTGATTACGCTGCGTAAGTTGGCAGCTAGCGCACCACCTATGGACTCGGACGTTGTATATCTCCCTCAACAAAGGGCGTTGAATGTGGTCAAATCGTGCGAGAAGTGGATCGCATCAGATGAGGATCTGGACGAGGAGGTCGAGAGTGCGATGACGTGGACGTTCTCCCATCTCGCTCCAATTCTTCAGAACCTCGAGGGATCACATTGGGAGTTTATATTTGATGTAGTGGAGAACAATCTTGAGGTTTGTCGTGCTTTCCTCTTTAATTAAGCGTGCGCTTATTAAGATGCTCATGTATAGAATTCTACTTTTGATGACGATGCCACTTTTGTTTCGCTAGCGCACACGTTGAAGCTGATTCTCGTAATCAAGGATCTTGCGCTGACGAATAAGGTGCTTCGAGAAGATTGGCAGAGGCAGCGACTACCTATCCTGAAGTTAGTTCGTGACCTAGCATCATCACGATTGGGTACGCAATCTAACGTTTCAGTCAATTAATATTTAATATTGACATTTCCAGATGAAAATGCTTCTGCACCGAGGTCTCGTTGCTTAGAGCTCGTTCTTGCTGTAATACAAGATTTGCCCGCGGATCTGATAGATCACGATACTTTGCCCAAGGTCATCTTCTTTTTCATGTCCGAGGATTTCTCTTCGATGTTGATGGCTAATATAGATGTGCCATCTTGTCATGGATACTGGGACTGAGGTGCAAAAGAAAGCGTACATGCTTCTACAGCAGGCGGCCTACAAGCGCACGCAGCACTTTGTGGTCGAAGCCGCAGTCGATACTGAGAATACCTTCAAAGCCGAACTGCCGCCTGAGCTGCTCAGTATCCTTCAACAGACCATCAACTTTGACGATACAGAGTCGTTGGAGCATCCAAACGTATGGTTTGCTTCTATGATCATGGTCATTGATTGACGGCGATCGTGATTTCAGAACGTATTTGGGCACTTGCTTAGCTGGATGATTGTCTTTGATCTTTTCTTTGGCTCGGTATGTTCAATCTTGCGTTCCTTTTGCATATCCCTACCATGGCGCCCTAGTCCTTGAAAGTCAAAGCAAGCTATATCGACCAGTTGCGGAGTTTGAACATCATCACCGAGTCGTTCATGCCTATGGTGCTGACCTCCCTTAATTTGGATCAAGGTGCCGCTAAGGTATACAAGCTAGATCTGTGGGCTATTGACGAATACCACGTTGAACGTAAGCTTCTTATCTATGGTCAACATTACTTTCGTTGACAGAGACACTAGTCTACGAACCCGATGAAGCCTTTACCTTACAGGTTCTCGTTGCATATCTGTACTATCGAGCCCTGTTGGATGTTCCATCGCTGATACACAGCTGGGTGCTCGACTGCAAGGACCGTCAGCTCTCCACTACCATCACTTCTTATACCTCGGCGCATTTCTCTCCCGTCATCATTCGGACGGAGTTGGTGCATGTCAAGAGTTCCGAGGCTGCCACGGAACTGGAGGACGACACGTTCAAGATCAAGGTGGCGCCTAATATAAATGAGATCGTTGCGTCATATCTTGTAGACGAGCACCAGCTTGAGATGAAGATAAAGATCCCACCGGATTGGCCTCTACATAAGATGGAAGTCAGAGACATCAAGCGAGTAGGCGTGGACGAAAAGCACTGGAGGGGCTGGATGCTTGGTGTTCAGCAGACGATATCGGCAAGTGATCTGGCCGCCCATTCTCTCACTTCCGCGAGCTAACTTGTATCTATAGAATGGGCGGATTGTCGATGGTTTAGGCTTGTTCAAGAAGAACGTTACCCTGCACTTCGAAGGACAAGTGGAGTGTGCTATCTGCTACTCGTATGTCCACTACTTCCTTCCTTTCTTTTATTGTTCTTATATGTGATGCTCGGTAGCATAATAAGCGTCATGGATGGTACTCTCCCCCAGCGACCATGCAAAACATGTAAAAACCGCTTCCACGGGGGATGTCTATATAAGGTTTGTCTAGAATTGTCACTGTTGGACTCGGGCTTAACTGTTTTCTCCAGTGGTTCAATACGAGTCACTCGTCAAGCTGTCCTTTATGTCGATCAGATATGTTTTAGTTAGAGGCATCTTGATTCCGCTACTCTGATCTGATTCTTGTCTCCTGTGTTTTCATTTCTGTGCTTATTGTATCTCTCAGGTATACAATGCTTTCGACAACTCCAGACCGTTTCTTCGAACATGAGCCTGAAATACGATTATGCAGAGCTTGGTAATCCTGTTTGACGTTGTTCGGTCAAGGCGTCATTAGGTAGGACGAAAGCGGAGCTCAAATCAGTGACGAGATTGAGGTCATCGTCGACTGTTCGGTATATCCGGCTTAAGTGTTGGATTATATCTACTGTTACAGTCGTTGTGGACTTGCTGGCTTTCCATCCTCTGATATTACCGTTAACAGCCGCCGCTCGTATGCGTCACAACGTCCCCTACATTCCAAAAAATTCTTGATCTGGGCCTACGCCAGAGATTTTCATGCAGAGAGCTTGCTCGCCATATCCGTTCATTCTCGTTTCCCACTATCCAGACAGATGCCGGGCCGGTTGGACCCATCTCCTCTACTTATCGTGAAGGACAGATCATGTTGTCGCTTGGGGACCCAGGATTAGGGATTTTGGGAACCGATCCCTACTTTCTCGAGCTCTTGGAACTGCTCAAGGATGAGCGTATTCCCGTCAACACCATGCAAATCTATGGCTTCATCCCTGCCTACACCAAGAACTGGCCGGCGCTCATTTCGGGATTTCTTCCTTCCCTCAGATTTGCGATCTCCGAATTATGGCAGTTGATTGGTCCAAACAAGATGTCAGAGCGTCACTTCCTAACCTCCGATTCCTTACACTCATGGCGTGGAGGGCTTGGGGGTCTAGCCCGACTCAAGGCGCTGAAGACTGGCCGCAAGGCAGGAGAGACCTCCTACCTCATCTTGAAATACTGCGCCTTCATTTCTATGACGGAGAACGCGCTCCTGTGGACCTTTTTCATGGATCAGGATACCCAGCTAATGTGCAAGGCTTGGAGATGCTTACAATACACGGGCACGAATCAGACGATAACGACATCGTATCGTGCGATGACGTGGTGATTCAAAGAATACAGGCTTTGCTTGATCTACTAGAGATAACCCCCGAAGCACCTTTCCCTCGGAAATTGCATAATAGGTTATTGATCAGATCCTCATAAGATCTGACACACTCTCATTTCAATTTGCAAGAAACCCACTTCATCCTTGACGTCAGCAAAATGGAAGGTCTCTGCTTCAAAATCCCTGTTTGTTATTCAGACCTAGATGATTGGGCCCGGTGGTTGGCAGACATCGTCCACGCTACCCCGATCGAAAACAATATACAGGAGTTAATGATCGAATTCGAAGTAGATTAGTACACGGTCTCGCAGATTCCGCCTGACACATTCACTGGGAGGGAGAATCCCTTTGGGCCAGTCTGGATAGAGATTTGTCTCGTCCTCACATGCGCTTCGAAGAGCTTAGTGTTAAGTTCTATATGCAGCACTCGGATCATGAGAAGCTTTATGACTTGCGGCAGATCGTGAATTGGATATGCCTGCATTGTCTGCCTAGAAGCCGGTCCTTCCACTGTCCTGCATTCAAGCTTTTTGATACCCTCGGAAACGATATCAAGTTCGTACTCTCATTCTTTACTGGGATCTTTCAACTAATCGCGTGCCTCAGCTACCCATAAACGAAACGTCTACATGAATGATGAAAACACATTCATGCCGAGTTTCCATTTTGGGGACAGAAAAGCTAGATTACAAATATCACACCAATGACGCGTTTGTGTAGGGAACCCGGAAAACAACACAAATAACAGATAGCCTTCGTGTGACTCTCCTCCGAGTGAAGCTTTGAATAGCCTTGTATAGGCGTTAGTGAAATAGAAACACAAATGTGGTAAAGAACTCACTCATTAAGTTATTGCAGACCTGATAGGAACGTCAACTCAGGCGCGACCTTTATATAGGCGGTTAGACATTTCCAACGCTCAGAGGGTCTAAGTTCGACGGGAAATCACCGGGGGAGCTGCTGCCGACTCCACGATACAGCGGGAGAAGATTAGAACGTGAAGCGTCTGTCGACGAAGTAGAAGTGGGGGAAGGTGCCTGGGTCAGAGGGTCGGAGAGATGGAGACGGAGAAGGATGTTTGAGAGCATCTGCGAGAGTGTCGGTCTTTACAACAATGAGCGGTTCCACTGGGAAATTATCATACAGTTAAAACACCATGCCTCAACCACGCAGCGATACCCTCTCCCATTGCGGCGGCTGGGGGGCCAGCTTGGCATGCAGTGTAGGTTTGAATCGACTTGACTAAAAGAAGCAAAGTCCACAAAGAAAAGGGTCGAGATCTGGGGGACCCCGCTGTCGCATAAGTTGGCACCGCGCCTGGCTCAATTCAGCTGGGCTTCTTCTTCGTTGTCCTCGTCGTCGGGAATTTGGGAGGAGGAGGAACAAGTGCTGGTAAAGAAAGTTATTTGAGTCAATGTTTTATATATAACCAGGACCGCCTTTGAGGGACGATCATTCATTCCCTGCCAGTAGTGGCGTGGCATGAAATAGAACCATTCACTCGATCTTTGCGACCATGTCACGGTGAAACTGCCACTTGGTCAAAGTAAGCACTGGTCCTTCGTTCTGTTTCGCGTGAATGAAGGCAAAACTATCATTGAATCAACAGTGTGAAGAGACATAAGTCACACGACTGAAATCGGGCTCAAATTCAGAGGTAAAAAAATAACACAAGGAACGGTTTAGAAATGGCAGAATCTGGGTGCCAGAATGGTGAAATCCTCCTTCACCGCTCGGTCAGTAACCGTGACGTAGATATCCATCTCTATTTCCCCGCAAGTCCCACGCTCCGCCGTTTGAAATGACAACTAAAATCATCCGACTTTGGGATGGCATCCGGCATATCTGGTCTCACATATGTATCGCTCGACATAATTTCAAGAAGAGGCTCGAACTCATTCAATCCATAAGGAACGCAACAGTACTAGTAGATATCTTCTTACACCCATTTATTTCACAAACATCAAGGAATGTCACACCGATGTTGTAGTCGTCGAGTTTGAATTGCTTGCAGGATATAGCAAGTGCCAAGGGAGAACTCCGGATTTGCTACAAAGCAATTACTTTGAGTCTTTTCCACCGACGTGTTTCTGATGAGTGTCGAGATCGGTGATAGAATACCAAACTGTCTCGACGCGAGACCAGTGACGATGGGGGAGTATGGTGAGCCCATTCACGGCCGTCATTCCAAGTGAAATAAAAGCCTTTGGGGTCATTTTGCATTCATCAGGAACTTAAAGCTATCTGCCACGTCTCTGGGAAGAACAATTAGTAGGGCATGGTTAAACTGGAAACACCACACTGTAATACATATCTGTGGGATATCTTGAGACTGGGCATGTCATCGAGTCCCTACAACTTCAGGGAAATTCAAAGGGCGGATTAGGACATGCTCATGATGCTATGTTGAAGCCGAAAGAGAAAGCGGCAAATACCATAACGGGAACGGTCATTCTGCATCTCCTTTCGTGTTCGCATTTCCCCAACAAAGAATGCAAACGACTCACAAGAAATTTTCGGATTTCAAGTTGGATTTCCAGCCTCGGGGGAACAAGATCACGAGAGAACAAAGATAATTTTATACCAGGTAGGGTCGGGAGGACACCGCTGATGTTTCCTCCACTACTCGGCCTCATGCGGATAAGCGATCAGTGGTAACCTCAAATTTCACCTGGCGAAGATCTAGCAGATAATAATAAAGAAGGCCGGAGGTAGTAGTCACGAGCTCTCCCCCAACTTTGACTTAACTTTGACGTGAACAACGGTCGACTCGACATTTCTCCTCACGGCGCAGCGTCCTGATCTAGAATATATTTCGACTAAATTCTTCCCTTGATGATCTTTTTCTATCTTTTCCTTGGTTGGTAAGCTTAAGTTTCGGGTCGTATTGTTGTTGCACGCTTCATTTGACGTGTACTTGACCATGTTTCTTAATTCAGATCCTTACTATTGAGCAACGTCATGCTCAATCTTCCAGTCTCTTCCGACGACACCGACGACCCTGGATTGCCGTTCTTTTGACATTGGCAATCATGCATGGCGTGACGCGCTTCTGAAGTTCCTTGCTGCAGCCGAGCGTACGTCTTCCACGGCGAAAAGACTTATGGCATCCTGGATTATTTTACAAGTACTTGAATTCGCACGCCCATTTTTCTCTAACCGCTTATCTCGGAGCCATCATCTGGAACCATGTCTCAGTCTTATTTCATGAACCATGGCGCTTCGGTGAACAGGGTCCCAGATCAGAGCTGGACTAGAATGTCTGCCGACAGCACACCAATCATACGATCGACCTATCCGCCGTGCGAAGGTAACAGCCTTCTCTGTACACATCAATGAATTCATCTTTACCTAATGACAGGCATCGATATTTTTTGTATGTCCTCGTTATAAATCATATTACACGCGTGTCGACGGCTCAACGCCAAGGCTCCAGGTGTTTTGTATTAGAAAAAGTGGTGCTTTCTCCCCGACGCTTCGCACATTTACTACTGCTGAAGACCTATGCTATGTCACGCCATTGTTCATTCATAACACGGCTGATGTAGGGAAAGATGAGATATATTCTGTTCCTATGCTCAGCGGCACTATTTTATTCGTTGTCCTGAATTCCGGACCTTGATTCAACGGAAATCTCCTTGTTCGTTCCTCCCTGGTTTTTGCTCCCGATGTCTGTTCTGAAGTCAATCATCTCTAGAAGTGTGCAAGTGTTTCCAATTTTACCACTTTGCAAACTATCCCTCTTGTTTTCCTTGCATTTTTCATTACATTGCCTGGTTCTCAGCTCAGATTCTCAGAATGGGTTTTCGCCAGTGAGGAACATCCCAAGGGTGAGCGGCCGTGACGCCGTCTGACATCCTCCGCCGAGACATGCTGGCACTGGCGAGTACGTGAGGCAAAAGCTCCGTCGTTCGCGGGTCAAGTATTGCTATTTCGTTTAGTACATGTAAGTCTTTATTAGATATTGAGGCGTTGATGGCCCTGCTCGAACTTGGTTCGCACCTCGGTCTTGTGATATAGAACGTCTACTTCTGCGTGATCGTCTTCAGTAAACCAATCACGGATTATGACCTGCCATATATAATGAATCATGGTAGCTGATTGCGTAGAGTGCGACGTCGGTTAATTACGTTTATTGATTAATCAATGTGGAGGTGTGGGGGACGCGGACAGGATATAAAGTGGAATTCCGGCAGCGCAAATATGTGACGATGCCACAATGCAACTTGAAGAAGTGCCCGAAGTGGGTTGGCACTAGGGAATATGCAACGACAAGGGGACGAAGCATTACCCTTTCCAGCTCTAACTTCAACTATCCTCCGCTGCCTCCGGCGCTTAGAGCTATCCCCAATGAGTTCTGTGAATACTTGTTGTTTAGCCCCGGATCTAAGCTGCAAGTAAAAATGCTGTCATATTCTTTGTAGCAGGTCCCAGCAGAGTGTTTTTCTTTTTGGCATTTGTCCTTCAACGTTTCGACATTTCACATCGATCTGATTCGAAGCCCTGGAGACTTGGATGCCGCGGACGAAGCATTACTATGTCTCCACCGTCCAATCTATGTTTCTTCTCTTTGCAGACTCAATTCAAAAGTCAAGTGATGTTATAGAGCATTTGCTGACTTTGACATAATCAGGCCATTGAAGGTAGTCGTAAAGTCGACGTCAGCACTTTTCTGATTTTCTGCGATTTATCGAACATAGGAAATATCCTGTTCATCAGATTTAGCACTGCTATTAAGCGCACTTGACGTGCTCAGGAGCCCCATGCCATGGAACGGGTATAAAACGAAATGATTATTCCCATACAGATCCGAGAACAGTCCCGGCCTTCAATGAGGACCAAGTAGACTAGTAGCGGGGAAAACTTAGACCGTGGAGTGATGTATACTTGGGATGCGCTACAGCATCGTTGTATTACTGTGGCATTATGTGTATTAGCTTCATAGCATCTCACGTCGAGACCCCGCTTGGCTGATTTTTGGTCCCTTTGGAGGTACGAGCCCAGAGATGTGCACAGAAAGTCTCAGCTTCAACGACGGTGATGGAGAGCCAAGCACCTGCGAAACCTGATACTCGGAAATGATGTGATAGAATGCCATGGCCCATGATGGGATTACATCCTAAAGGAAATCTGCCCTTTGCATGGAAATAGTAGATCGTGGATAAACTGAACTTATGGATACTTATAGAATCTGATTCCTAAGGCTAATGGCCTTATATCGACCCCATATGATTCTCCCTCGTATCAATGGGTGCTGATATACCGGACTTGGGACTGGGTATTTCGCGTTATTTTCTGTCACTTTTCCCAATAAATTATATCACAGATTCGCAAGGACAGCTTGCAAACAAAATTATGCTGTTTATATGTCTTTTTGAATGTAACACGTTCCCATGTTATTTCCTGGTCGTGTTACATCGTGCATGCCTTTAAATTCACCCAGCGCCTAAACGTATACAGACTCCGGACTGCGTATGACCCCAATAGGTGATACAGAACCTAAGAAGATAATTGGCTATAGTCTGTGTTAGATAAATCGGGACCCTTTTAATATGCATAGGTAGGTAGTTCTGAAATATTCTGCAATTTAGAGATTGGAATTTAGCAAAGACGAGAATTATTCATAGAAAACTCCCTGGACACGAGGAAGGATGAAAGCGGCAAGACCAAGTTCCCTGCTCTTAGATTGTTCCCATGCTTCAAACTGCGCCGTGGTACCTTTGGAAACATAGCCATACACCTCCAGATCGCCAAGGATGATAGCACACCAGTGCCTGCATCCCATACCGCCATGGAATCTGTATCCCAATTAATAGCAAAACTAAATGACACGCAAGTGACTCACCGATACTGGTCTCTTTTGAGGGTGTTAAATAATACGTTGAAGATAGCCCATACCTTTGATGGGGCCTTGAGCTTGACGTCGAAGGCGCCTGTGGATGGGGGGATTTTTCCAGGCGGAGCATTTTGGGATTTGGTCCAAGCATAGGTCTTGTAGTCAACGGTGACACAAGCCTTGTCGGGATCCTGGGTCTCGTAGGTAGGATTACAATCCAAGCTGACGCTGCAGCTTAAAGCGAGATTGTAAATGAAAACCCGGAAATGATATATATGACCATTGCTAGTACCGACGATGGCAATACCATCAACTTCGAGAGTGGCCAAATGAGTCTGAAGGCTAGGAGTAGAGAGGATAGACGCTCGATTTGGGAGGGTGTACGACATTCTGACTCGTAGATTGCGCGTGTAGCAAGAAAGAAAAATAAGAGAGAGCAATTGGCCTGTGAAAGGATCAACTTGTCGATGGGGAGGAAAGGTGTAAGAGGGAGACTTATGTAGTAGTACAAATTCCAGTGCTTGAGAGAAATCCGACCAGTTTATTCACGGAATAAGTCTAGGGCGTACATAAGGTCTAGGGTCAGGAGGGCGATGCGCGTAAGGCCGGGCTGATCGATATTGAACATAACATGTTTTCTTGACAGCACTTCCCAAAGTCCGAACACGAGAGAGGCTTGGATTGGTGTTTCCTGTGTTGCGCATTCGGGATTGTGACATAGCAGACTAGTTCAAGTAGTGATCAAATCGGCGTGCACAAGAAGATAGGTTGCGTATCATTGATGAAGGCAAAAATCGCGCGCCTCCCTCTCTACATCAAGATATACATTTAAAGATATGTATTCTGGGTTGACGTACTCGCTCGGTGATGCCTGATGATATCAAAGCGACAAGTTAAGGTACTGAGCACAGGTCCCCTGACATTATGACCACTAAGATATGTTCTGGCTTCTGTTCGATTTTTCAATATCATCACGCGACGTAGAGATAACTTGCTCCTTGGATGAAGAAAAGGGCTGAAGAATCAACGAATGAAATAAGATACGAAAAGTGGAGACTCAAAATGTATCTACGCACCGTAATATTAGCCGTTGTGCCGCTGTCCACAGAGTAGCTCCCGCAGTTCATGAGCACTCCCACGTAGTAAGTGAATCATATTGCTCCGGAATATCAATGAAGAAATTCAGGCATGAATGACGAGAAGAACAGAAAATCCCTGACATCGCGTATCAGAGAGAGAGATCTGGAGTAGCCACATTTATCGTCGTGTATGTCATTCGCCGTTCCCAATTGGCTACGGGGACTAGTCTTCGGTCACCAGGAAAGGTCACATAAAAGGAACGCGAGTAGAGATTGTGAATCATTCTGGTCGTCAGGCACTGCGCGATAGTTGTGAGGAAATAAGAGCCTAGAACGTCAAGAAGATATCGACTTCAATGGAGTGCATCATTGAACAGTCTGATTAGGGCCGATATATGATACGTAGACAGCGCATACGGAGATTTATGAAGCGCCTAGCAAGTTATTGTAGTTCAGTCAGAGCTCCGGAAATTGCGGCCTCTGATCAGTGATCATGCCTCAAAATTTCAGTATGATGATTGATGACCTGCAAACGGCCTTCGTCAGGAAACGGGGATACAGATTAGCAAGCTTGATTCAGAATGTTAGCAAATTCAGAGAACGCGATTCGAGTGGCCCGGAATAATACTAAGATGCTGAATTCCAATAGGATTGGCAGTTAAAGCCGGAAGCCGAGGAAGCGGCAAATGCCATATCGGGAACGGCACACGTTTTTCGCGAATCTTACTTTTCTTCTCGACATGTTTTCCTGCTGTGTGTCTCCTTGTTTGTACTACCCGAACAAATAACGCAAACAACTCACAGGAAAAGATTCAAACTACAAGTTGGATTGCCTGCCTCGAGAGGGCCCCCGAATAAGATCACTGCTTTGCTTCCTGAAGTGAACGCCCCTTTTCAACGTAGCTTCGTTCAGGCAGTAAAGACATCCCTATTTAGTGCTGCTAATTCACACCAGTCTCATCTCGAGGCTGAGATCGTCGCCTCGATTTCCTTCACAGTACCAGACCCTGTCACCAGTGGCGGGGTCAATCAGCCAATTTAGCATTTCTAGTCTCCCTCTTTGTTCGCAGAGCCTGACATAACTATCTCTTTTGATAAGTAATTTCTACAAGAAAAACAATTCTTGCAAAGTCAAGTCTTGAAGTTGGGGTACGCGAAGTTCAAGATAAGGGACAGCTGTGGCGTGGCAACCTCGAGGCAAGAAAGAAGCACGGAGAGGTGAGCAGAATTCCTATATTGGTGCTCGGCGCTTGTTCTAAGTTCCATTCAAAATCTTATTTGAAAGGCACGCGTATATATCTCTCGCCATTTCATCCGTTCCTTTCCTTCTAATACCATGGTCGCCGTTTGTCCTAAGATACTTTCTGCAGGCCACTGCGATGATGATTCCTGTCGCTTCCGACATGATGTCCTTGTGTGCAAGCCATGCCACATGATTTTCCCCAGTCAGCATAATCTCGACGCGCATTTGATTTCGAAAAAGCATCGGGCAGCTTCATCGGGACCCGCGATATATTACTGCAGTATTTGCGACAGGACAATGGGACGGCCTAGCTGGAACCCACACGTTCGAGGTGCACATCATCGCAAACAGGCCACGCGACGAAGTATCTCTCCCAATGTGCAACCAGAAGTACCTGAGGAGGTTCCCGGTTCCACTTTTTGTCCACCTTGCAACAGCCATATTCTTCACAAGGCGTGGAAAGCCCACATTGCTGGCCGGAAACACAGAGCGCGAACTCAGTACACCAAGTTCGCTTCTGCCCTGGAAGAAGCCGAAGAAGATAAGCATGGCGTCACCGTCAAAGGGAACTTGGACTTTGATGTCGTCGATCCGAGCACAGCGAGCACAGGTGTCTCCAGGGAAATCACTATCAACACTACTGTCCCCCATGCACTGCTCTCTGTGGTTGTCCGTTTGGCGTCCTCCAAACACCGATCGGCGTTTTCTCCGTACGTTCTTCGGAGTGATGTTTGCTCAACATTATTAAAGTCTTTAACAACAGATTTGCCGTAACGCCTCGTGGGACATCCCAAGTGAAGTATCGTCAACCAGTCATCCTTACAGTTTCCGGTTCTCAAAAATTCCCGGGACGTGGGGATGATAGGCTCGAACTCGTGTTTGAGGATCATCAACTGAACACGCAGTTCATCATATGTCGACCTATTCATATCATCGTCGGCGACTCTGCGGCTCACAAGGCGCTGGAGCCGAAAGCTCCATACATCCCAAGAAAACGAATGGCGCGTCACCCCGAGACAACAGTTGTTGAAGGAGAAAGACCACCGGCTCTTGGTGCCATTCCCTACGTTGTCAAGCTCCCCAAGTTCAATATTCCCAAAAATTTGCATGCCACTCTAGCGACCGGGTCCGTTCCGGAGATCGTGAGGCGCCTTCGGGAGATGTTCCTCCCTGCTACGATCGAGGGTCCTTCGTATGGGAGACATTTCCGTCATTTGATCTGGGCCGAAGAGCATAAGTCGAGGTCAGTATGCTATTTTTATACCCGCCTTCCCACTCATATCACTCGCTCTGTAGCCTAGACTTGGAGTACTATGATATACCCAACTCCAAACTTAAACGAAATGGAAGATACCACCAGTGCGTATCAGCAGTATCACACTTCCTTTCCTCATGTGTATTTTGATAGCCTTGAGGTTCCTGGCTTGGCCGAAAAAAGACCTAGTGTCCTCGTTGGTTCGTGCCACAGCCATTCAATTTCCCAACCTCGCTAAAGAAAAGTAGGGGACAATATCTTCGTTCGAAAGAGTAATGCACCTGAAGGTCATTGGTATTCGGGCTGCGTTCATTTTGTCCATCAGATGGAAGTGGGACTATGTTTCAATCATTCGTTCAAAGCGAGCGGCACAGACAGATTCCTCGTACGCTTCAAACTGAACCGACACCCTCTTCGACGACAACACCAAGCTTTGGAAACAGCTTTCGCCCCACCGCGTTTACTTCAGCCCACGGAGCAGCATGTCCTCGCACCTTCGAGAGCATCACCATGGAAGGCTTTCAACAAGTTGATCGATACCAACACACGGCAAAGACAGGCGGTCGACTGCATCCTTCGTCAACCTGGGGGATCGGTCCCCTTCATCATCTTTGGGCCGTACGTCGCTTATATTTATGACCCGCAAAACGACAGTTGACCCTTTTCCTAGGCCCGGTACGGGGAAAACTGTCACCGCGGTAGAAGCCATCAGACAGATTCATGCCGCCAATCCCAGAGCTCGCATCCTTGCGTGTGCTCCGAGTAACTCGGCTGCGGATCTCATCGCGTCTCGTCTTTCAATGCTGGGAAGTGATGCGCTCTTCCGGTTCTATGCCCCATCCAGACCTAAGCAAGCTGTACCCCACGAGCTTGAGCCTTTCACCTACGTCAATGAGGATGGTAATTTCTCCGTTCCCATCCTGCCTCGTGTTCGCCAATTCAGGGTCATCGTCTCTACATGCGTCTCCGCTTCGGTTTTCTTCGGTATCGGCGTCCCACGAGGACACTTCACGCATATTTTCATTGACGAGGCTGGCCAGGCTACGGAGCCTGAGGCGATGATCGCCGTAAAGACAATGTCTGATAACACGACTAATGTGATCCTGTCGGGCGATCCCAAGCAGCTTGGCCCAATTGTCAGGTCACCAGTGGCGCGAGATTTAGGTTTGGAGATCAGTTACATCGAGAGACTAATGAAGATGAACGTCTATGACGAGGGTAATCATGACGGCGACCATCCGTTAGTCACTTTCCTTTATTTGTTCGTTCCCTTGGGTTTGATAGCGGGCTTAAAAATCTCTGCAGGGTGGTCAAGTTGACGCAGAATTTCCGATCTCATCCTGCAATCCTCAAATTCCCGGACGAACGGTTCTATAAGGGGGAGCTCCAACCCTGCGGCGACCCCAAAGTCATTACTTCCTTCATCGGGTCGAAACATCTCGAGGCAAAGAAATTTCCTATCGTGTTCCATGCCATGGCAGGGGAGGATGCCCGCGAAGCTTCTTCTCCGTCGTTCTTTAATGTCGATGAGGTTCTGGATGTCAAGAAAACAGTGGAAGAGTTACGCTCTGATAGGAAATTGCACCTCAGTTCGTGACCGCGACATTTTCATTGTTGTTAAACCACCCCATATTAACGGCTGCTTCTCTAGCTGACGATGATATTGGTGTGATTGCGCCATATCACGCTCAAGTTCTTAAGATCAGGAATGTATTAAGGGGCCGATACGATGGCATCAAGGTTGGGAGCGTCGAGGAGTTTCAGGGACAAGTGAGAGAAACGAATCTTTATCATTATCTTTGCGCTAACGATAGGTTTTCACCTAGGAGCGCAAAGTCATCATCATATCGACGGTCAGAAGCAGCAGAGAGTTCGTAGAATTCGACCTACGCCACACCCTTGGATTCGTTGCCAGCCCTCGTCGCTTTAATGGTAAAATGCGAACGTCCATTCCTCTATCTTCAAATATCTCACCTCATCCTCAGTGGCTATAACCCGAGCGAAAGCACTCGTCGTCATCGTCGGGGACCCGACTGTCCTCTCTCTAGATCCTCTCTGGCGGTCTTTCCTCAATTATGTCTACAAATACGGTGGATGGAGAGGGTTACCAATATCATGGGATCCTGACGCTGATGTGGATGAGAGTGGAGGCTATGACCGCGCTATCCGGGAGGCTGCGGAAAGGGATATGAATGAATTTACCAGGAAGTTGGAGGCGATGACGCTAGCTGGAGTTGGGGAAGATGAAGACGTCGTCGATCGCCCTTGGACGCGTCATGATGGATAAGCTGTGGTTATGATGCTTCCTACTAGGCAGGTGGATTTGGTGCTCTGACGTGTGTATTTCACTTCATGATATGGTTATGCTTTCGCTTTCGCTTTCGCTATGCTGCCAAAAATACGTTCACCTGGGACCGTGCTGACAAACTTAGCCTTGTGAACAGCACTATCCTGAGTCAACATAAGTAAACTGTTCCATTACGATCTTCTTCTCTAGATGCTGATGTTCCTCCTATATAATCCAATTTGCCGTGTCCGAGTCGCTTTGTACAGGTTTCATCAGTGCACTGGTATAATTGATGCAAGCGATTTCTCATGCCATAAGTAGTATGGATATATGGATCTAATCAGGTTGAAATGCCGTGGGATATGATCGAGTGATCACAAAGCTGATTCAGAGAAACGTTTTGCTGTGTAGGAAATCCGGGCTCTGGTGCCTTCAGTATATATGGGCTTCGAACGCTACGTATACTACACCGGTCGGTGGTATCTCTGGCTATCTCGGACATATTTCCGTTCGTTCTTCCATCCTGAGGGCTGGAATGTCCGTCGACGATATGTTATACTAAGAGGATATCATCTTCTATCGGTCGACCTGAAAAGCTCTAGTACTGGGAAAAGTCTGGGGCGGTGGGTCGGATGTGCAGGACATGCAAAGTTTGGGAGCAGACTTTGATGAGGACCACTGTGACGGATTTTTATTTCAATTCTCGGCTTGCTCTCAGTGGCTTGTATTCATTCTATGGATAGCTTCGTTGCCTGCCCAATGAGTCATTGGATAATCCGCGCAATGGACCACGTGTCATCCCTCAGGCACCCTTTCATATGCCGAATGGCAGCCTCAGGTCAGGTTTTCTAAGATCCGAATGACGTTCTTTATACTCACCGCGACAGAAGATCGAAAGCTTTTGTTGCAATCTGGCTGATGAAAGGAAGGGGCTACCAATCTGATCCGGTCGGGAGGTGCTGTGGACTGATCACTGTTTAAACGCCCAAGTATGTTTTCTCAAATCGTTTCCGGTACTGTCCTTGCAGCGGTCAGATGATCTTTCAGGTGCGTCAACTGACGCATCGAAGTTACCTTGGTCTGTAAGCCACTATCGGCACACGCTGTCCTATAGTACTGGAGACCGCTTATTCGGATGTTTAAGTTAGCCTGTTGATCGTCCATAGACTCTCATCGATGATCTCCTGGTTCGGTGTTCACCAACGCTGATGTGGTTTCATCGATGCACTGGTACTGAGCAGTCTTCTATCTCGGTGGATCCGATCACTTATCAAGGAAAAGTTTGCTTTACCGGCGAGTTTCTAGTTTTCTGGTTCGCCCACGTACCTACTCGGGGCTAGATATTGAGCCCTTATCTGTGGCGTGTTCCCTTCAACCATCAGGATCTGGGCTCTTAATTGAACGACGGCCCGTCTCCGCACAGCAGCAACCAAGGAATCAATCTTCGACACAGCACCGTCCCCCGTGGAACCCCCCCACCAACAATCATATAACCCACACACATTCATGGGGTTTGACTCAGAAAGATCACGCTATGAACCCACCGCAAAAACCCCCAGTCCGAGTCGAGCCAAAGTCGCCCACAAGTCAAATCACTTCTCCGCTCCTCGCGACGCTGAGGCAGTTTCCTATGCCTCCACCGTTTACTAGTCCGGATGGGAGGCTGCGGGTTCCTGCTAGTGGAGATGATAAGAAACACAGGAAGAGTCAAAGCGCTCCCTGAGCTTGATGCGGTGAGTTAGCCTGTCCCTGCCAGCTGACCTAAAAGAGCCCTCATCAAGATTTACTTAGAAGTAGCCCTTCATGAGAAGGACGATGGCGATATTGGAGACGAATTCAGATCCGACTCTGACTTGGCTGCTCTAGTGATAATGGACTTTTCATATATAGGACGGATAGACGCGCTTTTTTGATGGATCATTGGAAGTAATATGGAAGTTAATATCAGCCATCACGCGATGGCAGTTGTCCTGACTCCTAGGCTTGGTACGAATACAACTAGACCGTTCTTCTTGAGATCGATGAAAAGAATCAGCGATTCGTGAAGTAGTTCGACGCTGCTTTGGGAATCACGAACTTTTTTTTGGAGGAAAATGTCAGGAGAGGAGCGATGACCCTTGAGTCACTTGAAGGTTCTTCATTTCCTGAAAGAAACCAATATTTTGCAGGCGACGCCTATACTTTTTTCCCAGAGGGAGCGACCTCACATGAAAGCTCTCCATTAACAAATAGCTACGGTTCGAACTGAAGAATTAATGTCTTGTTTTGGATGAAAAACCACCTCCGCACTGGCCTACCGAATTCGAATTATGCGAAATAACAGCCGGGTTATTTTACGTGACTTACCGGTGATACAACATGTTTCCTTCGATGCAAAGCACTCCAGGACGCTCTCAACATCCTAGGGCTTTCCTATTCTTTGTTGAAAGGGGCAACGTACCAACTCGAACTCTCGTTTGGAAGGAGAATGGGGAAGTCTGTACTGGTATTATGGTCCTGACCTCATTGACAGTAAATATTGAGGAGGGATAGGATGAATTGAATTAGCACTGTAAGCTTGGAAGTCTAGCCATCGATGCTGCCTGAATCAGTGAACTTAGATAGAAGCCTTTTTTTCCTGTCTCTCACTCCGGACATACCTGAGGGTTTGCACAACGGAAATGTGTAGTGGCTCTGGAAGAATTTCTTTAAACAGTTTCTGTCTGGCCAGAAACAGAATTCTTCCCGTCCAAATTTGATTTCCAACAGATGGAAATGTGTCCAAGTAAACATTTTCAATTCCGTAAACAGGTTTCCTTCAGGCCGGAGTTGTTGGGAGTCAGGAGTGTCCTTTCGACAGGCTGCGGGAGGACATGTCTAAGAAGATGGTGGAAAGGAAGAAAGGAGTGATGATATGATTAAACGAAGGAAGGCGCCCTTTTATAGTCAAAGGGCGGGGATCCGCGCATGACGACGATGACGCGTCGTGAAATTAAAAAGCTAAACAGCAATCACGTTATTTATGCGTGAGCGTATGCACGTGAGCGTCTCCGTGATTAATTTCAGTCTGCGGAAGCCGTCAAACAGCCAACGAGGAACATCACTATCACGCCTCCGGCGAACAAAAATGGACACCTACTCGCAGGCATTCAATATCAACCTGATGAGAGCAGATTGCGGACGCTGATGAGATATTTGTGTAATACATAGTAGCTTTGATAGAATGTGACAGTCGGGCATATCGAGGAGACATCTCCAGGTGCGTGCGTCGGGTATATCGTACTTGTTCTCTATTTTGATCATCTGCCATAGGTTTCGAAACCTTTTAGGTATTCAAAGGCTCGGTAATGGGGTAGAACTAACGTTTTCCTCAGCGGCGTTCGCGTTCACGGGCACTCTTCCCTTAAGCTTCGTTCAATGATCTCCACAGATACAGTACCCACTCGGTCCGAATCATGCAGCTCCAATTCGTCCGCTACCTTCTATCGGTTGCGTGGATATCACGGTCATTTTCTTCCGTGCAGCTTCCGTATGTCAGACTTCCCTTGGCCTCTCGTACACTCACGCCGTCGTCAACAACGTTAACATGCTCTGTTGCCTTATCTAGGTGCTCTCTTCCCATCGAGGTTCTCACCTTCCCGCCGCTGTCACGAACCATTCAAGAACTCTTCTATGTCTTGAATTTGGTAAACCCCCGGGCATGAACTGGGAGAACACTGGCCGTCTTTCTTCTGTGTTCGCAGTCGGGTACGAGAACCCCGAGTCAGAAGCCTGGCTCCCTGTGCCTTGCGGTTCTACATTTAGTTAATTGTCCAAGTCTATCCCAAGAGAAGGGCCTTGGCCAATTTTCATTTTGATGATTAATTGCAGCGTCCGCATTCATGTCGCCGCCACTTGGGATTGTGGGTCCGAAAAGCTGCTGGGATTCTCTCTTATGCAAGGCCGTGCCCTTCGTCTCCGCGAGTCTTTGGGTCTTCTTTTGTGGTGCTGGAGGATGCTCTAGCCCTATTGTTAGAACCCCCCCTGGTTCATCAATGGGTGCAATCGCAAGCCTCTTATTTCGAGAGGACAAAAGCAACCGTACACAAGTCAAACGGAGAGTCGCCGCCACAAGTTGTTCCCGAAAAGCTGCTGGGCATTCTCACTAATACGGGGCGGTGCCTTTTGTCTTCCCGAGTCCATGGGACTTCTTTCGTGGTGCTGGACGATACTCTGACCCTATTATTAGCACATACCTGTCCATTCACAGTAGGTGCTATCGCAAGCTTCTTAGTTCATGAAACAAAAACAACCATAGACGGAGATCTCATATAGACGGTCTTCAGCGGTTCTCCCACTCTCTTCAAGCGAGTGACGAGCAGCCGAACTCATCCAAGGCGCCCGGCAAACCTTGTGCGTTTAAAGGAAGCGACTTACCGAAGGGAACCATATGTGGAAGGTCTACTGTCCCTCTCTTCAAGTTCAAATTCCACAATACGTTTCTACCTACGAGAGACGTGCCAAGGACCACGCCGGAAGGCACCTACCATACTGGATTAATCTTACCCTGCACACCTAGTTGACCGTCTCGGCATCTAATGTGGAGGGCGGACCCTAGTGCTAAGAAAAAACTTTCCTCAGGTTAAGCGTGATGTTAACCGAAGACTCGCATCCAGACGGCAAGCCGAGACGAGGGAGCGCGTACCCCTTCGGCAGTCTCGGAGAGCACCCAAGCCCTCAGGATTGAGTAATACCCGCAGTGACGGACGTTAATTGATACTAGGCACGTACACAACCCCTCATGTTCCTTTCCTAACCGCAAGACAGGTATACCGTGTCACTCGCCCATCATCCTATACTCGCAACCGCACAGTCTCTCAAGTTCTCCCGCGATACGTTCGTCGTCCCTCCTCCCAAAAACAAAGCCCTGCGTTCGAAGCGACGCCATATCATGTCGGCGTCCGGTCCCCTAGCCAACATCACAAGTACCTTGCGCCAATCCTTATTCGATCAGAAAATACATATCAGATTTCTCTACATATATATACATCAGTGTGTGTGCCTACCCAAGACCCAAAAAATGATAAAGAGGTACAGTATTAAGATTGCGTCATACAAAAGGATGTGTTATACAGATATATTACATGCGTGTGGGGGGAAGAGCATACAGATCTATAAACGGAGGAGCGGAGGCGACATGATCCGCTCACACCCGAGTCGAGGTCGGTTAGAATCTTTTCGGTTTTCGTTTCTCAAAGCAGGGTGGTTGTCGCGTGGGTAAACACAAAGCGTAAAGGGGGATCGTAATGGGGCGTGGGTAGATGAACGGTATATGCCAGAAAGATATAGGATAGATAACAAACGGCATAGAAAGAGAGAAGAACGAGAATGGCCATCATAGCAGCTTTGATTGCTTGAGATGCTGTCGAATGACCATGTCACGGACTACAATGCACAATCAGTATCGTACCACATGCTGGTGTTGATGGCATATGACATACCACTCGCTATGATCCCTGCGGTAGTCGCAGTATCCTACAATTATCCCACATTAGCTCCCCCCTTCCACAGCAAACAAAAAGAAGAGCACCAACCGTAACAGACGTACAAAATGCATAAAACTTGCGCGGATTAGGCGAATACTCCCGATGTATGGCGTTGAATTTACTCCTCAGGTCTAGAGAACGTCAGCGGAACCCATCCATCAACTGAGCACACGCTCACATTTGCTAACCGTATCCAAGTCGTTCTCCCTATCGCCGTAGCTCCTTACATATTTTGACAGCCTAGACAGGGTTAATCAGACGTGGGACCTGAAACGCGTCATAGCCAATAACGTACCTGATGCCCGACTTGAGCTTCGACTCTAGGATATCACATTTATTTAGGAACAGCACGAGGTCGACGTTTGCTAGTAGCTTATTCTGGCAAACTGCTTTCCAAAGGAGAACAGAGTCCTCCTGAAGCCCGGCAATCAGGCGAGTGTAAGCACATAATTTCGGGAGCCCGTACCAGACGATTCACAGTTCTATCTTCTGACAGGACTTGATCGAAGCCTGATATTGGCGCGAGGAAAATGATTGCGTCGACTGTTTGAGAGGTTGAATGAGCCGACGGACGCAAGGAGAGATGGAACTGAATACTTGCCATCATCAAAGAATGGTACCCAAGTTTCTTCAAAATGATGCCGATGAGTGGACATCCGTTGCAGAGGATTGATTTAGATACTTACGACGCTATAGAGGGGTGGGAAGTCAGAAGCAAGCTCAAAAATACAGTTGGGGATAAGCTTCACCTGACTTCTACTTCCACCGACGTCGACTATTCTCCACTCTGTCCCTGAATCCCGCCCAGCGGAAACCTCCATTTCGAATCTATACTCCGACACGCCTACTGTTTTCAGACGGGCTTTCAGAACATCATCTATTAGAAACATTTAAGTATCCAGAGGCGCGTTGATAAGAATCGTGATTACCATCGGTGGGCATATATTTTAGCGATGTGATTCTCTCCAGATCATTCAAGAAACTATGAGAGTCGTCAGCGTGTGGAAAGTCTCATGGCGTAAGAATACTCACAACCCTGGAAACTCTTCCAAACGTATCCTCTTCTTCTTGAGAACCCGACGAACGCCCTTATCAGACCAGAGGTGAATCATGTCCCTCCGACATGAATGAAGGACTTCCTGAGGCTCATCGGGAGTCTCCAAGCCAATATCACCCGCACTGACGGGTCGACTGCCACCTGAAGATGATGAAGTATCGATGCTTGTGGAACTGGGGTAGTGCACTCTGGCACGCGCGAGGCCGCCCTTCCATGCGGGCCCTGGTCGGACAAAAATCTCCGAAGTACGTACTGACGAGGAATGGGAGGGTCCTGCAAGATGTGTAGCTTCGTCTTCATCAGGGGGGACGAGCTTCGCTATCAGAAGCTGTTCAATATGTTTCAAAGGTAGTAGACGCATTCGTAGTTCGTCAAAACTCGAAGAAGGCGGCGGTAGAGGAGGTTGGGAACGATAGAAATGGTTGTCAGGGTCTGAGTCCGGTTCTGACTCGTTGCCAGAATCGAGGCGAGCGTCGATAGAGCTGTCTTGGCTGAAGGCTACGAAATCATTCGAACCACCTTTAGAATGGGAAGGTTTGCGCTTGTTGGAGGGGCTCCTACGGTGTCCCCGAACTGGAGAAGTAGACGGAGAAGCCGGACGAGCAACAGCATCGAGAATAGTTCGTATGGAGCGGACTATATTGAGCTGAATGACGGCTCGCCAAAGGATACGTTCTTCACGGAAGGCTGTAGGAGTATACAACCGCTGAAACTCTGCAAAGAATGGTGAGAAGGAAAAAAGTAAAGAAAGTCAAGAAACACACGTCGAAGGGTAGTAGATTTGCCTAACCAAAATAACTGAAATGAACAGGCCGATAGTCGCTGAAATTGCGCAGCACTTACCAGATTCACTCTGACCGAGTAACAGTAGCCTAACAATCCGTTTCTTCCGTCGCGCCTGACGTTCTGCCTTGATGCTGGCATCGATGGCAAGACTGACCCGTCGAGCCTCGTCCTCTCGGGCGATACGTAGCTCACGGTCTTCTGGGGATTCATCAACAGGTGGCTTGAGTGCCTCGTCGAAGGGGTCGTCAGTGGGCTTCATGCTGTGAAGAGCAGCGACCGGCATCCCTGGTGGTGGTCAAGAAGAAAGGAGCGAGAGCTGTGTGAACGGAGATTGGAGGGGAATCCTAGGTCCCAGGCACAATTTGAATATTGGCTCGCATGGCATCACGTGATGACCACACGGCACATACCGGCAATTTGATTTTCGACATTTGCTTCCCTTGGGACCTGGCAGCCAGGCATCATATCCTCCTGGATTGTCCATGCCGTCTGTTCGCCAGGACCCAGGGACCGTGTCCAGTACATTTGCAGGGGCCCTATCATATGTTTACCTTGCTGCCTCGAGGTCTTGTTCCTGAGCACCGGCCAGGCACCGAGGAACGATCATTCCTTACACATTTAAATCCCAGCGTCTACCCGCTTTACTCTAACGTCGCCGCCTGGGTCGGTCTTTACGCTGATTCGTGTTCTAATATCTCTCGCAGGCGCCCCCCAAGTCCCCCCGGGTAATCCTAATAAATTTCACTTTTAAAAAACTGTATTCCGAGGAGACGGAGTAGCGCCCATCATATGACGGAGTAGAGCTCCACTTTCAACGGTATCACACCGCAGCTTTCCCCCCAACGGCCCCTGTAAATCACAGGCCATCTGATAAGAGCTCGGGGTCGGGTCGCACCAACTGCTACCGATCCGGACACCCATTTACAGCTACATACAGCAGTTACCACATACGCTGTACCAATGCTACCGATCCGAATATCTCCCACATCCTCCGTTCGAATTCCCCATTCAAGCCTTGCCCACTATCAGGCCTTCTGTCCAAAAATACCGGATCACGAGCCTAATGAATAGTGGGGACTTTGCACGTACATAACTCTATGACGAATACGAAAGTCAGGAACCAGGTCCGGTACCATCGAAGAGCACAGCTCAGGTATTCATGCACCTGAAATACTTCCACCCTAGGCATCATCACTGCCGGCATAGATACTACCGCCGTTCATTCCATTCACACGCTCCCTCTAAATACTCTATTACTCCCCTTCGCTGACACCGAAATTACACGTTCAACCGGGTCTACGGGGGCCGGCCCCTTCATCTGCCTCATCGTAATACATATTCACTACAACACCATCCCGCTAAACTTAAACCAAGGCGCGTAGTAACAACCGATTGGACTCGTGCAGTGATCGATCTGATTTACAAGGTCCCATCATCGTTCTTGTTCAGATAGTATTCGTGCCCTGAGGAATACATCTTCAAAGCAAACATAAAGCGTCCCCGGTAAGCGCCCATAGTTGTGTCGGTTAACCAGCCGTCGCCACATGCAGCATATCTAGACTCAGAGGCTAGATTCCCATCTCGGATTCGAACAGCCCCAGAATACAGCTCTACTCTGGACCGTACAGCTAACGTACTGCACAGACAGCAGCGATAGTTAATCGTACACCCTTCTCCTGCTATAATTGGGTGCGTGTGGTACGCTTCTTCCGAAAGCGATCAGCAATTCCCTATTCTTCCCCCTCCGGTACCGGCTCCTTCT
Organism: Armillaria novae-zelandiae; assembly: GCA_030435655.1. NCBI lineage: Eukaryota > Fungi > Basidiomycota > Agaricomycetes > Agaricales > Physalacriaceae > Armillaria > Armillaria novae-zelandiae. Next base: position 705,801 of record JAUEPR010000015.1, on the reverse strand, counting down.
CCATCCTATCAGGGCCGCTTCACCCGTTACTCACGCCTTCTCACCCAATCAACCATTTCCCCGGAGTTTGGACACGCCTGATTAGCAGTTTTAATACTATGGAAGAACTTTGGCATATTATATCTAAGCTCAGGAACCCAGTCAGCGTGTAATGGACAAAATCCAGGGCTGAGAAAACACTATCAGATAACCTTTCATTCTTCGGACAATTAAAGAAGCTCATACTTCTGGAAGACGAACATGCATTTGGAGACACGGCAGATGATGACGCATAGGATGACTCGATTTCATGCACTAGTCGGACAGACGTACATAAAATGAATACCCTCCGAGTATCACCAGTTTTCATTCCCGTCGGTGATAACATGGTAGAATATCGACGGAAATTATATGGACATTATAGACACCACCGGCCTAGAAGATACATTTATGCCTCATGTTGAGACATGCATACTGGTCCTACAGTCACTGCCCGACACAACGTATACCATGAACAGCGTACGATGAGAAACCTACATATTCGCCACTTCGGACCGTGAAAACTCCCGCTAACTGAAACGACTGCGCGCTCTCACATCACTCGAACGCATGGAATTTCTATATAATTGCTGGAAGAAATTAGAACCCGGCGGCAGACGATGACTGGTCTCAGAATTCTGATGTAGAATATGCGAAAAGGTCACTACATATCCCCGAATCCAGGATAGCGAAACTGGTGTGGGAGAAGCATCTGGGATTCAATAGCAATTAAAGCTTACTTATAACTGCCAGCGTCAAGACCGGTACATTTGACAGATATGGAACAGCGCTTGCAGCCTATGGTGAATTATGAATGTCAATGAAGCAGCATTGAACTTGACCATAATCGGAAATTCTTTTGAGACTATCAAGCATCTAAATGGCCTTCTACGTTACGTTTAATCCTCCTTGTGTTCACATCAAAGTTCACATATCACAGTTAAGACCGTTCTCTTCCCTACGGAAAACAGATATCAGCGTCAAGGCATATCCAAGTAACTGTGATCTTGCCGAACTGCGTATATGGAATGTGACATGCTATGTAGGTAAGCTCTCACCGAGAAGAACAAACACACAATCGCCTTGATACATGTTCCATATGCTGCAGGATTCCGCAAACAATACTGTATTCCTGAATCGGAAAGACGGGATTAGCAGTGGGTATCACCGTTCGATGGTCTTTTGGGCGATGCATCCCCACCCCGCCCCGCACGGCAATCCAAATTCCATCTGAAGCGGGGTACACGAACTGATAGGGGCATTCATTGCGATTGGCTAAAGGCTCTAACTACTGCTGTAAGCCAAGGTTCTGATAATTCAAGAACACGCTCGGACATCGGGGAGGTAGTCCATGTCTCGCGCGCTTAGTGGACGTTTCATCGGCCTTGGGGTGGGCACACCGCTTGGTCACTTCCGGATAAGACGCTTGGCCCAGTGGAAATGCTCCTTCTCTGACGAAAATATAGGTACAGTGAATCGTACGAGTTCCAGGTGGGCGCCGAAGTGGAGCTAGCAGGGTATGTTAAAGAAGATTCGGTTCTATGGAAGGAATGCAACAGACTTATCAATCAGGCCGCTTCTCAACTGGGCTAGGCACACAGAGCTTTCGCGACGTGAGAATGCAGCATCGGTAGGATTTACCACACTAGAGCGGCTACAATAGGGCCAAATACCGTCACCTGTTGGGAAAGAGAAAGAACGACTCCGTCGCCTGAGTCTTCATCAGAATGAAGCCGAAGAGAAAGTGACCCCGAATCCCAAACCACCGGGCTGGTTAGTGAAATGACGTGAGTCATTCCGGTTCTCAGTTTTACACGGTCGTATGGTTCGACCTACTATCAATTTGACTGTTTTCTCTGGGCAGTCGTGGAATGAATAGCTATAAGATTGATATCACCTCATGGAAAGTGAGGATGCATTGTCATGCATTTCTATTACACAACCACATCAACTGTCCGTGTCAGCTCTCGGAGAAAAAATGACACGTACAATTCTCTGAGGTGTTGGTGAACACCGCCGATAGAACGTACACAATTAGAGATTAAATGCTGGAGACGGCGGAGAAATTACCATGTTCCTTTGATGCATTCTGATCTGGCTAGTAAATTCCAATAGCTTTCAACTAGTAAGACTTCAAAGATGGGCTAGCATGCGGCGTAGTTGGTCGATGAGAAAGATGGTATGTCTCTGTCATCTTCAAATGCACGTTGAGCAAAAAGAAACCTGTCCATCTGTCAGTTTTAATATTAAAAAACTAGATCTTCTTACCTTTTCATAGCCGTTCGATCAGGAGAAGAAAAGATGCAATAAGTTAGAGCACATCTGAACAAGCGGTACTGAAGTCTAGCTCAGCTTTTGTGAGAGGGAAACAATCGAGTTTGTTATTCTCTTCCACGAATTGATGTAGTTCCCCGCTACATCGGTAGATGCCGACTGATCAGCATGCTGTACCGGCCCGATAGTGCCGAATTGATGTTCAACCAAACCTTTCCTCATAAACGACGACGACCACCATGACTTCCAATGGCTTTGACTTTCGCATTACCCACGCGACTAAATTTACTTTCGATAAGCTGGGAACTCTTGCTGCTATTGGGTTCTCGGAAAACAGTCGGACGCTCGAACTTCTGGATGCCCTCAGTAGAAGACCAATAAAAGACTTCCAGTGGACACTGATATCATTCTTCTGCACGTGCTTTGCAGAATTGAGCAGTGGTAGCCAGAATATCTTACAGGTTGTCCATCCCAACCACTTGAATTCACCACAAGCTCCTTATGACATGGGGACAGTGCACCGTCATGTCAATCTTGTGACACTGGCAGGAAAGTTTGTCTCTCACATTCGCGGGTATATATTAAACCTTATAGAATACTTAAATTAACAGAATCCGTAGGTTTAGAACGTCTGATGCGAAACAACATCGTAACAGCCCCGATAACTATGGTCGTTTATAGCTTAAAAGCTACCGTCTTCTGTAACGTCGCTCTTCACTTACTCTGGAAGTCTCGAAGGACTGTTCTCGTTACCGACTCTGCCAAAGGTGTCTGGGACACTCCTGCTACAAATGCCTTTAATGTAGCCTTCAACACTCTTCTATCAGATATTCAGAGGGCGAAGTTCGACATGGTCGTCAATGAGGTCGTTGCCAACAGTCGGACGTATATAGCCGACGTCTCAAACGAGTGAGAAGTAAAGGAAATGATCATGGCAGTCGTGTCAGACTGCGGTGATACTGACATGATAGGACACCTTCTCATCGTCTTGAGCAGCGACACTATTAAGCGAGGCTTTAGATGGTCTCAGACGCCCGCGTTGGTTATAACTATATGTTTGTCTTTCTCCTAGTCAAGCATTACTACTAAAAACTTCGCTGCATACGTAGCAAGTGCAACCACTGTACGTAGCCCCACTCAAAGCCCCAGTATCAATCGTATCTACGTTCTCCTTCAAAATGACTGACTCTCTGGCTATAGACTTTGAGCTCGGGAGTATTTAATATCACCGTGACTCTTACGCTATATGTATACTTCGTTTCCTGGGACATAAATATGCGCAAGGGTATGCACTCCGACAAAACCTTCAGTAAGCTTCAGATATCATGCTGTCCTAATACTTCTTCGATTAACTGAGCTTTATCGCACCAGATAGTGGGGGATTCAAAAAATATTTGACGGTGCTGCCGCTGGGATACTCCAAAATTAATGAAATAGTTAGTATCTCCTTGTGGCTTCACCTGTTTTCATCGACGAAGGAACCGTATCTACTTTTGAGGGCTTTGATAGGCAAAAGAATGTGTAGTGTTGAAGAGTAAGCCAGGTACGAACAACGACAAAGTACGGCGAAACCTCCGAAAACCTGCCTAGAGGACATGTGGTTTCGGAGCAACCGGACCGTGCCTACTAGTCCCAAGCATACCATCCAAGTCCTCGAAAATCTATCTCCTTGATATCATCAAGGAAGAGTCGTTGATTCCCTGAATGGCATGACTTCGTTGCGCGACACAACTTGTGCTAGTGGTTGAGGTCAGAGTCAAATTTGGATGACATCACAGTTGGCGGTCCGACTTCATGATGTGGCGGCAAAGACCGTGAACCTCGAAGTAGCAATGAAAAAATTCTGGGTCAAGTCCGCACAAGTCACATCAGAATATGCATATAATATGATCTGTATTCTTGAGATCACAGTGGTGTATGATATCGGTCTATTATTCTGTAAATATAACAGCCTACAGGTAACAACATGATAGCCACAGATTAATTCAGTCCAAAATCCGGTGAATGAACGAACTTCGATAATCTCCAAAATGTTCTACTCCATGTATATCCTTCGAGGAGACATAGTTAGGAGCAGTGATGACCCAGGCAAAGGCGTACGAGATTATAAGGAAACAACAGGAGACGAGTGGATACCAAACCAAGCTAGACCGAGGAGGCACAAACTACAACGTGTCGCTAGCTCTTGCAGCAGCAGGCGAAAGATGTGATACTGAGGTGACCGCAGAAGAACTCTGGCGCTCGATCAGATGCCGGGACTTCAGTTGACTGGTCCGCTTCTTCCTATGTATGCTTATACACAATGGATACACGGTTGGACGTCATTGGAAACATATTAATGGATGCAAAGACAGGGTCCTGTGCAAGGTGTGCAAAATAGAAGAGAGTATGGAACACATACTGACCACATGCGAAACCCCAGGTCGAGAAACTGTATGGGTCCTCGCCCAAAGACTCTGGAATCAAAAAACGGACTCTGAATTAGTGGTTACAAAGGGGACAATCATGTCGTGCCAGTGTGGTGTGCACTCGCCTAGTGCACATAGAAGTGTCACAAATTAAACCCCTAAACGGTTCAGGCAAATACTAATGTCAGAATCGGCGCACTTGGTGTGGAAAACGAGAAACGATCGCGTAATCCGATGATGAACGGGAACTGTACTCGGAGCTGGAAATTGAGCAGTGCTGGCTAAGTGCATTGAACCACAGGCTTCGAAGAGAATGCATATTAACAGATAAGAAAAAATACCAGAAGAAGGCGATTCCCAAGTCCATAGTCCTCAGAACGTGCAAGGCACACTCAGAGATGAAGAATTCCTTCCTGGAGACTGGACAAAACAAAACGGGGTTTTAGTCGGTATGGTCAAGTAGACAATGAAAGCTAGGAGCGACGCACCCAGCTAGAATTTAGTTGACCGAGTCCCACCTGGGACTTGCGGATAACTATCGAAGTCTGTGCGTAATAGCATTACCTCGTGTGGCCAGTTCATCCAGCGGTGCCTTCAGGAAAAAAACGGCTTATATGATATCGACATACAACACTATTATGTTGAGCTCTCGGGGTTGGAAGACCCCGACTTATCAATGGGTCTGGCTCAACGTCATTAGCGTGTCGCTCCACTGGCTGGAGGGACCCCTGCCGTGCAGGGTGTCCGAAACCGTCTAAACGTTCCACACAAAAAAAATGGTTAGGGGTAGGAGAGTTGCATCATTATTTTTCGGCTTTGGCGGCATCTCGCAATATCGGCCCGAAAGTTCTCATAAAAATTTAATTTTGCGGGTCAGTTAGCTCTGGTCACATGCCTCACAATACATATAAAGTCCTAGGCTACAAAAGACCATACCGGCCCCGCTTTCGAGCACTCTCGATTGATTTAGAGCGTGTCGGGCGCAGCGCCCGCATGCTTATGAAGATGAGACTAATATATTGGCAGACCCATTATAAAGTCTCAGCATTTCCAAGGTTTTTCGGGCATCATAAACTGCTCATATGATTCGCGCACCCATCATTTTCGTGCCCCTCCGGCCTACATTTCCCGTTGGCGGAAGAGCTTTTACGACAGTTTCACATCATGGGGCATTCCGACGGCACGGTTATACACCAGCAGCTCCACAGGCCAGGAGAAACCTATCTACCATCAGGACTACCATGTAAGGTTAAGCAACTTGCTCCTCAGAACACGCGTTTCTCACTTTTTTTGCATAGGTCAAACACAATGAAGGCGCTTGTGTTTTCAGGGAAAGGCCAGCCAACTCTACAGGATCGTCCACAACCAACGATTCTCAAGTCCACCGATGCCGTGGTGAAGATGGTCAAAACGACGATCTGCGGTAAGCTTCTATGGCCTATCTTCTCTCTACGACAAGCCTCTCATTAGATTCTAGGCACGGACCTGCACATTCTCAAAGGCGACGTCGCTACATGCGACGCTGGCCGAATCTTAGGCCACGAAGGCATCGCCGTCGTACAATCTGTCGGTGATGGTGTCATGAGATTTAAACCAGGCGACAATGTCATCGTTTCCTGTATCACCTCCTGCTCTAGCTGCGAATACTGCCGTAAGGGTATGCCCTCGCACTGCGTCGACGGCGGGTGGATTCTAGGGAATACTATCGATGGCACTCAAGCCGAGTATGTCCGTATCCCCTATGCTGACGGCAGCCTGCATCCCATGGTCAAAGGCGCAACCCCCGAGGAGCAGGTGATGATCAGTGATGTGTTACCAACGGGATTCGAATGTGGTGTTCTCAACGGTCGGGTAAGGTTTTTAATACAACTGTATGCACCTTCTCAAAATACGCCACTCAGGTGTCCCCGGGAAGCTCCCTCGCCATCGTTGGTGGTGGTCCCGTCGGCCTTGGCGCTATGCTCACTTCGCAGCTGTATTCTCCCTCTCATATTATCATGATCGATCTTGACGCCAACCGAATAGAGATGGCCAAGACTCTGGGAGCGACTCACGGTATTGTTTCCTCCCAGGGCACAGATGTAGTTGGAGCGGTCAAAGCTCTCACAAACGGAAAGGGTGTCGACACCGTCATCGAAGCCGTTGGTGTCCCTGCGACGTTCGCGCTCTGTCAGGAGATAGTCGCCCCGGGAGGAACCATAGCAAACCTTGGCGTCCACGGGTGCAAGGTAGATTTACACCTGGAGAAGTTATGGGACAAAAACATCAGTAAGTTGTCATCTGACCGTGCCAAGAATCGCGGGACCTGATGGTTTCTAAATTAGCTATCACGACGCGTCTCGTGGATGCTTCGACTTCGCCTATGCTGATCAAGCTTATCGACGCGGGAAAGCTCAAGACTGCCGGGTTGGTGACGCACACGTACAAGTTCTCGGAGATGACAAAGGCCTACGATACCTTTGGGGCGGCAGCAAAGAATAATGCTCTCAAGCTCATCATCAACTTTTAGCCTGTCGGTAAGAATGCGGCTCGATAGTTTGAAGACAGAACATACTGTCCTGTATTTGTAGTCAATACCAGCACGTGTTTCTTTCCCTCTCGTCCGGCAGTATGTAGCGTTCAAAGTCCTTCGCGTCATAGTTCCTCCAGATCTGTTTCCAGCAAGGGTTCGGGTGGGTATATCAGTTAAAATCCATGGCCGGTTTCCATCAAACTCAAGCAAGCATCACCCCACAGTACAGCACTCATGGCTTTACCTACCCATCAACCGAAGTCAACGCCGATCACGGATTTCATCTTTTTCTCAAGGACCCTTTCTGTTGCAATTGCGGCACTACAAAACGCACTGGGAAATGAACAAACGCGCAAATGAATCCATACGAGAGCAAAGATGGCGACTGACTGGCAATGCCACGAGGAACCCGTAATCCCACACTTGGCTTAAGGCGCCGTCGGTGGTTGTACTATAATACCACGACCCATCTTCCGCCTCAGCACGCTATTCATACACTGGTCATAAGACATCCGTTCATCACCCTCATCTGGAAACATTTTGGTCTTAACGCAATATTTTGTTCTAACTCTTCGTGCCACACATACAGCCGCCTTGCATATACAGCAAATGAGCCGCGAAGTAGGTCACATTTGTTTAAGGTATGATGGGCTCCATTAATAAATTTCTAGACTGTATGTCACAATCTCCCCGCAGGAGCAAAGTGTTAAGTTGTGTAAATCCGCGCAAGAATAGATGACTCAATTTGATGCGAAAATTTCACCGATCAAGATTCAAGATGCAACACTCAAGCCTTCTGTTTGGGTGCACCAGATCCACCAATGACGACTATTGATAAGTAGCTTCATCCCTTTCACGGACCAAAAACAATAACGGTGGAAGCACTCGTATTGTCCAGAAATAACCAATACCAGCGCACTTTCCCCCCTTTGTCCATCATATCCGAATTCGTGCAGTCTGAAGTCCTTTGCATCCCAGCGTTGCCAGATTGGAGGTTACTTTTCTTTCCAGCTAATCGCGGGTCAGTGTATCGGTTGAGCCCATGGTCTGCTTCCATAAAACTAAATCAATCTTCCCTCACAACAATCATGACCTTACCTACCCCATGCAGCGACGATCCATTAATTGAAGTTAACGTCGATCACGATTCTATTCCTTCTCAAGGGTGCGTTCTGTTGGAATTGGGGGATCGCTCTTAAGCGAAGTGAGTGGGAAAATGGGCTACATCTGCCGTCATACAGTGTGCTAGCATATATACTACAAGTGCCCCCTCCCCCTCAAAAACAAATACATATAGATGATTCTGTTGAAAAATGAAGGGTAATGCTTCAGCCGTTCACTCGGATTTAGCAAGGAACCCTCGCAAACGCGCGAGGGTGATCGAATTTAGGCTGCTTATTTATCTACATTTCTGTACACTGATAGGTAGGTAATAGAATCAACGTTGTAAAGTAAACGGAATCCAGTCCGAGGATAACAGTCTTCCTCGCTTGACACAATACACAACTGAAGATCCGAGGTATGCGCGACACTTGACAATCCAACAGATTCCAATGACATTCCATAAGAGATAAGAGTCAGCGACTGACTATTAGGACCATGAGGAGATCGAAATCTCACGTGCACATTTCCAGCCAAGGAACCGTCGGTTGACTTCAGGTTCGTATTAGAAGACCACGGCCCATTTCCCCTCAGTACAATATTCATCTACTAATCTTAAGGCACCCATTTATCACCTGAGGTACGACAGGGATCTACTAAGGAATTTCTAGGCCGCATGTTACGACCTCACTCCGAAGCAAAGTACGGTCAACTTGAACAAATTCGAGCAAGAATAGTGACGGTGTGAAAGACTGCTCCGTCTAGAGACAGCCTTCCTGGGATGACTTGCGAGACACACGAAAGAACGGGAACGAGGTCTATTGAGTTTTGGGAAAACAACGTGTACGTATGGCGTGTATGGAATCTAGGGCAAAAGTGAAGAAGAAGGAACTATTTACGTCCCGTACTGAGCTGTCCGATCTGGGCCCCGGACTATCGTTGCGAGCCGTGCTTACATGGTACCTTGATTCGATGCCAAATCTTCAACATGGTCAAAATCCACTATTTAAGCCCCTGGTTTTGGCACGCCGCGTCTCCATTCCTTTCTCAGACTACATACAATGACGATGAAAGCACTCGTATTCTCCGGGAAAGGGCAATCAATACTACGAGTTCGTCCGAAACCAGAAGTCTTCAAGCCAACGGACGCTATCGTTAGGATGGTGAAGACTACGATTTGTAGTGACCCCTGCCTTCCTGCTGTCTTTCTTTCGCGAACCTCTAACGAACTCGTAGGTACAGATATGCATATTCTCAAAGGCGATGTCGCTTCGTGCGACACTGGTCGAATCTTAGGCCATGAAGGCGTCGCAGTTGTAGAATCTGCAGGCGAGGGCGTCATGAAATTCAAACCGGGCGACAATGTCATTGTTTCTTGCATCACTTCCTGCTCGACCTGCGACTACTGCCGCAAAGGTGTGCCCTCGCACTGCGTTGACGGAGGATGGAAGCTGGGTAATACGATCGATGGTACTCAAGCCGAGTATGTCCGTCTCCCTCATGCGGATGGCATCTTGCATCTCATGGTGGAAGGTGCGACTGCAGAAGAGCAAATCATGATAAGTGACGCGTGCCGACCGGTTTCGAGTGTGGTGTTCTCAATGGCAAGGTACGCTTCTTTCTTAGCAATTCCTTGGCTAAGTCTAATACGCGTAATAAAGGTTTCGCCTGGATGTACCATCGCTATTGTTGGCTGCGGTCCTGTAGGTATTAGCGCTATGGTCACAGCTCAGCTTTATTCCCCTGCTCGAGTCATCATGATTGGGCGTAATGCCAATCGAGTTGCTCTGGCGAAGACTATGGGTGCGACGCATGGTATTATTTCTGGCCAGGGCGTAGATGTCGTTGCGGTTGTGAAGGAATTTACAAATGGCGAAGGCGCTGATACAGTGATTGAAGCCGTCGATGTCCCTGCGACCTTTGAGTTTTGTCAGGAACTCGTAGCTCCGGGAGGGACCATAGCGAACTTGGGTGTACACGGCTGCAAGGTGGATTTACATCTGGAAAACCTGTGGGATAAAAACATCAGTGAGTTTTTATCGTGTAGAGAAAATTCACATCTTTTAACGGGAGTGTATATCCATAACGACTCGTCTGGTAGATACTACTACTGCGCCTATGCTGATCCAGCTGCTCGGATCGGGGAAGATTAAAATTGCGGGATTGGTGACGCATAGGTACAATTTTGCAGATATCGAACAGGCCTATGAAACGTTTGGAGCGGCGGCAAAACACAAAGCGGTGAAGGTTATCCTTCATTTCTAACCTGTACCGAAAATTTTAATGGCATGATACCAACCGAATTTGTATGCCTATAAGTTTGCGCATTTGACGTTTGAAAATAATACTCACTCACTCGGAGACTCATATATCGAACAGGACGTAGTCAATAGCAACAGCTTATATGGCTGCAAAATAGTTGGGGTGCATTGATCTTGATTATCTCTCTATGTCAGTCGAAAACGTACGAGGTCCGACAAGTACCTTACGGGCGATGGTGCTGAATTGGCGTTCATCCAAACCTTCAAGTTTGTCACAAATCACGGCTATGACCTCCAACAGCTTCGACTCTCGCATTACCCACACACTCAATTTACCATCCTCGATAAAGTTTGTTCTACTTTAGTGTCCGCACTTCCATAGTGGTATGGGCCATTTCTACCTCATACAGAGCGGGTGCAGCCTCATTCCGCGGCCTGACACAACCAGAGTCTAGACTTCCGGTATTAGTCGCATCTCTGATTTCCTATTTCTTGTCAGTCGTAGCATTAGACCTTGGAGGACATAGCATCACCGTGAAACCATATAAATCTAAAGAATCATTGATACCGTCTTCGGTAGGTTTCAGAGTCCAAACTGTTGGGAATAGATGTGGGCAGGGGAAACAAACATTGAGGTATGGCTTGAATGGACGTAAATTCTGGGTGCTGATACGTAGATGCTCGTGGCATGAAGCAAACTTACGGTAATGATTGGTACTAAAATCAAAACATGGTAAAACAAAAGACGGCGAGCAACCAACCTAAGTGGTAAGCCATATCCTCGACACAGACGTTATTTCACATAAACGCTTCTTCGACTAGCACTAAATAATGAGGGCCTATGACCGCCAACGATGCTCAAGTTTCCCACCTGGGCGATCTCAAGGCAACGTTATAAATACATACGAGTGCTTCTTATAAAGCAATGAATCTTTAGCTTATGGCATCATTTGGCATAAATTCTCCAAACAATTTATGTGATTGGCTCAGTGATTGTGCCCAGGGTCTGGGTCACGGTGCCAAAATTGATTCAACTGAGGGTCGAACTCAGGACCTTGTGTGTGTGAGACACAAATCATAACCACTAGACCATTGAATCATAACTTTAATCGCTTCACCAGAGGTACTCCATCATCTCATCAGACTGTATTTTGATCAGCAGCTTCCCCCGTAGCGTTTCGACTGAGCAAATGTTTAGTTCTTAGCAGTGAAAACGGAAGTTCAGATATCAGTCAATGCCTAGCTCGACTACTACAGTACACGATTAATCATAGAAATCTCCCTGGATACGAGGCAGGAGGAAAACAGCAGCACCAAGTTCCATGTACTTGACTTGCTCCCAACTCTCAAAATTCAGGGTGGTACCAGGTGAGACATAACCATGCGCCTCCATATCGCTGAGGATGGTTGCGCACCAGTGCCTGCACCCCAAACCACTGTTAAATCTGATTCTGATGAATAATTGATCCGATTGACATGGAAACAGCGCACCGATATATGTCTCTCTTGAGATTGTCGAATAATACATCGCAAATCTTCCATACCTTCGTTGAGGTCTGAAATCTGACGTTGAAGGGACCAGTGGATGGGGGTATTTCACCGGGCAGTGCACCTCGAGACTTGGTCCAGGTGTAAGTTTTGAAGTCAACGGCGACACAGGCTTGGTCTGGATCAGGAGCCTCGTAGGTAGGTTTACAATCGAAGCTCAGGCTGCAGCCTAGGGTGCAATTGTAGATGAAAACCTGGAAATGATATGTATGTCCATTGCTGGTGCCGACGATAGCAATGCCATCGACTTCGAGAGTATCCAGGTAAGGTCGAAGCTCAGTAGCACAAGAGATAGATGCACGGTTTGGGAGTGTATACGACATTATGGCTTGTATATTCAGTTAGTGAAAGAAATGGACGGCAGGAAGTGGCCAACCTATCAGCAATCGATTCTAACGGACGGGAAGAAGGAGAACAGATAGCAGATTTTTAAATTGATAAGCCTCCGGTCGCAACCGTGACGAAAACATTAGACTGATGAACGAAAAAGATCTAGGGTCTAAAATGAGGGAATGATATCGTTAACGTATAGTTCGTCATGCGCTTAGTACGCGGTCTGAGCTCCGCTTCAACTCTGACGCACCGGATAGCCACAGACGCGTCATGTACGCGCATGCCTACCAGTTGGTACGGATACCATTTCATTATTTCTTACCCCTTCCCGCAGCTGAATTCTCACTTATATGGTCGATTGAAACTTTGGATTGGACCCAACGTCAGCCCTTTTAGATGTCATGATTTATGCTCGTTCGGAACGCTCTGACTCGCCTATTTAACTTACCCTGAATGCTGTAGCCTTCAGACATATTTGATAGATGTCATATTCTGTGCTCTGTCGCGGTGGCTTTGAGCTTCGCGTGAAAATTGTTTTCAAGTCATACATTGTGCCATGTGATGCTAACTTAACAGTTTTCTCCGTATACGCTAATTAAAATGTTGCATACCTCCCAGAAATCGAGAACTCTTTGATCGTATTGCACGTGTCTCTCTCGAATCAGCAGTCCAGGCCTCAGTAACTTTTGTCAACGGATTGCCTTTTCTCATCGATACTTCGTGGCACTTTGCTCTGCTGTTGATGGCGCCTTTCACGTCGTGCAGTATTCTCAGAAACAGCAGGTGTATCTCAGTTTACGGAGCGCCTAATCACCTCCACTGCGGCGTACTTGAGCCGTTTTCTTTACTTCCTCCGATTTCGACGCGTCTTGTGATGTCACTACATACTCAAACTGGATCTACATGTCATTAATTCGGAGAGAGTGGCTCTCATCTGATTCTTGTTGTCGAGACATATCTCACTGAGCTGTAACCATTCAGTAAAATTTCTGGTCTGCACCCGTCTACGTCCTCACAGGGTCACATTGGTTCCTGCGTCTTTGTGGCTCGCTCTACGTCGCTCTTGAAACCCGGCTTTGCGCCTTGCCGCCCGACTGATGCTTTTGTGTGCGATTCTTTCTGTTCATATCTCTAGATCTAATCTTAGGAACAACATTCAGTTGGGAAAGGTACCGGTCCAGTGGGATCACACCGGCCCGTGACGCGCCTGACGTATATGTTAGATTCCACAATTTGGGACCGGGGAACAACATGTCCGTGGCCGCGGGATGAATTACATCACAAGCTGCGAATGAATATCTGGAGCATGAGTAAGTTCAGGCTGGTGTCGAGTTCCATCCTTAGCGGGTTAATACAACTCCTACCATTCCATTTACATGTAAGTCTAAATTAAATATTAGCATGAACGTTACCCTATTTGATGAGCCTGTTTGAGCCTAGTTTCCTGTTATCCCGCCCGTAGTCTCAGGCCTGTACTGCTGTGTGATCGTTTGAGTAGCGAGTCATCGACAAGGGACGTAGGGAATATAATGATAGATTACCCTTACGTACAATGCGACGTCGCTAATTACGACATCAATGGTATTGATCCGAGATCGAGTAATAGAATGGGAAGGAGATATGAGCAAGGTGGACCACAGCAATTCACTCGAAGTGAAGGTCAGAGTTGATGTGAAGGCAACCTGTAGAATGAACTAAGTCACCCTTGTCTTGATGAAAGGTTTGCCCGTGACTGTGATATTTGATGGTTTAAGTGTCATGTTGGTGTCAAGAAGGTCCATAATTGTATTGTCACCGTGGGGCGTTCTCGTCGAATTCAATGACGGACTTAGATTCCCTTTCGATTCAGTGGGTTGGAGATGATGCGCATGTCGGGCCGCGGTACGGCCTTTCGGACTCAGTCGGCTAATGCCGCCTACGCCCTGACCTTGAGGCTTGAGCGCGTATCATCTGTCTATTATGAACGGTAACCTCAGTGATTTCTTCGTGGTAAATGTTCGTGTATTGCGCTTAAAATCTAAAGCACAAATGATATCATATTTTAACAGGTCCCTGGCAGAGCATTTTCTGGCGTTCATTCTCCGGCCTTTCGTTCTTTCACGTCGAAAACTCAGTGACGCTGGGCCTGAAGTACGCCTAATTTTTATGCTTCCGGAGTCTTCCCATTGATATTATTATAGCAGTCCGACCCTATCAGACATCTCACCGACTCAGATATAATCGAACTATGGAAAGATAGCCCTAAGGTCGACGCGGATACTTTCCAGACGATCCTGGGTTTCCCGAATCCAGGCAATATCGCGTCTATTGGGTTCGGCACCGTTGTGAAACGGTTCTCAGGGACTAAGGAGGCTCAAGCTATGGAATTTGTACGGAAAGAAACCACTATTCCCATCCCACCATGCTATCGCTCCATCGACTCAGTTTTTCCCCGTTACCTAGCTATGGCCTTCATTGAAGGCCAGACTGTCGCGTCTGTTTGGAACAAACTCGGGCTTTGGATGCGATTTCGTATCGTTGTATCACTATGGCATTATGTGTATCAGCTCCGTAACCTCTCATGCCGAAATCCCCACTTGTGCCGGTTTCCTGGGCCCTTTGCAGCTGCGGGCCCGGAAATGTGTACAGGCAGTCTCTTCAATGATTCTGGTGCGGGGCCATTCCGGTCGTATGCCCACATGGCGGCATGGTATCGCAACCGGCTACTTGTTATGCAGAAGTTTCGTCCCAACTTTGTGGCGTTCCAGGCAATAGATCCGTTCTTTGACGATACCAAGCCCTTAGTATTTACCCATCAGGACCTGCACATGCGAAACCTGATACTCGGAAGTGATGGGCAGCTTTGGGTGATAGACTGGGATGATGCGGGATTTTATCCTGAATGGTTTGAGGGTGCGAATATGAGGGAAGTATATCGTTTGCACGGAGATGGCGGGACATGGAACAAGCTGAACTCGTGGATATTTGGAGAGTCTAATTCACGAGGACAGTGGCCTTATATCGATGCTATTCGGTATTCTTTGGTCTCCATGAGCGCTGACGTACCAGACTTGGTATGTCGTTTCATTTTCTGTCGCGTCTTTCGGTGAATTACCTCACAGATCGGCATGGACAAATTATGATACCAATGTTCCCATTCGCGTATCGTATCGAACAAATATATTGTGGGACTAACGCATGATTGTATTCTTTGTAAGCTCTCAAAACATATATACGTCCCCAGCCGATTGGGAGCAACGACGATTCAACGTTGAATCGACACTTGAATCAACAGTGGCACGGATATAAAATGATTTTGCTATATATTGACGAAGAGAATCGTTTCCGAATACCGGTAAATGCAACATATACATCTGTGAGATACTGAAGCACCATACTTGGGGGGTAGCGTGTCAACTATAAAAAACACCTTGAAGGCGAGGCAAGATGAAAGCACCAATACCAAGTTCTCTGCACTTAGCCCGCTCCCAAGTCTCAAATTGCGCAGAGGCGCCAGGGGAGACATAACCGTGTGCTTCCAGATCACCTAGGATGGTAGCGCACCAGTGCCTGCATCCCATACCGCCGTGGAAACTGTACTCCAAATTAATAACGCAACCAGTCGATGAGTTATCGACGCACTGGTAATGGTCTCTCCTGAGACTGTCGAATAATAGGCTGCAAATCTTCCATACCTTCGTTGATGTCCCGAGTTTGACTTCGAACGGACCGGTGGACGGTGGAATTCGACCCGGTGGGGCATTTTGGGACGTGGTCCAGGCGTAAGACTTAAAGGCTACGGTGACGCATGCCTTGTCCGGATCACGAGCATCGTAGGAAGGGTTACAATCAAGGCTCAAGCTGCAGCCTTGCGCGTGGTTGTAGATGAAAACCCGGAAATGATATATATGGCCATTACTGGTGCCAACGATAGCCAGGCCGTCAACTTCGAGAGTATTCAGGCGAGCGTAAAGACCGGGAGTACAGGAGATCGATGCACGGTTTGGAAGTATGTACGACATTCTAGCTCGTGAATGTGCAATCAGCATGGGACATATTGAAGAACAAGCGGCTGACCTGGTGGGCGTGAGACCTAGTAGATGAAAAGAAAGTAGGATCTGTCGCCGTGTTATATACCGACGCAAATTCGGGCACGAGAGAAATAGACTAGTTTGACCCATGAATTAGGTCTAGGGCGCATATGACGACCAGGGTCGGGCCTAATTGATGCACATACTACAATCATGATGCCCGTCAAGCCGCGCTGATCGATAATTAGCCTATGGATTGGGAATTCACTCTTGACAGTACCTCCTGAAGCCTGGACGCGGTAAATACGAGCATCGATACGCACGTCGACAACTGTGACTTGGAAAAGCGCAGATCAAATCAGCGAATGTGATGGAAATTCGTTTGTCTGCGATTAATACGAGCATAGAGGAAGTACCAGTAGCATTACCACTCATCTGGTTTCTTGCACCAAGATCTGTATCTGGAAATTCGCCTCTGATTACGTCCTTGTTTGCGGAGTTGGTATTCCTGGTTTATATTCGACTTTTCAAAGTTATCTCACGACGTATATTACCCTGACGTCGGATACTATGAAAATCTGATAGGTCAAACGAGGCACTAAGTGTGGAGTCTCAAAATGTATCCACATACAGTCACAGCAGCGGTTGGGCCGGTTTCCAGAGCATTACTTTGGCGGTCCACGAGACTTTCTGCATACAAACGGGGCAAAGCTCCCTCCGAAATATGGAGGCGGGAAATCGAATAGTATGAATGGCGAGAAGGAGAGAAAATCATTGACGTCATGTATCAGAGCTGTAACACGTTCGTCGCTTAAGCTAGGCACACCCTTCGTTTACCTCTTTCCAGTGGTGTGGTAAAGGCAACTGTCTTCAGCCTGTCGTAGAGCACACCAGATGGACGTGACAATGAATAGCGCTACCACTGCCCCCCACATTCAAGACGCCTGCCACTCCCGCAGTGCATAATCGATGCCATTAGTTGAAATGCAGGCGCATAAAGGTCGGTTGATTCCAACAAAAAAAGGACGACACTTGTCGCAAAGATATCCGTGCTGCTACACGCTTGTGCAAACAACAACGGGGAGCGCAATCGTGGACGAACACTTATATAGAGAGTCTGTGAGGGATACCAAGTTGAATCGTTGAAAGACAGGCAAGAAGGCAAAAGAAGAAGAACAAGAGTAATATTCGGCGAAGGTCGTGTGAGCAAAGTGATCCGCTATCGGCACACCGGTCCGG
This sequence comes from Armillaria novae-zelandiae, assembly GCA_030435655.1. Lineage (NCBI taxonomy): Eukaryota > Fungi > Basidiomycota > Agaricomycetes > Agaricales > Physalacriaceae > Armillaria > Armillaria novae-zelandiae. Next base: position 688,097 of record JAUEPR010000015.1, on the reverse strand, counting down.
GATGCCGGCGGCAAGCCACGAGTGCCGGTATTCGGGCTTCTGAACTGCTGTTGAAAGGCAACTGTCATTGCTGTCCTTCGAGTGAATGTTCCAAAATCACGGGCAATAGCTCGATTACATACGTACCAACCGTCCGTTGGGTTTCACTCTTTCTCCTTCTGTATCCCCCCCGATGCCGGTCAAAAGGTCGGAAGTTGAAGAAGTGAACGACCAAATTCAAGATCTCATCAAAACTGTCCAAGAAGACGACACGTTGAGGAACGAGAAGCAGTCGGTTCTAGATGATCTCGACGAGTACGGCTTTTTTTAGTCGATAACACTTGCTAATTGTCTTATTGCAGAGTCCTTCGTGATTTGGATAATCATACTTTTGTAGGAAGCATAAGGGTCTTCTTTTATGCTTGTATTCGTAGGGCCATGGCGAAGGTCCCCCAGGCAGTGCCCTCTATTGCCGAAATCCGAGATGCTGTTGATGCCATAGAAACGGCCTATAGGGTACTTCTCCGTTCACTTGCTCAAAACCGCTTTCTGACTATTCTTGATAGATAAATTCTCAACTTAGCTCATTGGATGAAGGAACATCTCGGACTCGGAACTACCGATTGCCTAACCGCAGTCATCAACAGCCTACTTTGTCGACATCTTCACTTCAAGCGGACCCTTTGAAGCAATACGAGATATCACCCAACGACCCAGGGGAAAGTGACCTGCCTAGGCCTTCTTCGGACTCCTCTATTGTGTTCAGACGCGCTGAAAGTATGACGCCAACGAATATGCATATAAGCTACTGGCCACACGGAGTAATGAATCTTTGTGCTACATGGAACATCGCTTATTAAAACCCCTTAGCGATAAATCCGATATGACCGCAAGGCGTACAAAGCACATTCATTGTCGACATCCCTCTACATTCTATTCAACTACGCCCCGACCGGCACTCCCAGGCGCACGATTCAACGACATTTTTACCAATGGAGGCCCACGTTTCTTGTTATAATGCTCATCATGCTCCAAATGCTCTCACCATGAAAATTCCTTATCTATCCAACTCACTCCCTACTATTATAACCACCCGCTCAATCAGCACGAGCTACGATACATGACTTTCATTCTTCTCCGATATTTACGAATATATGACACATGCTACTCGATGTCACTTCCACTAGCACGCGTAGGAACGACAGTTTCATCAATTCCTTCTCGTTCCCGAAATATCAGTTGGGAATTCAACGAGGCTTTCATACAACTTCACGCCGTTGAATGGCATTACTCGTGGTTTTCAGGCGTTTACCTTCAAGTCAATTACAGGGCTTACAGCTCATATATCTTCCGAATATTGCGCATACGTAACATTCACTTCGCGATCGAAGTTCTTGAGAGTAAGAGCCATAATTAACGACATCAGCATTAGCAACATCGCAATGGGGAGTCACCGGGGCATTATGCGGAAGATACAACCATGATGGCGTTGAGTAGACACGGCCAACTGCACTCCACTATTACGCAGCTTTAGACCAGTGGATCAATATCATATTTTCGAGTCTGCTCAATGTTTTCTTGAACAACGGGATGCGCCGGTTCGGGAACAGGTCGACGGGTTCCTCCGATGGACAAGCAGCCCGCCAAAAAATGTGTCTACCATTCTGTTACAGAAATGCAGTACGGGCTGAGCAACCCCAAACCTTTCACGCGGAACGTAGTCTCGATTCGATCCTAACGATGAAAGACCGACACCTTCGGATGTGCTGGCCCAATTCAAAGTCACTGTGTCATTATCAAGCGAGTCTCCCATGCCATAGAGGATTTGGTCTAACCGGTGCTCGTTCCATGGTTCTGGACTTGGTTTCTCTATTATACTTTTCCCTGTCGTACCTTCATCTAGACTTTTCGAACCTGTCGCTATCCAATCATTCTGTATCCTATGCATGAGGTGTGGTTTCTTTGCCGGATCAAGGGGAGTTGTGTCGAAGTGATTCATCACGACAGGGCTGCCCAAAGGGACACCAGGAAAAAAACTAGTAACCGAGCATTGGAAATGAGCTGATTCCTGGACCGTAGACCCTGACACCCTTGTGAGTCACCGCGGTGCCGATGCGGTTCTCATGGGGATTTAAGTTTTTAACGCATGATTGCGTTCGTGCCCAAACGTTACTGTGCCGATGGCGATGGCATGGCTCGGGGTTGTTCTTTGGGCATGCCCGGTCTCATTGGCATTGTCCGTCTCCGTTCCCGATAACTTGGCTCTTAGACTGATTTGACTGATTTCAGCGCTTGTATCCCTTGAGCAAACAGCACCCCTCGAACCTATTCTATTCGCTAGAGCGATACGTCTTGGATACGTCGCATTCGGTCTTGAGTGAGACCAATTAGCGCGAATGACGTCGCTCCGACGGCGTAATGAGAACCCTCGTCGGAGAGACGTCATTTTCTCTCACGCAAGTCCCTTGTACACTCAAAGGATCAGTTCTGGAATCAGTCGGTGTTGAACGTCTGAGTGTCGCGCTAAATACCATGTTACCAATATATTCTCATTCTTATATCAACCTGGCGGTCTACTGGGAATAGAACCGGGATTGTCCTTATGCACGTATCTTATTATACAGATAATGAATGCCCATGTAGTTGATGGCGAGTACATGGAAAGAAGAAGCTCGAAATAAGATATAGAACGCATCTTTTCGAACCTCATAAATCAAATCACAGCAGAATGTTTTTGGACCTTAGTAACTGGTATTAGAGTTCATCATTTTGTAGCATAATGTACCAGCTTCTGTGCGAGGACCTGCCTTGCTTTGGCTCTATGAGACGCCTGGTGGTAAGCTCAAGTCGATCCGGTCGCCTGGCGTTCCGCATGAACGTAATCGTCTCGTCTAGTACAAAAACTAACGCAAATACCACGACGTTTGCAAGTATTTCATTTACCGAAGATGTCCCTAATTCTGGGACTCAGAGCTCCGGTATGACTCGGTGAAGCGCACAGCTTTGATGGGTCCCGAGGGATTTCAAAGAACGCTAGCGACCAAAGCAGGCGAAATGATAATCTGCAGGCATACCTAACTCTAAACGTATTCGTTGGATAGGTAACGTTGACTGAAGGCTGATGAGCGCCACTAGGAGCGTAGCCTAAAATATAAATGCCGCTAGTGTTGAACGTCGTTCGGTCCGTTGGTTCCATTCCCATCAATGAGTGCAGGTGTTGCATATTCAAATAGTTTCTCGCAGGACCATCAGAGTCATCGTGGACTGTATCTCGATCTAACCCACAGATTGGGCCAAGGATAGGCATGCCTTTGTTGAATCTGCCGCACAGTAAGGACGGGGATGTTGTCTAGATGATGAACGTAATTGATTAAAACGGTATTAACACGAGGAGAACGGAACATACGGCGAGGAACTGGCTTGGCTAAGTATGGTAGCGAGGTGGCCATATACGCTGGTGTTTTTTAGAGGACATCTAGACAATCGCGTGGCCACTTCAACTACCACTGGACTTTGTGAGCCATGGGTGTTGCGGGAAAGGTGAGAAAGGTTAGTCAAGAAGATCCAACGCCTGACTATTATCACGCAATAGCCAATTTCTATAAGGGGGCGAAGAGCACATCGAAATCTGACCAATGGCTTAGCGACCAGTGAACCACAAGGGTAGAGAGCGGACAGAAAACACCGGGCTGCCCCCGCCCATCCCATAGGGGAATTTACACGAGGCAAGTCCGAACTGGTCCTTGTACAATGTCATATAATTTAGTAACGACATTTTCCAAGGTCTTTTGTGAGCCGACGCGTCATCGCAACCGAATCAGCATATCTCCGATTCTCTGTTTAGTTAACGTCCTACTTGATAGGCGATCAACTGCGGTAGTTATAACACACCAATGCATCAGATCCAGACGATTAAGACAGAACAATGAGACTTGCATAGGCATATAATGCGCTACGACAAGAATCAAATGATGCTCGTTTCCATGTCGAGAAAAACTGGAGCTTCAGCACACTGAGTTGGTCTCCCAAAGAGAGTGTATTCCTCCAAGAAGACAACAGAATCACTCGCAGTCATTGCAGGGTTCGAACGACGTGGCTCCAAGATCTGGGTTCATCAAGATCACATAGGACAACGCCACATACCACTCCCACAAAATCAAGAAGCGTCGAGGCCCAGGGATACCTTACTGCGTGCATAAAGGGATATCAGATAAGCGCCGAGATCAGTCAAATTGGTCTGATAGTCACAGTCAAGATAGCGGGTGCTTCGGCGAACAATACCTCAAGGGAGAGCAGTAAAGTATAATCACCGGCGCATCAGATTTCTAAGCCATATATTCTTCAGGGAAGCTTATTGAACCTGTGTGATGCACATCGTTCGTGAGTCAAAAAGTGTAAATCCCTGTGAGAACGGCATCGGGTTCCGGAGTTAACACAAGGATGCCAGCACTGCGAGGGTTTGCGACACTGCAGTTGGTCTTCGCGCAACGTCCGCTTGCTTTCACTGGATGATAACAGCATGGACGATCTCCTTCGGCAGCCCGTGATTAGCGAGTTTCAAGACAGCATTGTTCTGGAAAGGTTATATACGATAGCATGCTGCAGAACTAGGTGACAGAATGATTAGATAGCAACCGTGAACGGCCTAGACGAAAGGGCGGCAGGGAGGGAAAACAAAATAGAGAAACCGATTCCAGAACCACGGGATCCATTGATCACAGAATGTATTCGACCATATCCTCCAGGTCATTGACACTTTACTTGATCGTGAAACGATGGCTTCAAATTGTGCGAGCGCGTCTGAAGCTGACGGTCTCTTGTCGGGATCGACCGAAACCATACTGTGTAGCAAAGGCTTGAAATCGTCCAGTCCGGTATACGTCTGGAAACCCAATGAGCTCATGGAAGAAGTATGATAGGTCGACGTTACCTCGAATTCATCAAGCATGGTAGTACCCAACTGGTAAACATCTGCCTTGAATGGGTTATAGCACACATCGTTAGAGTTTTTCATCTCGGGAACTCTCTGCCCCACTATTCCTGAAACAAGGGCTTTATCATGTCCCTCGGGAAAGCATTGAGAGTATTGGAAATCGATAAAATAGTAGTCGACAGGTCCTGCAAGGCAGCGCCGTTCTGTTGGGAGATTGATCTCGATGCCATCGTGGCTAAAACGGAGTCCAAAATGGTACCCCTTCGGCATAACGCGTCGATGATCCATGAGAACATTGTTAACACTAATGTCTCTGTGTAAGAGCTTTAGTAGATTCCAGGGATTAAGCTCGAGACGATCTTACCTATGTGCGATGTTGAAAATATGCATGAACTCGAGGCCCTAAAACAGTTTCGCGTCAATATACGAAAGTTTTCTCAAGAACGACACACTCAACACCAAGAAGTTGTCTGAAAAGTTCAATAAATTCTATTCGACAGTGGAATGAAGGAGTTAAGAAGCAGCGGAACATGGGCATGACAATTAAGGCCACGTCCTTCACCCCGGGAAGGTACACCACATCAAGAAGGGGGATGGCGCGATTACGGGAATCATCTCTGAGTGCGGGGTGAGATAGAAAATGTGCTATCGTCAGCTCATAATCATCGCCGAGGAGTGAGACAGCCTTCAGCACAACTTTGCATCCATCGGAGAGTCGAATGGCATCTATGATTCGCCACGCCTGAATATCAATGAGGTAGGATAAGAATAATATTATAGATTAAGACGCACATTGCGGTCATGAATAACATGCTGGTCCTCGTAGAATCCTCTAGGATGGGGATTGGACTTCCATGAAGGAATCCAATCAGGATGATAGCGTGGTCGTAACATATATCCGCGTGAAGCAAGGAAAGGCTGGTGAGATACCCAGAATGTTTCACCTTCTTGGCGCTCCGATTTGTTAGGTATATACATTTTGTTCGTCTGTGGTATCTCTGCATCATCCATGGTGGTGGTAGTGGTGGGTTGATACCGGCGCAAGGTCCCGAACGCATAGTAGCTACCATTGGATATGGTTTGATTAGGTAAGGATTTAATGAAATCCCATTTAGGAAAGGAAATGGCAAACTGGTTCAAACCATTTCCACGCCCCCCTCCTTTTTTGTTGCTCGTTGTGGATGGAGGCTCAAATTCTGCCATCTGTATCAATGGAAATTTCCCGTACTAGTATAAATAACCGAGATAACCGTCCAGAATCACTCTTGTCCTACCCACACTGGCACTGACTCGGAGGCGTTCTCCATGGAAGACACCATTGCTCAGGATATGAGACTACGGACAGCGATCATTCGTGGAGTGGAGATACAACTCATCAGGAATAGAGCGATTGCTCTCATGCTCAATATCCAGAATAATTTCAATGAAGCAAATGCTGCTGACCACGCGCCCAAATGGATACGCCTAGTTGAATCGTGAGTCAAGAATCAATCAGCCGTTCTTTCTAATTGAAACATTCCTCAGATCTTTGTTCGGCATCACTGACTTCGAGGCTCAGACTGCATCAACGATAGCCACCCGCGAAGATTGGTACAAGGCCGTCTATGCGCGTTTTGTAGCTGTACTTTCGCTGACACCGCTCAGTGGTGAATTGTTCTACATCTACGAAGACTTAAAGAGGATACACACACTTGCAACTGTACGTTTTGTGCTTTTCTTCAATTTGTCGTCACGACATTGTATCTCCAGCGGGAATCGGACAGGAGAATGCTTGAATATGTCAATGGCCTGGCCAGCTCCGGAACAAACCCCGCACCAGTTCAATATACTGGCTACGACTCTTCCGTGGATACTATCAGTTCGAGAGGAAGGTGCGTGTTTAAATCTTCACTGAACTCGTAGCTGAAAAATTTTCTTATCTAATATCAGCATTTCCCCACCGACATCGGACTACAACGCATCGTCTTCATCCTTCGCTGGCTCAGACGGGAGTGTAAACAGTAGATATCAATCAAGGCTGCAGTAAGTGGCTCATCTACGGTTCTTGCAATGATCAAACTGAAAGTCTCTTGAAAGAGAACGCGCTCGTATTGAGCAACTCGGCGGCTCCACTAAGCCCTACATTTGTGCGAGCGCCCCGGCATATCCCCCGCCAGGCCGGTCTCCCAGCAGCCACCGTGAACGTCGTACTCGAGATTTCCCCTCAGACAATGAGGTACGTGGTCTCAGGTTTTTTGCTGCTACCACTCATGAAGGCTACTATCCAGGCCTGATGAATGTGATATGTATGCTTTCCCATAGTTTTCTTTCGAAGTTATCGTCGTGTTGCTATCCGACGAATGAAAAAAAGCCATTCCTTCATGAATACGATGTCGGAATATTGTCCAACTTTGCTGAATCGTGAATGAAAAAATGATGTCATATATATCCCTTAAATGCAGGAATGTCCGCAAGGTTCCCAACGCCACTTGGCTGTTTTGGAAACCGACTTCCCCTGCAGAAGGATCATTTCGGAACTAGATGATAGCCTGAAGTGACTCGCAAGGGCCATCTACACCATTCACCCTAATGAACCGATAGGGCTTTGCACCTCGCCATTCAGCACCAGGTACCCTGGATCACACAGTCATATCCCCATTGCAAACATGACCGTTTTCATTAACGAGTCAGTACGGTCCCGAGCCACTCTCAACGTCTTTCTGACTGATGGTAGGCATTCGTCGCTCAATCTTCCTGAATCTTGCCTTACACTGTTCCACAAAGTGATGCCTAGAGTACATATAGTAACCAGCTTAAGATATTTATCATGCTACGAAGTTACTGCCGATCATTGAAGGTTCCACATCCACCAACACCGGTGTGGCTGTTTGACTCGTGGCTCTCACATCAGTTTGAGATCTTTCTTCGGATATCTCCACTACATATGTCATAGATATGTGATCGGGTATTGTGATACCAATGTTTTTATTGGCTGCCTATGACACCGCACGTATATGATATTATCGAGAAGCAGATTAAGTTCGATGTCTATGGAGTCATGTCTTCGTCGACGAATTCAAATTATATGTCGATTGAAGAGCAGCCCTTCACGCGTTCAGGCTCTTCCAATTGATGGTCTAGGTCCAAACACTTGCCTTGCCCCAGTCGTACTACGAGTCAGTTCCGTGCATGACGACTTCCGCAATCTATCGGCCCCCAGGCCGTGCTTGCAATTGACAAGAAACCTGTCGTATATTTCGTTTCTACATTCCGTACATTTGATAGCAAGTTGGTAAACAGAATGCACGAAAAATCATTGAAGGAAAGCATAGACAAGCGATTCAAAATTTAAGATTGATCACAGCAGGAAACATAGATTCGTAATTGACATTTAGTAACTGGTTTCAGATGAAGTCAGTATTATCGTGATCAGATAGAATACTGCAACATACCCATGCGCATGCGCGCTGTGGCCCGAGGATCCTGCTTCGCTTTGGCCACCGTGGGGCACCCGGTTGTAAAGACTGGACCTAGTCGATGTGCTCGCCTGGCCATCCGACTGGACGTAGCTATTTCTTCTAATGTGATCACCAGTAAAATCAGCTACAACATTCCTTATGTCCGCAAACATGTGACTGACTGTAGATACGCTTGACGCTGGCTCTCGGAGCTCCAATATGACCCCACGGATGATGAGGATACATTACCATGCATCCTATAGACACCGATTAACTGATGCAAAATGATGGTCTGCATTCATACCTAACACCAAACGTATTGGTGGTATGGATGGTATTCACCGACGGGTGATGGGCGTGGCCAGGAACGAAGACTGAAGCATAGTTGCTTTCGGTGTTGACGACGTTATCGCTATTTCTGGTGGCCTCATTGTAACTCTCAACGGCAGGTCCTGGAATTGAATTCACAGATCGTCGTCCCACGGATCTAGAAGTAGATCAGAGCTGCTCATTACTGTATCTCAAAATAAACTCACGATGAAGAGTGGTTGCTACGGGATAGAGGGACCAGTCTTATCCCTTCTGCAATTTGTTCGGGGGTAAGGATGAGTTCGCTGCAAGAATCCAATCAGCATGAGAACTCGAACCAGGATGATAGCAGGACGTACTGAACACTGAAAAGAAAACGATCACAGATCGTTGATCGTTGAGTCACCAACCGTGGATGCAAAAATTGCGAACGAACCGGTTGAATTCATCCCATGACACAATCTGCTTGGGGATCCGAGCAGAGTTCGCTAGATTGGAAGTGGATATCTGTGGAGCGGTAGTGTCTCCTCGTAAATGAATGTAAGATGAGATTTGCCATTGTTGTAACAGAAAATGCACATACCAAATCCACCGATACTTTGGCTCAGGCTAATATTCAGTAGAGGAGCATCTGTGCTAAGGGTAGCATTCTGAGTATCTAATTTCAAACACTACTTAAGAATCAATACATGCGCAGCGGAATAAAGGGCTCACTAATTGGGGAACATCAATTCGTTGATCTCTCACCAATCCTTGACAAGGATAGCATAGAATTGCTTCGGCTGGACAAAGTGGCAAGAAAGCTACCTGAAACATTACCTGCCGCAGCAGACAGCCTAGTCGAAAGGGGGGTAGTCGAGGAACAGGAGCCACTGTATTGTTCATGTCATCGTTCTGAACCTGGGGATTCTGAGTCGCCGCCGCTCTTCTCTGGTCGGATACCCTCTAGGACGGGACTTTTGAGTTCAACAGCGTAATGGAGATGACGCTCGAGATCAAGAGAACATACTCTTGCATCTGCCTGAAGGGTTCTTAAGGTATTGCGGATTGACTGAAGGCTTCCGGAGAGCGGAGATCCTTCCAGTGCCCGCTTAAAATGGTCAAATACTTTGGTATACCACTCCTCACGGGTAGTGGGTGCATTGGGGGTGTTTTTGATGGCTTTAATGTCATTGATACACCTGCAGATTATTTGGTGAAGAAAATTGTGTAGTTTATAAAAAATTTAATACTTCTCGACCCTTGTGATCAAGTCTTTTACTTTGAGGTCTTCACTTGTTAATGTGGTGGTATCCTCCGGAACTGGGAATGTATCTGTGATCTCTTCCTTCAGAGACTTGGCAAGATTGTTGACATAATCAATCTCTTTGCCACGGATGACAGCGAAACACAATTTGAGATCCTGGGTGACAGAAGTAGCAGACATAGGATATGGGGAAGCAAAGACAGAACAGCAGCAGTTAACGGGAGAATGCACCTTTTAAGTATCTCAGTTGGAGATTCCCATCTCAGATTCAAAAAGGCCACATAACTGTTTCGAAGATTCAGGACCAGTTCAAAACCCGATTTGACTACATAGAGCCAGGTAGGCTGAGGTTCATGACCAAGTACAGGCCCCGGCCGACATGGCCTTACCAAATTAGGAGCACACTTCTTCAAATGTCCGGTGACATAATTCTTCAACACGTTTCTTTCTCCATCACTGGGTATGGATCGCCCGCGGCCCCCTGAAGAGGGAAAGTCTACATCCCAACCGACTGTGAGCGCAAAGAAAAGGAAATGTTCTGGGTCAACATGCAGCCTTTGCTTGCTTCACTCGGCTACATGCTTCGGCCGCGATATCACCCGGATTGGATCCCTTCCTGGAAGTCCAGTCCCCAACCAATGCTGTTTAAGTTCTATGAAGATCAGCACATCATACACTCTGGTCGTGTGAGCACTCATCATTCAAAATATGGCATTTCCTCAACAGAAAAACAGGGATAGCGAATTATGGATGCCACTCGCCTTACCGACAAATCAAAAGTCATCCTGAAAGTCGTGTTATTGCAGAAGGGTGAGTTTGAACTTGCAATATCAAAGTTTCTCTCGACGGAACTGATGAGGTCCGACCCTCGTAATAATGCTATCCCCGTGCTCGACGCCTTCCCGATTCCTGGGGTACAAGGATTGGCATTGATTGTAATGCCTATGTTTCATCGCTTCGCAAGTCCTGGCTTTCATTGTCGACTGGAGTACATAGAGCTGTTTAGACAGCTCCTTTCCATGAGTACATAACGGTTTCCAAGACTTTCTTTTCCCAATACACTGTTTAGGGCTTAGAATTCATGCATAGCAATACCATTGCGCATCGGTACCGTTAACACTTCCCTCCATCGGACATAATTTAACTTGTCTGATATCTAGAGACATCAGTATCTGTAACATTGTAATGGACCATAGGCGTGTCATGCCCAAAGGCTACCATTTTGCTTTCCAAGACAGCTATGATGGTGTGGAATGGGATGTTCCTACTAAAATTCGCTGTCATGTCGGGCCAGTTGACTACTACTACATCGATTTCGAATTTGCAGAATGCTTCTCTGACGGAATAGATAAAGCACTTGTTTCAGGTATGGTCGGTCAGTGTGTACCTGAGATGAAGGATTCGGATGAGGTGCTTTATAATCCATTCAAGGCAGATGTCTACCAGCTCGGTATTGCCATGCTCGATATATTTGAGGCAAGATTTGTACACTCTGATGACAGAAAATCTGTGATATTGACCTGTGGCATTAGGAGTACACCGGGCTTAACGATTTCAAGCCATTACTATGAACAATGATTTCTGTTGATCCCGATAAGAGACCAACAGCGTCTGAGGCACTCCGCCAATTTGAAAATACGGTCTCATGAGCAGGGAAATCCTCCTTGACATGGAGAATATGGTCGAATGACATTTTGGCACCATCTGTTCCATGGTGGTGATTCCGTGTACTATATTATATACTTCCTCCTTGCCGTTCGCATGTGTAGATGCTATTTATTGCTATCTCTGTAGGTCAGTATTATTATCTTGCCATTGTGTATCATTTTGCTCTGAAATGTCCTATGGCTTTCCTATCTCCAATATATCCTGCAAAAAAGTTTTCTTCTGGAAGTATGGCTCGTCCCGTTTCACTGACGGTGCACGTAATTTTTCGCCACTCTGAATCAAATGTCCTAAGTCTTACAAAGAGAAGGGTCGTACCCTCGTTGCAAACATGGCCTTTTTGATGAGTCAGTTTGGTACCAGGCCAATCTCACGGTCTTTCTGATTCATATTACTATTTTCAATACTTATTCGATGTACAGAATTATTGAAATAATATTAAGAATAACTTTTTGATATTTTGGTCCATGCAGCACAAGGAGATATTTCATTTCTCACCCAATTTCTTTCATACTGATTTCATAAGTACTCTGTATCCGGAAATCAGTTACAAATTTGAAAGATTCTCTGAATAATTTAGACTGCCAGAAATAGTAGATTTCGGGGCAAAATTTGGACCTCTGAAACATGTTCAGAAACTCTACTATTGGACACAGTTTCTTGTCTCCGGAAATCCTTGACGTATTTTGCCAGAAACCAGATCAGGAAACCCTGAAAATCTTGTCGCCGTTTCTCACCAATTAATACTGTACAGAAATTTTACTTTTTCGGAGTGAGTTGCATTATTAAGAAGTCAGGGATGACGAGGATGACAAGCTAATTCAGGTTAATATGCCTGCGGCACTTGTCCTTTAGGTTACCGACTCATAAATTGACCGGAACGAATCATCCTTGTCTTTGTGAATGCTCACCCGCCCCCCTTGCCACGGAAGAAATGTTCATTGTTTTATTTTCCACTATTATAATCATTTTTTTGAGTGAACACAATTCTAGGTAAGTAAGTAGATACGAAAAAAACACGCGAGGGAAAAAGACGATGCTATGCTATGCTGAGATGGGGATCATTTATATGACAAGAGAACGAATGTGAGTACACCAACCAAAAACGGACCTATTTCTTTCCCAACGTCAAACTCTTCATACTCTCCTCCAGAATAGCCGTGACCGAGCATGCTTCTCTTGATACCTTGCGTCCCATTTCCTTCCGCGGCTCAACGTCCACATCCACGATTTGCACCACAGCCTTGCCTTCCAGGACCCTCCGAACCTTGTCCACGTCGATCTTCCTTGAAGAGGAGGACTCGGACCCAGAGAACGCATCCCAGAACGCGCCACCGAGACGCTTCAGCAACGTCTGTCCAGCGAGAGCAGCGACCAATGCCTGTTCCTGCTCCTTCATCGGCGGAGGACTCGTCCTGCCAAGCCCAGCCTGCGGCAAGACCGTCTGTTTCCCTGACAACACCGTGCTTAGCGTCTTGCTCATCATCGGTGGAGATGATGGCGGTGATGGGAGGTTCGCCTTGTGCGATGTCTGGAAGTATTTCGGACCCATGAACGATGCGAGCCCATGGAGCGGGGTGGAATAATGCGGCAGTGAGGGGTTTGTGAATGGAGACGGCGAAAACAGTGGATTGTTCGGAGTCGGAGGCGAAGAAGGTGCCGATGATGGCGGTGACGGCGGGTACTGAGGTTGCTGTTGGGACATTTGCTGTGAGGCCATCTTTGACCACAAATGCATGCGGTACCTGCGTGAAAAACGTACGTAAATAACTCGCAGGTCAGAAAAAGATAAAGGATAATATATACGTACATATCCAGATTCTTCATCGTGAACAAGTTGTTGTCCGTGAATCCTTCGAACCCGGGATTGATAGGTGACTTGACGCGTTTCTCGGCATTTAGTGCTGGATTGATATTCTCGGGTTTGGCCCATGCCATTTCCGGAATGAGCACCGTGTGTACGGGTGTGATGCCGCTGCCCATCCTCGATGCGCCACCCCAAAAGCTCCCAGAGCGCGGTGATGCAACATCCTTCTGGGTGTTGGCAGTGATGAGGGACGGTGAGGGTGACGCAGCATGGGAAACGGAAACTGCAGGAGTAGGAGTCGGTATAGGGCCTGGAGGGGGAAGGTTGAGCACAGGGATATCCTCCGTCGTCAGTTCCGTATTCAAGCGGCCTTCCAGCAGTGCCTTCTTCAAGGCTGCAATCTCTTGACGCAGCGCTATGTTCTCTGATTGAGTAGAGCCCAGCTCGTCTCGGACGGACTGTAGGAGACGGTCCCTCTCCGCGATATCGAGTTCAAGGGTCGATATGTACTCTGCGCCATGTCAGTGGCGTCAACGACGAGTAAGAAAAGAGAGCTTACCTTTCCTCCTTACACGAAAGTTTCGCGCGCTGATCTTGTTACGGAGCTGGCGCTTTTCCTTGCTCGACATCTTCGCGAAGACTTCCGGGGGCGGGCGCCAGTCGGCGGGGAGATCGTCGTCGTCGTCGATGTTCTCCTTGTCTTTGGGGACGACGACAGGCATCGTAGCCTGAGTCGGTACAGCCACGGACTTTTTGACGACGCCACCGTTGACTACAGTACCTTTTCGCGACTTCCCGTGACCACCAGCTTTGAAGGGCGTTATTGTCAACGTGAGCTTCTCCTGCTTCGGCTCGGGCTGCGGCTCAGGCTGCAACACCTGCTCCTCCTCCTTAAATGTCTGTATTGGTTCCTCCGCAGGCGTCGCCATCAATTGTGGGTCGATGCCCATCGGTTCCGGCTGCTCCTCATACCTCGACAGGAAATGGAACGGCGACGTTGACGGTTGCCCATCAAGCTTGAGCTCGTCCTCAAGGAGGTTGAAAAGAGTGCCACTCGGCGGTGAGTCGAACTCTGTGAATGGCGGGGACGGCGGGGCCTGCGGCGGCGGGGTCAACAGCGATGCTGACTGTGGTGATGAGGCGCTCGACGACGACGACGGCGATTCTCCCTCGATGCTGGGACCGAAGAGATCCGTGTTGAGGTATTCCGAGAGGTCGGTCGTATTGTACTCGGCAAGCGAGAGGGATGGCGATAATGGAGCGTCAACGAGCATGGTGGAGGCGTGAAAGCAAGAAATGAAAACGGCCTCTTTGGGGGTGGCTGAGGCCCGGTCATCACCAAAACGAGGTAACAGCACCGCTGCCGTGTGCCGCGGCTTCTCACCCGGCACCCCGGCTTCGACCTCGTTCTCTCACTTTCTACGGACCCTCTCCCCCTCTTCGGCATCCCATTTCTTCCTGTATTTTATTGTGCCATCGCAGCATCATATGGATCTAGGGAAGCGCGACATCTCGACGCCCACATGGGCGATGAAATAAAAATTCATTATTCGATTATGTATTTCGAGCTGGCAGATGACCGCTTGGCAGATATCTCCGTGGAGCGTCGTAGCACGGGATTCGACGTGGCGTGCTCAGGATAAATCCCAGCCGCTCCATCTTTTTCCCAGACAAAACGCTTGAAATTCAGAACAAGCCTCGGAAAGAATGTCCTATGGCACTAGAGAATTTTCTAACGGTCATTCATATTGACAAACGGGGCCGGAATGAATCCTTAGGTACGCGTAATCTCCTCAACTGAGGCACCGGGCTAGAAAATAAAGTTTATGGAGTGTTAGAGACCCGGACAGGAATCTTTACAGCAAATAACATCACAAGAAGAGGATGATGGAAGAAGGGAGAAGGTCGTCAGATAAGGAAGTCAGGCGCCTCCGTATATAACCAACGCAAACTGTCCTCATTCCAAATTGGAACGACGGCCCGACGCGTGGCACCCATGCACTGACTTTGCACATTGGGCACACGTCATGCATTCGTCTGGTAGGCAGGATTTGGGCAGAATACAACCGTAGGTATGTCCGGCTCAACTCCAGAAGAACAAGTACACCGTAGTCATTGACTTACCTTCCTTTTTGTCGCCTATCTTATCGTCTTCAAGACTATCGCGCTTGATATATGTCTATTACTTACAAAGAGCTACCGAGGTAGATTAGTTTGCGCTTATTACCTGAGCTGTATCAGCAGAGGTGGCCAATAAATCCAGTTTTCACTGTGAATCCCAGACCACGTACACGACCTACATAAAAGGGAACTGGTTTCTTGTCCAATTTCTATTTGGTATAACCTCTAGTCTCTTTGGCATTGCTGGTCATGCTAGCCTTGATGATACAGTTCTTCCTGCCCGAAATTCGCCCAGACTCACACAACCGTACCATTCACGTTTTAGGAACCATGCCGATCCCTAGCGAGGAGAACTGACAATGATTTTTAATCCTGCCCGTGCTCAGCTGGTTTCATCACCCTTCCTTCCACTGTCAACAAGAGTTCGATTGTGTATTTTGGCAAATCTTAGGGATAAATTACTATATGTCTTCATGGTCTGGACATGGGCATGGATCCTATGCTTGAAAACATGTCACTCATGAGTAACTTGATCGGTGCTTTATAAGTAATGCCATGGCGCTCAGTTACCATCCTCCAGAGATATGTGTACCCTTCGCTACCAGATGGACTTTGTGAATCCTTGTCCAGAAGGCTTCTATATGGCCTGCACAGACGGTATCTATGTTTGTCACGGCGTTGTTTCTTGTAGGCCGCCGCACCGCGCTCAATATTATATCAGTAGTTTCAAAGATATGAGGTATTGGGGTAAGAACGCTGCATAAGCCACCAAGTCAAAGTGTCATACCGAGCCTCCTCCCGCGCACTTCAACTTCCCTTGGCCGTAAAACCTGATTCGATTGAATTTCTTCAACGTCAGTGCATTTCCCGACATAAACATGTTCTGTGTTCAGAGAGTTAAGGGGGGAAACAATGCCAACTTTGTCGGTAAGGTGTCGGTAACTTGTTTGATCCATGTTTGTGGAGAGCAAGGAGTCGGTACTTACAGCCACGTGAAATCGAATGCATCTTTGACTCTGAGAACCACCGGTCCAAAAGGTTCAACTCCAGGCTATCCCGTCAAGTTCATCTTGTCAGGACAGAAAAGCTTTCTCTGGTTTATCCCCGCGAGTCTAAGAATGGAATAGCCTCCGGGGTTGGGTTACGAACATTGCACGGTACACTGACAATGGAATTCCCCATCCCATCTATTTCTCGCTTGGATCTCGCCTTGAAAAGTGTTATAGAAGGGGCAGAAATACCAAATTTTTACGAGATCTAGAATCATTTGCTGTCCTTCTGACTCGCTTCATTGTTAAATGGGAAACTGAGGATTTGGAAGAATTTCGAATTTTCGACTTCAAGTTCTTGAATGCGGATTAAAACTCTTGATGAATGTCGATATTCATTCATTCAATAAAGGGACTTAATCTGTCGATGTGTAAGAGGTCAAATTGAAATTGAGGCTTGATCCAAGAGTCCGGAGTCAAGACGCGTCAAGCCAACTGACTTTATACAATTTGAAATTTTATTCAAAAACGAGTGTCACGGTACTTTCACGTGATGTAACGCGCTCAGTATTGCTTCTACTTGTAAGCTAATGATGATTCTGAAAACAACTGTGTACAAAAACGATGATGACGGACGTAGTCACCTGTGTTAAGATACTCTATGCAAAATGTAAAATAAGCGATGGGGAACGTTTAGAGTGGGAAAAGCTTTCGCCCAATATTACCTAGGAGGTAGGCGAACGGCAGCTCCCGGCTTTTCATAGCCACTCTCGGGTATCCTGCTACAATGCTCCTGAGGACTGGAATCCAGATCTCTGTATAACTACTTGGGAGATATTCCAGGTCTTTAAAGACCCAGTACCCGGGAGCTGACCCGTCATTAATGAGTCTATTCATGAATATCTCCTTGGTGGAGCCGCTGTCATGACCACAAGATATTGAGCCACTTGAACAACAAAAACAGGGTCATTTCCGCACCGCATCGTTTCCCCAAGTGGCTATTTTTGGGATTGGTGCTCACACCCTTCTCCTTATATAGCAGTTGTTGGTGCAGCCCTGCAAATAGGTCTTTCAGATATACTTATTCAGGGAATTGTTTGCTTTTGCCACGCGTTTCTCCCTTTATATGGAAAAAAGCCAGCAACCAATTCGCCCATTGACCGAAGCCAATATAAGACGGGGGAAGACAATGATATCCTCAGGTTCCCCTTCACTTCTTTGGCCTCTCCAGCAAAGACGGTCCCGTACACCGCCTTCCCTACCTCTGCAACTTTGATTGCATATTGCTATGCCGGCCGTGAGACAAAAGGTGCGTCTCCTTGCCGTCGTTATTGTTTCCTGATGTAAACTCGCCCCCCGCAGAAAAAAGCAAGTGGCAACAAAGGAGAATGGTACGATATCTGACCGTCTATGTCCTGACGCGTATTCTGATTTCTAATGTAGGAATTGTCCCTTTCCCGAGTGCAAAATTTCATCAAAAACAAAATCTGGCTTGGATGTGCACTTGAATGCTGTCCAGTATGTCTCTTCACTTTTACGCGTCTCCCACCCCGACTGATCTGGCTTGTAGCTTCCGCGTGAAGCCTTACCACTGTACCGATGGGTTCACGAAAAAAGGAAAACTTTGCGCCTACTCCAGCAGCGATCCTGGGAACTTTAACAGGCATCGCAAGCGCCATCATGGCTACGTCCCGCGGTCTTCGCCAAGAAAGAAGAAAGGGACTTCTTCCAAGGGCCCGGAGGTCGCACTTGAAAGCAACACAGACTCGGTTTCGCAGCCGAAGCCCGCTACTAGTCCGTCGACGGCCACCCTCGATGCTCTGCCACAATACATCGATGCCCGACTCGAGGCCGATGGATATTATCAACCCTACTTTGCTGGCGCACGCAACCTCCGAGGCGACGCACACTACGATGAGGAGGAATTTATCCCAGCCACTCGTTCCATCTATTCATTGCAGCACCAGTTGCCGCAACAACCGCCAGTGCATACGCTATTCAACGCACAGCCAGCAAACTTTCCGTCCCCTCTCGTGGGCATTTCCCAGGAAGAGGCACCATATGCGGAACACAGTCCCGGTATTGAGACTCTTCGGATCGCAATGAATTATATGAACCTCCACCGCAGCTTAAACGTGGGATTAGGCATGGATTCGACAACGTTGGCGGACGGGCTTCAGTCCATCTACCCAGCTTCTTTGGCCGCAAGACAGGAATATACTGGTGCCTACGGTGTCGAGACCGTTTCTTTGTCGACTCTATCCAAGACTCGATCAGCGGAGAGTTCCTCGTATGAGGTTTATGACGTACCTTCTATTGACCCGGACGTGGCGCTGGATACGTTTATTCATTCTCTAGAGCTGGAGTCCGAGCCCCCGTCACAATAGGTACCATCCCCGAGCGTTCTCTCAGACTAGTTCGATTGTACGGGCCAAGTAATTTGGGCAACTTTGGGGTATCGACTTTCAACTTTGGAGGTTAGTTTATGAGCATCCGCTGGCGTGCCTTCTTATTGTTCTTTATCTGGCATTTTATCTATTGTTTTCTCAGACTTCATCATCTCTGTAGCCTTTCAACCGTCATTGTCAAGGGTTAGCCTTTTTTATAACCTTCATTTATTGTTGGACCATTTTTTTGACCTTGTTTATTGTCTTCCTCAGCATCTTGACTTAGATTCATTCCACCTCTATTCACGCATTTTTAGTTAGATTTGGACTCATTACAACACAGCATGTATTTACCTCGTTTGACTGCCGCTTCTGCGCTATTTAAACGTTGGATACTCTGAATCAGCAGTGTGTACGAACTATCGTGAGCTAGGCTAGCGAGAGGTAATCGGGCAACAAGATCCTTCCATTGTCGCCATGCATCTCGACCTTCGAATGTTTTGTGGTCGTCCAGGAATTGCATCATCAACGTCATCAGCTCCTTCATGTCGTCAGCGATGGGAGTCTGGCAGCCCAGTTCTAGTGCGACAGCGGATGAAGATATGAACTCCTCCTTGATACCCTCGGCAGAATGGTAATTCCATTTCGCGTAACGAATCAGACTAGGGAGAATCTTTGGTACTGAACCCTAGAGTCAGCAGCGGCGAATAAACATGAATGAAAGATCGGACTTACCCAATGCCAACCGCAAATCAGCTGTCTCAGGATGCGATAAAACCCGAAGAAGGCATTGTGACCAGGAGTGAATATCCTCACAAATAGCTTCTCTGGTGCCCGGATACGTATTCGAAGAAAGACATTCATTAATCCGTGTCGCGAGGATAAGTCCGGTTCGGTCAATAATTTCTTCGTCCGCTGTGTGCACGGAAAGAAATGCGCACAGCACGTCAAAGTAGTTTCTGCCTCGCGGTGGCAATGCCGTTGAAATGAGCAAAGCGTCGACTAAGGCATGTATCACAGCACCAATTTCTGACGGCGTCAATTTCTCCTTCCACACCCTAGCACCCGCTGGAGTGTAATAGTTGTCGATAGGGATGTTAGCGAGTAAAGCAGCGTGGTGATATCCCGATAATATTTTCTGCGAACATTATGAGTCTCGAAATGGGATAGTATAGTTATGAGTAGATCTCACGTCTGGACAGGCATAGAGCATATACAGGGAGAGGATTTCGGCATGATTGTTGGGATCGTAAATGTTCAGTGGAATGTCGTCGAATACAGCTATAAGTAATTCCATAGATGTGCGTATCCGTTGACAATCCTTCCAAATCTCCCACACGGACTTTCCGCAGTATCGAAAAAGAGCGGGAGCCCAAAGCTGCAGGATATCTCGGCTTGCAGAGGGCTGGGACCTTACAAATGCCTCCATCGCGTCAAAAAGTCGAAGCAGCTGCTTGTCGCTCACTAGCTCAGGCTTGTTGAGCTGCACGACTATGAAATGAGCGGTATTTATAGCTGCTGATGCTAACGAAGGGAATGGAGACCATTCATCCGTAGCAGTTGGTCGAACTGTTTCACAAGCCATTTCGATCAATTTCTTCAGAAAGGGGGATACTTAGAGTCGACTGATCAGAACAACTGGCATATATTATATGCATAATAGAATACTTACCTAGAGTAATCGTACTCTCATCGATGGAGGGAGTTCCGGACCAGCGTGAAGTCATGGCAAAATCGATGGTATAAATGATACCTTTGGCAGCGGACGCTGGGCTACTCTCTTCATCTCTGGATAAGCTGAATAGTCTGGTGTCTGATGGCGATAGCAAACTGGCAAGGTTGGTCAGCCCACTTAATATTTTGTACGCGTCGCTGTACTGGTACAAGATTCCAAAATGCAGGGAGCAGAATGCGTCTACATGATTGGCATTATCTTCCGGGCTTCTGTTTGCCCAAGAGTTGCCGGGAAAGGTGCGGAGCAATAGCTCGTACGTCTCCTCAATCTCTTCATCGCCTATCCAGGTCCGCCATACGTCCGTGTATGCCTTGGATAGAATAGGCTCCCCGGACTCCGAAGGGTCGTCCAAGTAGACGTCGCATAGCACCTGCAGCGCCGTTTCGTCATCAAGGTTTCTAGCGCATTTCCATACGGACCGTACGCGAGAAAAATCCCAGGCGACCGCATGATTGTGCACCCATAAGAGCGCCCGCGAGAGGTGTTCATTTTTTCCCTTCATAGACTCCAGAGATATGTCTATCCATGTATAAATAGAGGGCTTCCTTCCTCCGGTGGCAATGAAACGGAAAAGGAGTACGACTCGACGGAAGCTCCAGGCTTGTATAGAACGACACATGGAATTGGGGTCAAATGAGGGCGCAATGGTCGTAGCGAGGAAGTAAATAGTCGTAAAACCTATCAGAGAGGAGGTTATTCCGGCGACAATGGAATTGAGGTTCCAAAGAAGGATAGCGAGTCCCGTGAAAAACAGGAACAGTGCTATGATGAGAAGAAGGGGGGCGTATGCCATACTTCCTTCAATGAAGGGGCTGTTGAGGCTGGTAAAATGCAGCTGGCGTAGGCCTACAGCCAAGCGGGGAGGTGGAACAAATTTTCCATTCGTCCAAGAGTATTGGACGAGCCACTGTTTGACGAGTATAGCCATGAGAACCGCCGTTAATGCGAGAATCAGGCTGGAGAACCAAGCGACATTTATGACGACGTTAGCACTCGAGGGGGTAAATGGTGCGCTCATGGAAGAGGTGCTTGTAGCTGGGTCTAGCTGAGAAGAAATTCGAGTTAAAAGGGTTTCGATGGGGTCCTCACTAAGCCACTGATACGATTCGATGAGAAAGGCGGTAACGACAGCAGAGTAAAGACCGGCCTACGTCTCGTACATTAAAGACGACGATGAAAGCAGAATAGTCAAAGAACGCACAAAAATAAGAATCGTGTTCATCTCTTCTGTCCACGAAGAAATAATCTTGGAATCGAATTCGGAAATAGCATCATAGCACTTCTTCCAATGAACGGACAAGTCTTCCTGAATCTGAGTAGAAGATACGTCTTCCCCTGAACACCTGCCAGAGCTTTTTGTTTCCGCTCCATCCACAGAAGATTCTGCGCCGCCAGAAACCGCTTGGACGTGTGACGCGCGGGCAATCAGAGGATTGTCAGAAGTCGCAGAACCTGTCCTCTGCAAGTATTTTTCATTCGGCCAGGACTGCGACTGCGAAAAGTCGGCGCCGTTGTCCATACCAGTGATAGTCAATTGAATACAAGAATGCGCCAATATCGCAACTAATCAAGTTCCAGTCATCTTCTTGGACCTAAAGAGAGAAATAGGTGCGTTATAACTGTAAGGGGCTCCGAAAGCTAACGTACAGATGAGGGTTGGATACACAAAAATGTGCCCTCAAGCATTAAACGTTGCGGGTGGGAAATGCCGGGCCGGCAAGGCAAAGTTTACCCTGAAGGCTGTGAATCTCGTGTTGATGGGAAACTGCCTCGATACTTAAGTGTGTTAGCCAGACCTTTGATCGAAACCCACCAACATGGGTCGCGCAATGCCCCCTCCTGGAGGTGGCTATCGCAGAAAAAATCCTCGTGTGCGCATACCTCAGAAACCTTCGCCACCATCCTCTCTGTTACGAGGAGATGACGCATCTGTCGACAGGAAGAGCAGCGGTAGTGGGGGAAAGAAGAGAACTAAATCACGGAAGAGTTGACAGCGCACGGTCAACCTGTAGCCAGACTGGTCGATTTGTGTAATGTGTGGAGTGGTGAGTGCTTCTTTCACGAAGAGTAGCACATCATTTTGATAGCAAAGGCTACGATTTTGCGTACAGAAACGACATTCATCATCATCGTAACCATAGGACTAGGATCCTTGACATGTTCTATTGGGACTAGTGGCCCTTTAGTCGGGGCAGGACACACATTATGTGGGTGGAAGAGCTTTCCATAACGAACTATGTTAGTCGCACTTTGGATAGACAAAGAGGAAACTTTACATACTTAGAGCATCTCACTACCTACACGCTCCGCTGAGAAGGAACCAAACACTGCCCCCTAAGTGCCTTCATGAAGATATCGGCGACGATTTGGTATAACAGCCCAGACGTCCGTATATATGTTACCGTATGAGAAATTTGAGGAATTATGAGGGGCCCGTATCATATCCACTTTCATCTCGAAAGGATACCAGCTAACTTGAACTTGAAGCAGATCCTTGCTTCTGTGCTTCGGTTTGAGGAGAACGGGAGACTTTTCATTGCAGGATAAGACAGTGGATAGAGGCGCATATAGTCTGCTCGACAGGCAGACCACGACGATAAAGACGGAGGAGAACAACGCTGCTCAATGGGACGGTCGAACATGTTGGATGGCGTCCCAAATTGGGGTTTGGCACTCTTCCTCTTACCACCACCTGCATATACCTTGACGTGTCTATCCATCCTATTCCTATTTCAAGCTACCGCAGGCGCTGTCTACGTATCAGCAATCCCTTGAAGTCGACCGGCTCGATGTTGCAGCAGCAGAGACGACCAAGTGAGGCGACAAGGCATCCATGTTCGGGTCCAAATTTTCGTGGATTGGTTGTACGCTGGATTTTTGGAAAGCCTTTGTCTGAGGCTGACGTTTGTGCTTGCTTGGAGAACATGGTGCGATATTCTCTTCGTCTTGGGAAGTCTTGGGTGTGACCATCAATAATCAGGAAGCGGACTCAAGGCTGTCCTACCGAAAAATCACTGTCAGAGATAAGGACCCATGTTAATGATATAATAATGTACGCACGGTTGGTTCTACAGCGGCATTCAATTCTACAGTAAATGCATAGCAATAACCTTCGTTGGAAGCAGGGTTATGCTCTTCGGAACACAGGCTTTGCTTCGAAAGGGTCAATGTATCGGGTGTTCACCGGCACCCTGAGTGCAGTTATAGATTGGGTAACTCGGAAACATTAGAGGACCGTTGAGACGATGTAGTAAATTAGGGAGAAGGATGAGGGTGCCTAACAGGAAAAAATAGATCAGTCAACATCGAATCAAAGCACACGCGCAGTCAAGTAGTCATGCCTTGCCGAAATGACCTGGATTCGCCATAGAAGGCAATACATCGAGTAATCCGAGTCCTTGGGGCGTTCAAGTGCATTGAATTCTTCGTTGTTCCTGGCTCTGAGACTGTTAGCGCCTTCACGACGATAACTGAGTTCGTTAATCTAAAAAGGCCAATCGGATGCCGAGAGTATGTAGTCTCATGGCCGCGGCATAGTCTAAGCCAGATGTACGCAAACAAGCATTGTAGATAATGTGCACAAGGCGGCAACATGGACAAATTGCACCTGCCATTTTGGGACGACATCGATTCTTGCTCCGATCCACCATGTCCTTCGAAGGCTTCTACGTCGCCTTCCTTCCTCTCTAAGGCTCGAATACGATATATGCGCGCTGATTTTGTCTCGCACCTCCATCGCGTCCTGTTGTACTGACCAAGTCCCCCCGATTTCGCCTCGGGAACCCGATTCTTGGCATCGGAAGGCATCTTTCACGATGGAAAATCGAGAGAATGAAAGCCAAAGTGATGCCAGATATCTGAATTCTTGTGCGTTTATTTTCATTTGGCCCGTGGATTGCGTCTAATTTCTCTTACAGACCTGAGCTTCAGGGGACTGATAATGATGACAACGTTAACTTCATTAAATCGTCGGCGAGGAAGAGAGAATATGACGATTACCAGTGGAATGTACGGCGCCGTCAAGCGGGTGTCCTCCTGGGTGTATGCATAACGACGTATCAAATTTACTGGCGGCCGCTCCAGTTCGCTTGCTTTACGCGATGATAACAGATGCTGCCACAGCAGAAATCTAGGATCAGCCACTCGGAACATGACGTGGACGCGACGAGACACGTCCGGCAGGCGAAGGGTCACTCGGATTATCTCTTCTCATGACTCGCCCGCTCTTTGTCGATTTCGGGACTTTCACCGCGCGGCGCTTAGCGGTGCTGCAGAGAGCATGTCACCAGCAATTTTCTTCGCTGGGTTATCTTGCGCAAATCCCACATAGAATCAAGGGGACCCCGTGAATAGGTCCGTTGCGCCCTTGCATATCTCTTCGGATGAAGAGATATGTCGTCGGCAGAAAGCAGAAGAGCTTATAGCATTGATAGCGCGCGTATATCTTTCCTGGAGAAGTGGATGTAGACCAAGTCATCATTGACCAGCACCGAGAAGTTTATTAGGCTCTTGGCAGACAAAGTCCCGGGATACATAGAGTCTATCCGTCTTTAAGTTTCTAGTCGGAAAGTGTGGTAAATCTCTGGTTGCTTGACTACGAACCTTGTACTAACTACAGTTCTAGGGCCAAGCTCCAAAAGTTCTTCATGTCAAAAGCGTTTAGGCAAGGGCGGTATTTTAGTTCAGGGAAAGGCGAATCTGATGAGTAATGTTGGCCCGTCTCTCGCTATAATTATCAAAGCTCACCAGAGTACTGGGAACATGTCACGCTTCCTAACCACAACAATAAGCACCCCATCTCCTACGCATTATTCAGAAGAGCCGTTCAGTCCAAATCTAAATTCTTATCTTAACAACGCAGACCTTGTTTCCTCTACTCCGGGCTTCGCCTACGAGCCACCTACGTGTTCTGAACATATTGGCTCGTTCTTCCCTGAGTTTGAGTACGCAGACACCATAACCGAAGACTCCGGGAACTAGTCTTAGTACGGACAAAGGAACGGAGAACGACACTCTTAAAGTTGACGTGATGGACCTTAAATCCGCATCAACAAATTGAATGAGTGTGCAAGGAAGCCAACAGCAAATGCTTGCTCCACAGTCAAAATCGAAGCGGACCTGAAAGCATGTGAGTCACCCCAGCTTGTTAGCTTGCATTGACACTGCGACTTCGTAGGCTGGGTTTGGACAGAGATTGGGCGGCCACGTGAATAGGATTTACAGAAAGCAGCGGCCAATGTGCAATGTTTTTGCAAGAGGAAAGAGGCATTTGTTCCCCTCGGACATGTTCTAGAGTTCATGAGGGACACCGAAAAGATGTTTCAACCGTTCAGTGAGTCACCATCACCGGTGTTGAGGATTGCTGATGCATAATTCCCAGGATACATGTAAACGAGTCGACGTACAAATAAAACAACACTATGGAGCATGTTTCCAGGCACCGGCGACTTGGCAAGGTCAACGCATAAGGGGCAGACAGCGACAACACAGGACTTCGATACTATTTATCAATACTGTGTATTCTACGGTAAAGACCGATGCTTATTGTTCATATCAGGAAGAGATTGTCAAGGTTTCTCATTGCAATTTTTTAAGAAAACTTTGCTGGACGATACTTGATGCGTCTCGTGGTAGGATGCTCCCATCAACGCCATATGTTGGTATCTATTCTGAGCGACATATGGCATCAGTATCGAGGATGACCGAGGAAAGGCTGATAATGACACGCGGTATGGTTCCTGCTTGGACTTTATGCGCTGTTTCACGATGCACCTCCCCATTGAGGCAGGGTTGTCTGGTCGTTGGGCTAGAGACGCCGCAATAACAAGGTACTTTTCAAACACCCACCATGAGCAGTTCTGCAATGACAGACCAGAATCAGTGAGTATCCTTTGCCTGGATTTTCAGTGACCCTCACCACCATGCCTCTAGAGTATTTCGTTATCTGCAAAGTTTGTGGAAAATTTCTCAGTTTTAACACAGAGCTAATTTACGTATATCTCACAGAAGTGGAAATCCACGACCTTCCGACACTTCGCAGAAATGCTTCTCACATATACATGAAGATTATCGTCGGAAGTACTGTTCACGTGTCGCGTACCTATGAAATCAACTCTCAGTCGGTAATTAGCTGGCCTATGAGTCCTAACTGGTGAGCTCCACGTCGCACGATGTACTGTCTCTTGATTACGCTTCCACGTAGGGTTGACCTCAGCACTTCAACGGTCGTTGAATTTCAAGTTTACAGGCGGAGTAGAGTACCACTGAAGCCAGGAATACTTTTGGGGCGTGCAAAGAAACATATAACCGATATAGTGAGCAAGAACTGTATGTCATCCGTCATGTTAGTCCCCTCCTCCCGCTCAAATGGTGTTCAGTGGCCACTTTCTCTATTAGCAGCACATCAGCCGCCCAAGATGTATGCTCACTCCAAACATTCTCTTCTAGCGGTCCGGGAACGCCCTCGCTTACTGTGGGGAAACTCTTGAAGTCGACTGAGCCGATGTCATTAATGGCTATTAAGCTAGGGGAGGTACGCTTTCAGCACGATTGATATTTTTCATCCGTGTTGACGTCCGTCGTCCGTCATCAACAGATGAAACCTGCTACTCAAGCCGTAGAACGGAAACGGTTCGATTCCATGAATACCTCTCAGATTACCGTTTGCTCACGCCCAAGTTGTCAGTTATATCCAAAGTTCGTGTCAAAATTAGAAGACGAACGTTGCGAGTCTCATGATTTATCTAGAGGTGGAGGTATATGATCTTCAGGCGTCAGTCCGTAATCATGCAGATCTATACCTGAAGATTCCCGGAAGAAACCTTGGTCATCAGACACCCTTATTCCCAATGTCATCTGGATTGATGCCATCCTGGTCTGTCAGCGTTGATTTGTGAGTATAGTGGTCGTGTTGGATCTAATACTCTCAGACCTTAAATCACAGAGACGACTTTGAGGCATCAAGTTTTGTTAAATTTGAGGTCTACGCTAACGGAAAGACATTGGTACGAACAAAACTATTGGGATGTGTAGAAATCCCAGTATCAGATCTGCTTTACAGCGCTGGTGCGTCACCATTATTCTAATATTCAGCCTACAGTCCCTTGAATGTATCTTCAGAGACGACGGCTTCACTCACAAGCGGTGGATCTCCCGCCGTAACGGTGTGCTCGCTCAGAATATTTAACTCTAGGAGTTCTCGAGAGGTCGCAGGAGAGCTGGTGAAGGTGATCACTAAACCCGATCAGCATCCGAGTGTAATTACGGCTGCTCTGGATTCTCTGGAGCCTTTGAAGGTTGTGATAGATATGCTAGCTGAGGTGCGCTTGTAATGTAACGGTACCTCAAGACACTGGCTGACACGCATATAGGTCCATCCTGCCGCTAAAATTGCTTTCAATATTGTGTCTATTGGATATAAAGTAGGTCCTTCAAACTACATTATCAAATAACAGTTAGTTATGACTCGTTATTCCTACAGGTTTTGAAAAAGCGGGAGGAAGAAGACCAGCTTGTCCTGGACCTCTACGTCACCATGCTAGATGCTTACCATGACGCTTGCGAGAATGAGATACTGCAAAAACGAGACCGACTTTACAGCATTTATGAGTGCCTGTTTCAGCAAACCATCGAGTGTTCCTATTTCATCGAAGGCTACGCGAAAAAAGGCTTCGTAGGTATGATATACAGAATTTGTGTTCGAAAGTCCCGAACTTGAACTCAGTTTTGTATAGGACAAATATTCACTCCGAACCTGTCAGAAAAGGCCAACGACTTTCGAAAAGGGTTCGAGACGTTGCGCGAGAAGCTTCAGTCTGACATTGCTGAAGAGACACTTGTTGTGACTCTCGGAACCCGACAGATAGTGGACGAACTGGGTACGTTTTGGAACGTATACATACACCGGCACTCAAACTCGTCTCTAGCTATGAGGGAGTTGCTCCGGGATATTCGGCCATCCATCGAACTCAGGCCTAAATCTACTTGCATGAAGGGTACACGTGTCGAAACCATCAATTATCTCATATCCTGGATCGCAAAATGTAGTCCAGGTATGCTATGGTGCACCGGCTTGGCCGGAACAGGGAAGAGCTCGCTCGTCGGTACGCTCCATGAAGTCCTCACCGTCCACGCAGGCAAGCGTAACCGTCTCGGCGCCTTCATTCGATATGATCGTATCGTATACTCCGATGCGTCGGACTTGATCACGAAGATCGCATACTCGCTAGGGATGTATGACACTCGGATCGGGACTGCTATTTCGGCGGTGATACGCAGAAATAGAGCTGTGTTGTCATTGCCAGCATCTTGCGCGAGTGAGCAATTTCGCTTACTTCTTCAAGGACCTTTGGAGAGTCTCCCAGACTTGGCCGACGAGGGGCCTTTGGTCGTCATAATTGATGGTTTAGATGAGAGTGATGCGTCAAAAGAAATGCTCGCCGTTTTATCCCGAGGATTCGGTCCGAAACTGCCTTTCATGCGACTCTTTGTATTCAGTCGTCGCATTGAAACCATCTCCCGAGTGCTCACTGCTGCGCCCGATTCAGCTGTAACCAGGTTCGCTTTGGATACTGCTTCACGGGAAGTTAACTGTGACATCAGACATTACATTCGGGCAGAATTTACCTCCATTCATGACGACGCCCTCACCCATGATGATGGTTTTCGAAACACTTGCCTAAAAATGAATGCCATCGATGAGCTGGCACGACGCGCCAGCGGACTGTTCATATGGGCTTCCACTGCCTGCCGATTCATCGGGGAATGTCCCAGCATATCGAGACTCGAAGCACTGCTGAGAACTGATATGCCGAACGATGCTACAGATTCCCTAACAACTCTCTACAAGACGGCTCTTGACACCGTAGTATCCGAGTCCAAAAATCTGGGGAGCGATGAAGATCTCATACGGTGTATACTAGATGTCCTTGGTGCAGTCATAGTGGCGCGAACACCGCCCGGAATGACGTCGGAAACTTTCAATATCATACTCTCTCCAAAGGATCCCAGACCGCGCTTCATTCTTACAAAGCTCGGCAGCCTTTTACAAACGAGCGAAGAGGGTGGTGGTTTTATCCTGCTCATACATAAGTCGCTCTATGACTTCTTAACCAATCCTTTACGTCGCGAGGAAAGGTGGTTTATCGATATTGAAGCATACAGAACAAAATTTTCCAGGCAATGCCTGTCATCTGTGACGGGTTTCCTGAGATCGTGGAAGCCTGATTCTGGCGTTCCCATTCCCCTTCATATTCAATATTATGCAGTGGTTGGTCCACTGTGGCACATAAAGGCCTTCGATGCTCAAGATTTTGATGTTTTACGCATCCTTTTCGACGAGCAGCTGTCTAAGTGGCTTCAAGTTGCAGCCGTAGCTCGCAGAGTCCACGATATTGTTGGGGAGACAACTCAAATTCTGTATTGGGTCAATGGTGTAAGCTCTGTTACTTATTATATTTGCTTTGCGCCTAATCCTTGAGAAGTTGGCAACAGACTTGAACTGTAGCTTCCGTCTCCTCATATATCACGCATGTCAGCATGCCGAATTGAGATTTGGACCCATAATTCGTGCATGGCAACGTGTCGTCGGGCCCAGGATACCATATGAACCGTCTACTAAACTCGGCCCTTCCGGGGAAAAGCCTGAGATCCACTGGCAGAACATCATCCCATTTAACTGCGCCTATTTGGGCTCGTCGGGTTACTTCAGTGTCTCCGCAGACTCTCAAACCCTTGTCGGCACATCACATCGTCCTAGTAGAGACGACCCCATTGTCGTGCTTTGGCACATCAATGTCAGAGCTCAGGAGAAACCTGCCGAAACACCAATATCTTCATTCTTCGATTCAGAAATTTCACTGAAGGATCCCGAGTATGATGTTCTCGGTTGTCTTGTGACAAGATCGGCGGTCATGGATTACCAATCACACTCTCATTCTCAGGATTGGAAGGACATTGGTCCTTACTCCGAATTAGGAAACCAATCTACGTCTGCTTTCATATCTGTCTATGACATTGAATCGTCTCGTTCCTGCCATTGCGTTTTCAGAGGTTTGAAAACCTACAATCTTCTTCTATATACAACCGGTATCGTTGTCATCGACACACAAGCTATGGTCCTCATTAGAATCGATGTGAATACCTTGAATGATCAGCACATACCTCGTATCTGGACCAGAATCAGCGAAGGAGATGCATTACAGCTGAGCCACTCTTCATTGTGGAACAAGCCGTTCAAAGTTTCCAAAGACGGATTAACACTGGCGCATCTTCAACATTGCTCGGACGACGATTGTTTAGGCCCAGGCATCACACTTCGCCGTTGGAACACTGCTACAGGAACGATCCTTTCCACCGATCATTTGTCAGGATCGCTGAAATGGAAGACTGCGGGTTTGAGAGGGCTATCGACCGATGGTACCATGTTCATGATCTACACAAGACGGGAAGGAAAATCAGGTTGCGACATCATTGTCCCTTCCAATACCGATAATCCCAGTGGCATCATCATACCCCTTGAGGAGAAATTGGGCGACGTGGTATTTTTCCCAGATGACAGAAAAATCGCCTACATAACGAATGAGGATTTGGTTATTCGAGATATACGTGCTGAAAAAGAAACTTTCCGACATCCCTTCCCCCACCCTTCTGAAGGTGCTCGTTCAATCGCAGTGACCCCGGATGGGAAAACATTAGTTACAGTACATCTTCCGTACATCAGGACGTGGCATGTTGATGCTCTCCGAGAAATAGTAAAATAATTAATATTCACAAATCCCTGTAGTAGATATGATCTACCTGGAAACATGTTCATTTGAATAAACTCAGTGAGACACCCAGACCTCGCTGAGAAGAACTCACCATATCTTCACAGAAGTGGACACACTGTTACCTCTTCTGATGTCTCTCTTCAGTTCACTGTATAGTTGACTTGACTTGGGGCACCTTTCCTCTAGCAGCTTCTTTCACTACAATTATAAAATGTGACTTCATCGCTGGCATTTTTTGTGGGATAACACAGGTGCTGTGTGTTCATGCATGTTTGCCTAGCAAGTCAGAAAAGGGAATTCCATGTTTGCAAAAGGGTAAACCAGTACAGAATACTATGAGAACCTACTTAAAAACTCTTACCATATTTTCTAGTACTTTCTTCCACTTAGTAAACTCTACTCAGCACGACTCAGGCTCACTGGACCCAGGATATCATGCCTGCTCACATAGCCACAGCTTCAACATTATTCAAGTTTTAAGGGTGAATCAATAAAAAACTGGGGTCACTTCCTATCCCCTGGACTATTTTCCCAGCTGCATCCTTCCTCAGCATCAAATCAAGGGTGTTGCTGCCATCCAGCCAGCACTCCCAAAGCAGCCTCAGGAGCCCATGTCCATCCCATCACTGGACCTGATACCAGTGAAGATCAATGATCCGCTACTGGTGACAGTGAGAGAATATTGTGCTAATTCACTCCTTCCCAGGGTCAGAATGATTCCCTGCAGCTGACTATATTTCTGAGCATCAGCACATCTCAGTTTTGACAGACCCATGATGAAGGTTTTTCAGATAAGGTGAAGATTGAGGCATATAATATTTCAGCAACAAGATTGATGTGCCATGAGGGAGAATCCGGTTTCTAACTAGATGGAAACTTTACGAGGAAATTTTTTCAGTGCCACTTTCCATTTCCTTCGGTCAGAAACTCAGGCATGACAGGAGTGAGATTCGGAGACACGTATAACAGAAGTACTTGTTTCGGCGCTCTCCTCGCCGGCTGGGTCTAAATCTTCGAGGAGTCTGTAAGCGATAGTGTTTATTTCATCAGGAACCATGACTGTGGTCGCGGTCCGCACTAACCGAACATACGGACGAGACGTCAGTGACGATCTTACTAATGTCTCGCATTGGTGAAAAGCTGGGTCATCGCATACCGCGGAAGAACGATCCTATTGCAATACTTAACTTGCCTCGGAATAACAGATTTCGCAGACAAATAGCATTGATACACAAAACACCCTACACGAACGCAGTAGACACAAACTACCAAGGGAAATGTCCATTATCCCCCCAAAATAGACCTGTTCATTCAAACCACATGAGCGACTTGCCCAGACCTATCATTGAGACAAACTTACAAGTTTTTCCCACATCTTCAGGGCCTAACAATGCCCATGGAATGAGTGTCTTCGCTCCATCCTCTGGTGTCTTGCCTCCAGGGCGATGCCCATTCAACTTGGTCGTCACAAACCCGGGACATACCATATTGACTTTAATGTCTTCCGCCTCCAAATCCTTTGCCAATATGATTGAGTACGAATTCATCGCCGCCTTGCTTGGATTATAAGCAGCAAAGTGCAGCGCCGCCTCGGGACTGGCTTGCCGCGTGTTCGACGCCAATGCCATTGAGACATTAAGAATACAAGCAAAGCCTTTCGGCGCTGCGCGAAGGAGAGGAACGAATGCTTGAGTAGTCTGAACGAGCCCGAAAAAGTTGGGTTCGAAAGTCTTCCGGAGGGTGTCAAGTGAGACGGTGCAGGCCCCTTGAGGCTCTGCCATATAGCTCACACCTGTACGTGACCAATAAGTACTGATAGAGAAGAAAACAGGTTCAAATCATACCCGCATTGTTTACGAGTGTGTCCAATCTTCCTTCGGCTTGCTCGATCGTATCCTTCGCTGCTTGTATCGAGGCAGCGTCTGTTACGTCGAGCTGGACCAATTTGACGTCGAAGTTGTATTCGTCCTTCAATTTGGCTCTACCAAAGTAAGTTAATTGCGGACCTGTCAAAGCCATGGGAACCTGCTTACTGTGCTGCTTTTCCAGATGGTACGCTCCTTGAAGCGAGATAAACTGTGTGGCCTTTCTCAACTAGGAGCCTGACGAGCTCGTAGCCGATGCCATCGTTGGAACCGGTGACGAGGATAACGCGCTTGTACTGGTCGTTAGAAGGTGACGACATGATGAGAGAAGATCTTGATAAGGAGGTTTCTAATATACTACCGTCAGCCGCATGACGTGTGGCATGCCGAGTGATCGACGTTCAACAGGCAACCGGATAAATACCGCGGCCGTTTATTCAATGGTCGTTACTTACCTCTGGTATCAGAGAAGAAAGAACCTCGCGACTGATGGATGTATCAAACTACCTCTCTCCGGTGACATTATTAGCCAAATCCTTGCGACGAAATAATTTAATCAAAAAATCTTCACACGACGACCATTGGGTAGTCATTGACGATGATACCTTGACGCATAAACGGTACCATTTGGTTGACGCGTTCTGCTTCGGCATCAGCGACCGTGAGTAAAAATGGAGCGACGAGCACTCCTGTCGTGTATTTAGATGAGACACTGAAAGATGGCACTCACAACGGACCTGATGTTTTCCTGCGTGTCTTGGCGTAGAGACTTTGTCATAACATCACTGTGTGACAAATCATCTATTACCGTTTAACAATAGTAGATGAGAGGATGCCCGAAAAACGAGCTTACGATGACGCACCAGAAAATAATCTGTTGTGAAACGGGGGATCAGGTTCGTTCCCAGTATGTACGCGCGGTGTCTACCCAATAGTATTGCGCTTGGCTGAGCTCTGCAAACGCATGAGGATGTACACTACAGTACCTACTTTTATACTAAAAGACTATTTACTAGAACTTTCTATACTTTTCCTCAATCTTCTTCCTTAATCAGCAAGATCGGCATGATGCCGGATTGCCAAATTCCAACATAATCATCTGCGAAAGAACTAATTCATGGCAAATTACGTCAGATGGATGTGACGACGAGTTGTTAACTTTTTATGCCACCCTAGAGCTCCTCGTCACAACTTTAAAGAAAGCCGGAACGCATGAACCACCACATTCCTTGCGAGGTTGGTGTGCCCAGATAGCGATGACCAAGCAGTCCTTATTGCACACAGAAGATGGATGAATCATCTGATATCTGAGGACAAGTGGCGTATTCACACGCACGCGGAAACATTTGTTTCTGTTTAGCCCTCAGATCGAATAAGGCTTGTTGTCAACGTACGCAAGAGGTGATGAGAGGTGATGTCGGAATTTCGTATCAAGCCGCTTGTAAAGAGACGAAGTCGGGTAATGCTATAGATTGAAAAGCGCCTGCTAAAAGGACGAGAAATGAACGTTCAGTGACCTTTCAGTGATTCTGTCACTCATTAGTTTCTGCTTGGAGGATCATATGGCGTTATCAAAATCCTTTCGTAGAGATTTTTTCAGCTCCGCAAATTATTTCCTCCAAGCAGAAACCAATGCGTGACATGAGTAAATCCTGATGGTCATGGTAGTAGGGTGAATAACTCGGTAGGCGGCCCGATTTATCCGATAAGGAACATCCGGCCATCGGTCCGATCCTTACATCAGGTTCATCATGATCATGATGCATCAGTTTTGACCACACGAACGCTATTCTAAACAAGTGTAGCTTCTACCCTCTCATCACTGCTATTTACTACCACCGCTGGTCATGTTATGTATGCAGCACACCCTACCACGCTTGCGTGCGTTTCTCCGGCTAATGGTTACAGTAAGCTACCGTGGCATCGCAACATCAAGGTCCCTATATTTCTGATCACTTCAACTTCCGTTCCTCCTCCTAACTGCCTAGACGGTAAACATTATATTCTTTTGCTCAATAGCCGAAACTTCCATGCGAGAAGTTCCTTCCTCTGTCTTTACTGCCTGGTCTTCTTATCCCTGGTCGCAATCCTGGTCACTGCTGACTTTTCGACCGACGTTTACTTCATTGCCAAACTTTGTCCGAGGAACCAGGAACCCTCGGGCATGACATATTTGAATATTTCCATCGCAGCCGTTATCCGGTAACTGGGATTAATTTCGATACTGGCTGTTATATAAACGACGATATATCGGGCTGGGCCCCCAGCGATCCTCACGATGCGTTCTCCCCTCTTCTTCCTCCTCGCAGGATGCACAACTGCTCTTGGCGCGCTCTACGAGAAATTTGATGATCTCCCGAAGTTAAATTTTGACTTCATCATCATCGGAGGTACATGTTTTGGCCGTACGCGTGCATTCCACAGTTACTGACTCAACGCCCAGGAGGGACAGCGGGAAACGTCCTCGCTAATCGTCTGACCGAGAATCCGAACATATCTGTATTGCTTCTCGAAGCCGGCGCATCGTAAGTAGTGTTTTTTTCACTCTTTTACGATATAAGCTAACATTGTGTTCAGTACGGCAGATGTTCTCATTTCCCAGGTCCCGTTTTACAGTCCACTGGCCTCGGCAGGCAACACATCAATAGATTGGAACTTCACGACGACGGCACAATCCGGGCTGAACGGACGCTCCATTGCGTATGCGAGAGGCTTCGGATTGGGAGGTAGCAGCGCCATCAGTGAGTCTGGTTTGAAATTGAGTGATGAACGCTCCGCTAATTTACCTGTCAAGACTATATGTTATACACGCGCGGTTCTTACCAGGATTACGACCGATATGCGCGGGTTACTGGTGACGACGGGTGGAGTTGGGACGCGCTGGAACCATATATTCTCAAGGTCAGTCCCATCTTAACGTGTATCATGCTGGTAGTTACTAATTAATCCCTTTTTCCGCGTAGTCTGAAGGATTTACGTCTCCGGTCGATCACCATAATATCACCGGGGAGTTTACCCCAGAGGATCATGGTTTTGATGGTCTGCTCTCGGTTACCCTTCCAGGATACCCTCGATCTACGGATTCGCGTATGATCCAGGCCACAGCCGATCTTCCGGATGAATTTCCTTTCAACCAGGATTACAACTCTGGTCACCATTTGGGTATTGGTAGGTATTTATCATACTTCAACATGTTTTTATTTGATCTTTGGTGACTCGTAGGCTGGGAGCAATCCACGGTTCATAACGGCACTCGAAGCAGCTCAGAAACCGCGTTTCTTGGACCGAAGTATCTTAGTAGGCCAAACCTGCATGTCCTCATCCACTCCTATGTCACCCGAATTCTTGAATCCAACTGCACCACTAAAGGTGTGAAGACCTTCGATACCGTGGAATTTACCCAGGATGCTGGAGGTAAGCACCGCTCACCTACGCTCTTCGAACCAAAGTCTAATCTTCGTCACAAGAAACGATATATACCCTTTCACCTACCAAAGAAATTATTCTCTCTGCTGGATCTATCGGGACACCGCATATCCTTCTCTACTCAGGCATCGGCGACGCTGATGAGCTCACTTCCGTGGGCATAACGCCAACTGTACATCTTCAAGATGTTGGCAAGAACCTCACTGATCACCCGAGGTATGCTTTGGCTTGGACTGTCAACAGCACAGATACCATCGAGAACGTTTATTTGCGAAACGAGACGTTCCAGGAGGAGGCTCTAGCCGAATGGGAGGCAAATCGTACTGGCTATATTGCCAGCACTTCAGGAAATCAGTTAGGTTTCCTGAGGGCACCTGACGGTTTGCTGGACGATGAACCGTGTTCAGGAGATGAGACAGCACATTTTGAATTTGTATTTTCAGTGAATATGCGTTCCCTAGCCTTCATGCATTCTTTTGTTGACAGCGAGCATAGAATGGTATTCCTCAAGAGCCCATCCCACCAACAGGTAACTACTTCACGATACTAGCGATCGTAGTCTGCCCTTTAGCGCGTATGTCTCAATTGCGTCTTTTCTTCCTCTGATCTGAATAAATATATTCAAGGTGGCCATATCACGATCAACAGCACGAACCCTCTCGACCCACCGCTCATCAACCCCAACCTCCTCGGGCATCCCCAAGACTTAACTATAATGCAAGCCGCCATCAACGCGTCTCAGAGATTCGTCGCCGCCTCTGCTTGGGATGACTATATTCTCGAGTTCGTTTCAAACACTACGGAAGCCGCCATTCGCGATGGTGCTGATACGCTCTGGCATCCGGTTGGTACAGCAAGCATGTCCCCTCGTCATGCTGACTGGGGTGTCGTCGATCCGGATTTGAAGATGAAAGGCTTGAAGGGTGTGAGGATCGTTGACGCGTCTGTTTTCGTAAGAGACCTCTCTATCAGATGGGGAATGCAGCGCTAATTGGGTTACGTTCTCTAGCCTTATGTGCCTGCAGCCAACACGCAAGCGGCGGTGTATGCCTTTGCTGAGAGAGCTGCGGATTTGATCAAGAGGGATTATGTGAAGAAGCATTGACGTGTGATTAATTCATGTTAATTATGAAGTAAAACGACGCGCTTAACGCGTATCATGTACTTGGGATGCATCTTCTTGCATTTATATTTATATCGTCCATAGTAGAATCTCAAACTCAAGGGGTGTAATCACCCTTTTCCTGACTCTACTTCATGATCCGCAAGAGGGGTGGATGAAAGTGGGCAAGGCACGCGGAAGTAGTAAGTACACACTTGGACCTACACGTCAAATTCCCTTCCTCCGCATTTTTCTATTGTTTTCTATTAGCTGCTTCCTTTCCTACTAGCAAAGAAGGGCTTATAATAAGTTATGATCTTTCCGGAGGAGTCCTATATATTTCTCCTATTTTCGAATCTGAGGTTTCATTGGGATGTGGGACCGAGACTCACCGTTCTGATCCTTCACTTTCGATCTGGGATCTCGGTGTCTTTTCAAGGACTCGGATACTAAACTCGCATCGTGGACATTGCGTAGAACCACATTTTTAAGTGTGTGCGGTTCATTCAGTATGTATCCCAACAAATACAGTGCCACCAAACGGAACACTGTGATTTGCCAAACCCATATCTACCCCGATCGAACTGGGAGATCATCGAATCATCGCCATGACGTTCATCCGTGGAATACTGAGACATGGCTAAGGTGCCCTCTTTGCGGTAGACGTGGGCGAGTCACAGCGTTGAAACCCATGTATTTAGCTAATCTTTCTCTATGCACAGGAGCATCGATTTACTTCTTAGTCCAGATTGGGACATTCACTACGACTCTTGAACAATTGACTAAAGCAGCGACCATATTCGCGGCTGTGATGTTGGCCGCTAACATCGTTTGCATCGGTAAGTATGGCTAACTGATACTCAATTGCTCGACTGATCCTTTCCAAGCCCTATTTACAATGTGCCCTTTGACATCCAAGCACCCACCATCGGCATTGCGATATGTAACTTCCTCTGTTTTTGCTGCAGTTTGATTTTAGTTAATGATATAGTTCTGAATGATCATCGTTCGAGTCAGTAGAGGAGAAGCGCAAAGAGAGTGTAGCGCAGTCACAGATCAGAGTATTATATGACACTATTTCATTACCGAAGAAACGCGCACAAACTTAGAGATCAGGTTTCGGGAAATTGGTACGAACAGCGATGATATTCTAACTCATTACAATAGCTCTAAAATCTCTATCGAGACGAATCTCAGATCAACAAGACCCAAACCATACGTATTACAAGGGGCTACATAGTATAAGTAATATAGCGACATCACATTACTACCCTGGACTCAATGTTAGAGTCGCATCCTGTAGCTGGAAGAAACCTCTGAAAAAATCCACCTTTCCTGGTGTTGCACCCAGGGGTATAAAGCATTGAATGCAAGGATAAATTCATACTCGATTTGACAGAGGTAGTCAGAAAACGGGCACACCAATGACATAGCGTGCAGGGGATTCGACGAGTTAAACATCGGCCTGGGAAACTATGCTAGAGGAGAGGCAGGGTTTTACGTCTTAAGTCGTAGCAATGTGTCCCGAGAATTATATGGTTATATCTTGGTTATATCTTTTAAGAACTTTGCTTTGTTGATAGATCTAGATGCATCTCTAATTTCGTCCTAGAACGGGTTTCTAAGTACACTTCCAAGGCTTGTTTATATCTAGTACAAAAGGTCGGAATTTTATTATAACGATGATATCCGAGAACGTCGACACGCCAGGCCCTGATGGCCCAAGGATGTACATAATCAAAGTTTTACTATCCAGAGTGATCACGACGTCCGAAAGCGTCTCAGCATAACTTCCATATGGAAAGGGATAGCGAACCATTTCTCTTTTCGTTTGTACATCTAGCATGAACATATCATCGGTCGTCACATAGACCTTTTTGCTTTTGTCCGAGAAAACCGCTAGACGAGGCACAAACGATGAGGCGCAAATTTTACGTGAAGGGGCGCCATGCGATCACGAATATTATCGGTCCAGTGAGAATGGGACGAAATAATTTGTTACTTCGTTGGCGCCATGGTTGAGAACGTGGTGGCGCTGGGCGCTGGCTGACAGACCTCGTAAGGGTGATGCTCGTCTACTACACGCTTCATATCCTTGATACTGAGGAGAGAGCGGCCCTGGAGAGGTCATGGGTCGTGAGGGAGAAGCTCGGGGTGGACTTGTGGCGAGAAGGGACGTACGTGTCAGAGTTTCGCGAGTTGGCAACGAGGATTTTTGATCGTTGGAGAATGGGAGGGGTCGGGTTTCACCCCAGCGCTCGCGACGCGCTAGCTCGGTCTCGATTCGTGGTAGGCCCTCATTGTACTGACAAAATCGCCCAAGGATGTTTGTTCCTTGTTCCTCTCACATCTCGATGGCAACTTGATGGCCAAAGGAGGATCACGGCAATGATGATCACCGTTGGCATCAGAGACTTGACAGGAATAATGATCGACCCCTCAGAGTCGATACAGGTCCCGGAAGTTCTGAGCTACCCCGACCCATATAAAAGCAGACATGACCTTTCTTATTTCTCCATAATCCAGTACCACTGGCTGGTCTCTACTCTCATTCTCAGGCTAATTTCTCACTCTCACTCTTTTGAAAAGATATGGGTTCCTCGCCGAGTAGACCAACGTTCACGGACGCTGGGCCGACCATTGCTCCGGGTGCCAATCCCCCTAATCTGAACCCACGGAGAGACCTAAACGTTACGCGTCCTTGCGACATGGGCAATTTTCTTCAGTACGTGACTGCACACCTTTGTTTATCTTCAGGCTTCGTTGACCCCGATTTATCTTTACAGGGCAATCAATGAGTTGCAGACGTGTTATTGCGGAAAACCTGGGATAGTCATAGCGGGGGGCGTATTCGTCGCTGTCCTACTGCTCATCGTGGTGATAGTATACATGCTCAGGAAGAGACAAAAGGTATGACGCCTATGGGATTAAAGTGGGATGTTACTGAATTCTCTCCTAGGCTGGACTAAGAGATCGTAGATATACTGTCGGACCGGAGAAAGAGCAGCCTAAAGGATACCAGGACGAGGTCATCTTGTCTTCGTATGTGTGAAAGTTTACTTTCGGAATCAATAGCATAACTTGTATTTTTAATTTTCGTTCACTTGATACTTGATCGGATACTACTTCTCTTTCGGCTCACTCGATTACAAGACACTACCTATTACAACGAAGTATGATGGATCTGACGCTCAAGTCACTGACATCTCTGCCATGATTGAGTATCCTCGCTGGCTCTATAGTCGTTGGCAGACCGTTAGCCTGCACAATAACCATTATATGTTCCAGTGTGAAGCGTTAGGAGCATCTCACGCCACGGATACATTTACCTGTTATTTACCGATTGCCAGAGGAATCTTTCGTCCTTTCACAATTCATTCAGTTTCGGATTACTTTGTTATCGGCAACGGCTCGAAAGAAATTGGACAAATCTGATCGGAAGGCCGTGTAATTCTTATTTAGAGAAGAAATAACAACTCAGAAAGCAGTTTGGTAGACAGAGATATAGGTAGTTTAAGGGTACCACTACTGCGATATGAAGGAAGCGCGTAGATAAGAATTCTGAATTAGTGTTAAATATTAGGAGTACTAGATCTATGATTTGTAGAGGATTACAATTTATACGCAGTTGATTCATGATTTGTCTCTGTAGAGACTTTTCGGAAAACCGGGCGCTGAGCTTCGACATCCTCGCTGCGCAAGTCGGCGAGTATATGGGGTCTGGTCTCCGTATCGGCGGTAGTGTCTTCAGCGGTGGAGTGCTGCCATCTCATCTCGACAGTGCTAACTTCTCCGCCATCCCCATGAGACTGACCTCGGCTGACGCGAATGATGATCATGGAGAACTAAACAATGGAGTTAACGTCATAGTTCAGAGAGTGGACCGAAGGATACATACGACGATGCCGATGATAGGACACTGGACGTCGAATAGGACGAAGCAAATGTAGCTTTCGAGACCCAGAGTAATTATTTGGGCTATGAGGACAACGGTGTAGACGGCGGCTATGGGGGTGGTTTGTTGAGCATCAAGGAAAGCATATAATATAAT
This sequence comes from Armillaria novae-zelandiae, assembly GCA_030435655.1. Classification (NCBI taxonomy): domain Eukaryota; kingdom Fungi; phylum Basidiomycota; class Agaricomycetes; order Agaricales; family Physalacriaceae; genus Armillaria; species Armillaria novae-zelandiae. The sequence goes on along the minus strand of JAUEPR010000015.1, from coordinate 646,276 downwards.
CCACGCATGGAGGAGAGCTAACCAGATTCTACAATGAGAGTTATGACACCATGCAAGGGGTCGACGCCTTGTCTTGATTCTGATATATTGCGGCGCACCCTCCAGATGCGAAAGGATATAAGCGCTGTTCCGAGTTGAAGGGAGGGGACATGAGAATGGTGTATCGATTCAATGGTGACGCTTACCGGTGCAAATGATATTAGCAGCTAGCGTCACAGCGGCGAAAGCAGTGACGACATAGATCAACTGTTGGAAAGTCGTGGTGGGATCCGCCAGGTCGACCAAGAAGTAAATTCCCATCGCTGCCCAAGGGGTCAAGGTGTAGAAGTCAGACAAATGCGCAGGGTTGGAATCTGTCACTCACCAATGTCCGCGAAAAAGAGGAGTAGAGGAAGAGCTATTACGAGGCATTTCTGCATCCAGACGATGTACGTACGATAAAGCTGTTTTTCACAAAGAATCAGCCCCTTGCCAGATCAGATGCAAAGACAGGGTGAGATGGGACACCTACAAGGAACGCATCGGCAACGACTGTGACCATTACCCATGGCGTGTTCTCGACGAGGCTCCAAACGGACGAAGGGGGGTGTAGATCAAGAGCTCCTCCATGCGATTCTACGTAGATAATACCGTTCAGCGTGCGGGCGGCCGTGGCCACACAACGCTGAAACCATCTCAGAGACATGCAAACAACTCGGAGGTGAAACAAGGTGCTAACCCAGGTTATCAGAAGGAAGAGAGCGATATGGGTTCCCAGGAGGTACTTGTGTAGTTGTCTTGCTTTGTAGCGGTGGTGCAGAACAAGGCTGCAATGACAGGCAACTACAACGTACGCGCCTGGAAGAATACATATGATTTAGAGATAAATCGTCGAAGATGGATAGAGGAAGCGTACCATAGAGAAAAGTCGAGAGGTATGCTGCAACGTAGGCAGAATCAATAGCGATGTTACCCATCGTTCATCGCTGTGAGCTAGAAAGGGCAGAGTGTCTCGCATCGCGAAATTTTATGCGGCTGAGCGCAGTCATGTGCTACGATCGATGATCTTGGATTGGGCATACCGGAAGGCTCACGCCCGATTGAATGGGGATCTGTGCCGCAGGCGGTAGGTTCCACAAAAACCGAGTCGGAGTCTTTGGCTCGCTGGTCTGAAGGGAAGAGAAAAATGATGATCGAGTCTACGAATTTGATTTTTCGCTGGAATCTCTGGGATCTCCAAGAGATTACTTGTCGAACTAATGTGATGAATACAGACTCGAGGTAAGCGTGTTACTGGGTAATAAGCTGATGGTAGCCAGCGATAGTCGCAGGTCAAATTGGAACTACGAATTCTGGGTCAAGTCCCGCGTGAAATTGCACGTGGGGTCGGACCGACCGGACCGAGCCCAAGACACCGACTCCCGCCACTTTCAAGTTAACTTCCGTTTCATTTTATTTTTAACTATGCTCTAGTTTCTCATGCACTGTATACAAGACTCTGTATCGTTAGATAAAGAACACCATGGCACTGGTGGTTCACTGCCGGTTTTGCTGGGTTTCCACGGTAGTTATCTGCTACTTACCTGCCATGCTCATATTTAAGTAGTGTTCCGCGCTTTCACAGATTCTTATGGGTCTCCTTCTTCACCTTCACTCAGGATATTTTGTATATATGAATAGAATGTGTCTTAAAGTATATTCAAGTATGGAAATGAAAAACAAAGTATGTAGGCAGACAGTCATGTAAAGAGTAAGTACCCGCCAAAGTTATCTCGCTTCCTATTAGGATTCCCTCTCTTAAGAGCATGGCACTTTGAAGGAAAGCAAGAGATTTAAATCAAACCTTACATGCTGTATGCATGAAAGCTACAAGGCCTGAGCCCCAAAAGTGGAATATTGGGACTCAAAACGACGAAATTTACTTTTAAAAAATCAATACTTCAGTCAAACGCGCCTCCAGTACGCCGCCCTATTGCCCCCCAAAGACCCCGTGAGCTTTCATTTATCAATCAATGAATTGTGACTCCGTGTGCATGGTATGTGAGCACTTTGGATCAAAAAGTATACTTCAAATGCATTTTTTTCGGTCATGCAATCTATACAGAAGAATAAATAGATGACATAGCTATGGCTGCAGCACTTGCAAAATTGCGTACACCAAAATAGAGGTGCCCCTGACGTTTGTTTGAAGCGGCAAGGCTGTTTGAATGAAGCTATTTCGAGATCTGATCTAAATATATACGAGTCAGGGTCACCAATTTTGGGGCGCGGTTTTGACCCAAAATCTTTCTTTCTTAATTCTTTTTCTCCTTTTGTGGCGTGCGACACGCAGTGAAATGGACGGAAAACCGCACTGGTCATGTTATGGATATCTATGAGTCAGCCTTTTCTAAGCCCATCCTCGACGATGACGCACTTATTTATAGCGATGATGCATCATATGTCATTCCCGGACTAATTATGCTTCCGTTTTAGTACGGTACCTATTCATCCGCTGGTATAAAGACTCGCTAGATTCTAGGATATCCTCATTCATTCTTCCCTCCCCCCTCTCTCATAGGTCTATCTCTTTTCTCCAATTTATACGTCGTCCATTGCATTAGTTGCTTCCCGTGAGTACTGTTTCTCGTCGTCGAGTTTCCAGACCTCAACCTCCCTAAAACATCATATTCGGAGTTTCGCTCCCCATTAGCGTGTACGAACCCTCCTCGGTTATCGCACACGCGTGGTTAAGCCACAACCCTGAACGACCGCGACAACCCTTCGACGACAACCCCTCGCAGCCAATCCTCGCACCGCGCACTTCGCAACGCAACACCTCGTATACGAATTATCCCACGGTAACCACTCCCACAGCTCATTCTCATTTTGGCCCGGCGGCCAGAGTGCCTCCCTTAGCCTGCCTCCACGACGGCCTCTACCGCGCATTCCCATCCCAGGCCTCGGACACAGGAAGCATATCTCCGCGCGGAGTTGCGCATGGAGTTCGTCCACCAACGTTGTCCATGCGTCCTCCCTGGTCCGCTTCTCATAGTACGCAGACATCTAGTTGGTGGATACAAGGTACACTATCCCCACAATCCTATCCACCGCATTTTTCGACACGCGTATCTGCATATGCGCAAGGATGTTCATCATGCTTTTGTTGGCTGTACCAGTCACACAATATCTTGAGCACCGACATCTGTTGACCCGCTTATATACCTCTTTACGTCTCCCATACCCAGTTTTCATTCATCTCCTGCAACGTGACAACATCCATGCGCGCCTGAACCAGCTCCGGTCACCCTGCAGATCAATGTCGGAACTCAGTGGCCGCCCTAGCCTGCCTAAACATCTGGTAGACATTCCCAATTGTAGGAACGTTCGCACGGAGGGCCTCATTCGGGCCACACGTCTGCCTCAAACAGAGCACATCCAGCCAGACGTACTCCGCCCCAAAATTGAGCGGCTCGATGCGGAGGAGTTTGAGATTGGAATGCTTCAGCGGGGGAACGGGTCATGCGCGTCCATTGATGGGGGTCCGTCCATACGCTGACGCGGCACGCTCCTATCTCTTTCGTACACAACTCACCACGACTCGACCCGGCTGCTGTACAGGGCCCAGAGGCGTCGAAGCGGAACGAAAGAGTTCATTATGCGTTTGTTGCTGCACAACTCTTCGTATCTCGTTGTCGCGGGCTTCATGGCTGCACCGTGTATCTTCAATACGGGTCATGTCATTGTGCCATCTAGGACGGAGCCGAGCGTACGCGGTGCCAAAGTCATAGTTGTTGGAAATGCAGGACCTCAGAATCAAAGAAAGTGATAATGTATGAGGTATTCGAAGGTCGGAGCAGAGCTTCTGGGAGAGGCGAGAGGGTAAAGATGGAGAGTCGAGCGTAGACTAGATGCCGAGAGTGGTATTAAGCTTCTCTAAGAGCCCGTCAACTCCGAGGTTGGCACAGGGCGTGTCTGCAAGAGACGATGAGGAGATGTCCAGCTTTCTACCGGTGGAAACACGTTGGCCTGGGGCTTGGACATGCAAGTCTGCTGAGCTGGTCTCATCAATGGCAGAAAGGATAACCTCGGGAAGGCTTTGAAATCGCTCCGCGCATCTTTTGCCTGTAACATTGTTACTCGGCGCTCTTTCGTTACCATTTCTACCAACTCACTATCTCTTCCTGGTCCGACTTTGAAATTCCGCCGCGAAGGCTAAACCAATGGGGCACCTCCTTTTGGACTGTCGCCGGTGAGGCCATTTGAAAAATTTCCTGTAATAACGAGGAGAGGGGAGATCAAAAATAACGTTAGATCGAAGAGTCAAAAGTTGTGCGCACGAAAACTGTATTGATATGTATGACAAGGTTAATCATACGTTCCTGTCATTCCCACAGTGGCGCTCTCCGCGCGATGATGGGCGCAATTTTCAAGGCGATCACTGACCACATCAATCCAAACGCTGACACGGAAAAGGGTGGACAGGTTGGACGGAACAAATCAGTAACTCGCAAGGCGGAGAACAGAATCTACTCACCTATCGGCGGGTGCCTTTTCCCGACCCTAACCCTTTCCGTTCTCGCTATGAAGACTTCGCTCATCTGTCCATTCCTGAGAGTCTTCTGCCCTCATCATATACACTAATTATATCCTTTCCGTCTCCTTCAAAAAAAACGGCATTCTTCCCAGGAGCTAGGGAGAAACGAGCGTATCCACAAGAATGTGGATTTGAACGTGACACCAGTTGTTTGTCTGCGGTCCTCCTCGGGGACCGAAATCCGGTCTCGCTGACACACGTTGAGCTTGAATAGGGAGGATCATAGGCGCGAGCGACGCGTAGAAGAATGGCCCTCGGGCGGGTAGTGGTCAGAGAGGAAAGCAGTGGTTGCCATTTCTGGATTGTCTCCGACCCCGACCCGACAGGTCCGGCCGTTCCCGTACATCCTTCTTCGGCTATACTGTTTCTATGCTTGCTGGCAAGCAGGACCTATACGTCTCTATTGCACGGATCAACTTTCGGGCTTATGCAAGCTATCTCCTAGTGACAGCTAGCCAAGCAGGATGTATGCGTCTCTATTCAGCGCCTTCTCCCTCCATCCTGTTTCTGCTCTGTTAAACTGAGACGGCCTTTCGCTTTAGACCGCATAGCTAGCTTTTGGGATCATGAAAGCTATCGCCTGGTGATAGTGACCCCATTATTTTGGCGCTTCACTAGTAGGGTAACAACCCTTGACAACTCGAACAACAACCAGCTACCTGGATAGCACGTTCTCGCCAAGCGCTGGTCGCAACATACTGTCGTCCCAACATCAACATTAATAATCGGATCTCCAGAACCTAAAGAGAATAGAAAAAAATCATAGAATGCAATACGTTGTCAACACCTGCATTGTCACGCTCCAGAAAGTCATAAACATTCTAACCGGCTGGTGTCGAAGTTTCCTAGACCAATGAGCTTACAAACAACAGCAGTGTGAAGCAAGATAGGTCCATAGTGCACCTCAACATTCTCCATGAGAAAGTGGAGCTGCAGTGATCACCAGCTAATATGCGTTTAGCACTCTCCCTGATAAAAGATATGCCATGAAACACGACACAAGCACGATGATGTTCACAGCACTATAATGGAGAGAGCGACCCAATCTTCCCGCCCGTCCACACAAGTCCATTTTGAATAATGATAAATGCCAGTAAAATAATGTAAGGGGAGGACTGGAAGTAATGATAGTCGTAGGAATCGTCAAAGTACATGAATGGAATGTTACACAACACAAAAAAAACAGATACGGATGATGATATAGGACAGCAAATCAAAGCAGAGCAGCGCGGATCTGTTCAACAATTAAATCAGATCAGACAGAGATCACAAGAGTGAATACATACATTACTAGACAAAATGGAACTGAGATTTGTCGTAGAAATAAAGAAGACAGGGGGGGAGAAAACAGTCAGATCATGCACAAGAGAAGAATGGAAGAAGAGGAAAAGTTCATAATAACGTCGCGTTCGCCAGGCTGGACCGAAGGATGATACTAGACAGAGAAGGGGAAGAGAGATAAAAGGACAAGATTGAGTGTTTGTCGGGAATGATCAGGAGGAAAGTGGAAGGGGAAGGGGGTAATGGAACAGGGGGGGGAAAGGACTCACTCTAAAAGGGCAACGTAAATAATCCACGGGATTATGATCATTAAATCGAACGCAGCGTACCTTCCACGGCGGCCATCACAACCCGGAGCATTGCGGTATCAGTCGCCGTTGTTATGCTAGGACAATCGCTCATCAGCACATCGTCCCACTAAATTATCGCCGAACTTACTGTATATATATCTCCCTCTCCTTGTGTCGGCCCGCCTTAGTGGCGAGTTTCGAAAAGCGGCGCTTGAAGTAATCGCGACCTGCACGGACATCACCTGGCTCACCATCAAAATCCTAAACAATCGATGAGCGAAAAAAATTTTAACAAACGCGTAGGAGATAATCACGCACCGGAAAGAAGTTCTTGATGTCAGAATGGGGTATCTTCTTTTCGAAGAGGTCGTTCTTGTTCAAAAACAAGATCTAGAGGGAAGAGGAATCTTGACGTAAGGGACTGCGCGATTATTAAGAGGGGTCCTACGTACAATCGAAGTGTACTTGAACCACTGCGAGTGGCATATCGAGTCCCATATGGTCATCGCGTCTTGCATTTGATTCTATCAGACAGACGGCATCAGAGCGGTGGATCTACCAGGACATCAATGCTAATCACATACCGCATCCTTATCTTCGACGAGACACTGATCATACCCACTCAAGCTGACAAGGAACAGGATGCTTGTCACATCCTGGAAGCAGTGTATCCATTTTCGCCGTTCGGACTTTTGGCCGCCCACGTCGACCATAGTGAGCTCGCGTTCGCGCAAGAAGAAGACGGTCTCCTTGATACCCGTCGTTCGCACGCGGCATTGAATGATGTCCTGCTCAGTCGGCTGGTACTGGGGATCAAACAGCCGATCAAGGTCCGAGAAGAAATACTCCAAGCTGCGCTGTATGAGAACACATAGAATAGCAGGGGGATAGGAGGAGACGTACTTTTCTGGCAAGGCTGCTTCGTTCCCCCTCTGCCACGCTTTGTGAATCCCTGGGTCATGCCATAGCGCCTTGAGTGGCTCCAAGTACTCCACCGGGAACGGTTCTCCGTCCTTCAGATACCGCGCATTGTCAATGACATCGATGTATCCGATGTTTTCCTCCGATACTTTGAGGTCCATGTCTTCCATCGCATCGAGGATACATCTCAACCCCCCGGTAAGGTTGTCGAACGTTAACTGCCGGTACGACTCGATTTCTTGTGGTGTAAATGGTATCTTGTGGATGAGGCGCATTTGCTATCGTAGAGAATGAGCGTCGTATAATATGAAGGGTGGAAACGCACCTTTAGTACTGTCGATTTTCCAGAATCCCCAGACCCCAAGAGCAAAACCTATCCACGAGCAATAAGCAAGGGGTCCTCAGGAGACGATAAAGTATACGAACCTTGACTTGCGTCGCAATTTTTGCCTTGGCCTGGGGAGGGGTGGGTAACCTGTCAGTACCACAGATACCCTCAAAGCGAGAGAAAACGTACCTCCTTGAGTTCCTTCTCAGCTTTCCTGTGCAAAGCCTTCTCCGTATCCGTAACGTCGAAGCCCCGAGAGGAGAAACAAACACCCATACTGTAGACTTGAGAGAGGGGATGACGCTGGTGAAAGGGCGCAACAAGACCGAGCTCAGGTTCCGACTCTGAACCTGCTGGCCTCCGCAATTCGGCACCAAGAGGGAAAAGAATCCAAAGTAGACAGTGATAGAAGAAGAAAAGGGATGTACAAAATATAAAGCAAGAAAAAGAGCAGAAGGAAAACAGGAGTAGTCGTGATGGTGGTAATTCAATTTCAAGGAAGGATTGTTGTTGACATTACTGTATCAATTGTTTTGGGAAAATTGCCGATCAAATTACCTCACTGCACGAGGTCGGTGACTTCGACGTCACATCACGCTGGACAACTCCGTCCCATCATCCCATTCCAGGAGTACATTCCTTATCTCTGGCTTGTTGCGCTGGATACTTAGACTGCCAGATAACTCGATAAAAAATCGGCACCTTCTGAATCGGACTCTGGGCGCCCCGCAGTTTGTCCGAAGACGCCGCAATTCAGTCCTACCAAGTAAACATCAAGCTTTGATGGGTCAGGTAGTGTGGACGAATCAATTGATGATCTGCCCCTGGACTCGATATAACCCAGAGCGTACTGCCAGCAGTACATTACAGGTGTAAGTATATATGGTCCCCGCGTAGCCGAGGCTCCCCAGTAGGGACGATATGAGACTCAGCATTTCAACCCAAGACTATCCTAGCCGAATCCCTAGAACTTTTGTGCGCCAATCGTTTCTCAATCATACGCAGCGTATGTAAATCAACGCCTATCAGATGTGTTCCACGCCTGCGTTCCGGACCGCTAAACCATAAAATTCGAAGCCCAGGTAAGGTCAATATGATCTCATACCTTCCCTGCAGAAACCGATCCTCAATGCTAAATGAAAAGTCTGTAAAAAGAAAGGATTCCAAAAATTCACAGTATCCGCCACGGACTAACTGCATGGGCATAACTGCCTCTCCACTAATTCTGAAAACCCGTTCTGACATACATGTCTGTACGGAAGTCGCTACCGAGAATGTGGGTCAATCCATGAAGATGTCAGCAGGCAAAAAATAAAGTTACTTGGATACCCTGGTCTAGATGGCGGGAGTGGGCGACAAATTGAGAAGAAAATGAACAAGGTACATACGAGCGGTGTTCCTGCAGGTCATATATCTTAGCCAATAACGGCTCTTCAAAGCTTTTCAAGAATGACGTGTTAAAAAAAAAGACAAATATTACCATCTTCAACGACAACAGGGATCCTTTATGTCCTCTAGATCCGAGAAGACCGAACGATCTCTGATGCCTTCGAGGAATAAACAGTAACCGAAACAGCGAAGTTCCTCAGCCTGCTCAGTCCACGGACTTTTTTCATCGCTTCCGCTTCCGAAACGCTCGCCAATAAACCCAGGACCATGACTCCATACGAGAAAAATGGGCGTGTGAGCATATATGTGCAGCCCGCCCAGATTCCACAAGATCTCAGGGATAGTGATACGCGAAGAAGTCTGGGTCGGCAACCACGCAACCATCAGGGAAGCTCTGGCGGGGTTAGAGTTCTCGCCGCTTTAATGGCTCAAGAGTGAGTGACGGGACGGAGCGAGAGGAGCGAGCCTGAGAGGAATGCTTAGCACCACCACATGTGGTCCCGCATAGGGAATACGGAGGCGAAGGAACTGGGGACAGCTCCCAGTCATTACACCACAGAGTTTGGAAATCGCGCTCGAAATGGATTAATAAAAATTTATAGCATCGCAGCATCTCTGGAACCCCTACCTTGTCACATTCCGTGCTCCATCATCTGTGCTGATGCATTTCAATGACTCACCTTCACAGTCCCCTGCTGTGTCGACCATTGAAATGCATGGTTAAAACTTAAAAATCTCCCCTCAATTAAGTTAGAAAATGTTTCGCCATGAAGCCGAACAGAGACTAGAGATCATCTCTCCCAAGCCGATGTAAATCAAGTTGCCAGTCAGCGCGTTTGATTCTGGGAGACAATAAGTCGCGACAAGAGATTTAAATTTTGAAATTACGAATAATGTCGGCAACTGGCTCGGAGTCCCGGCCCGCCTACTCAACTTTAGTCGATCATGACAGTTTTCTGAACACGGTGCCATTAAGAAAAATTGGCAAAAGACAGAACCGTTAGATGGACTAGAATCGCATGTGTGAGAATGACCTAGCACAACTCTGTTGAACGAGACACGTGCACCCGACTATCCCGACTCAATTACCTATACTGTACGCCGCCCGCAGCGGACTATTTCGTTTATCCGTTCTCCTAAACTTCACCTATCAGTATATATACCTGTAGTTAGATACGTAATCCCTCAGTCGTTTCGCTCATACTGTGCCGACTGAGGTATGTGTCCTTACTCTTATACCTATATACAACTTACTTACTTATCTCCGTAGTTCTAACTACGGTGTTCATTTTACTCTAAACTCTGATGAGGACCAGCTTATCCTATGTCGTGTTTCGACAACAGACTTTACTGTGGTGCAAAAAGCAAAGACGAACGAATGCAATTCGTGAGCGTTATGAACTTGTTTGAAACTAACATCAAATTTATTCACACGTTACTTAGAACATAAAAACTACACTCTCTCTCTTCGATTGCGAACCGATGGATTCGAACCATATACACTGTAATATCTCAGTAGGCTACCAGGTCCTGATCTCAAGACAATGGATAGTATCTTATGTCTCTGCCAATCCTTCGTTCAGCGCTCTAATAAGATTACCGTTAGTTGAGTGATTGATACTGTGTGTCCCGGAGCCTGTCGCTGAGGTTCAAACGGTAACTGACTCCGGACGCTGAGTGTCCCCTTTTCATTCATCAGCGATGAATATTGTTATATAAAAAGCAGATGCTTCACCTGCTGATACGTTAGACCCATGGGCGGACTGTTGGATTTCATATTCCCCGTCTTTCTTTAAGGAACTTCCCCATTTTCTCATGTTTTTAATGTTAGTGGGGCAGTTCTTCAACAGTCCCAGTGAGCACCATAAGTGCGTCATGGAGGTGATATCGACACTATGGGAACAAGAGGGTACTTGTGCGGCTACCGATGTTCGTTCTCCTGATAGGCGCTGTTCAAAATGCCCCACTCAGTGGGAACACGGGCAGGTTGGCAGTTTTCTTGTATCACATTCGTTGATATCTCTGAACCGAGTGATATCTAGACAACACTGCGTTTCGCATTGAACCCCTCAAAGACCAAGAACGCGAGGCGCCAAATCAGTACGTAAATCAAATATAGTCATGGGTTGAAGCATATGCCTTCGTACATGTGCACCAAACATATGTTCGTGGGTATCTTGGTCCACCACTTTGACGTTGTTGTGCAGAATTGAAGACCCGGATGACGAGCGATTCAACCGTACAAATATTGTTTCGCTTGATAGATTCCTCATTGTTCCTTTCTCTCTTCCCTCTCCATCTCAGACGTCTATAGCTCTTTCTCAATACCGTTCATCGTTCTCGGTATCTGCTCCTAGTGAGCTAGCGTTTTCTGGCCAAGGATCAAGCTCCCTTGTTGATCTTTTCTCTCTTCAGTTGCTACAACATTTTGTTGTGCAGCTGGGGGGTTGTTCTCTATTCCTTACTTCTCTTATTCGCTTTATTTGCTGCACCTTAGATTGGCATTCTTGTCCTGGTACACCGGATAAAGTGAGTACTAGTAGCTTTCCCATGCAATTGAGGACACTGACATCCGTCGCTGGTAGTACAAGAACTGTAACCTTGACTCATTGGTTGACACTTCCCTCTCTCAAATCCACGAACCATGGAATATATTGTACGTCTTGAATTTAAATCAGTGCCAAATTTTGCTGCGTCCTTGGCTGGCACCATTGATGTCCCTGTCGGACCATGGAGGTTAGTACCACACTCCCTGTCATGGAGGGAAGCGCTACAGCAGCTAATTGAAGATGAGATTCGCCGATGCAAAATTGTACATTTCATTATAATGGTAATCACTTGATTGATTGATGGCTTCCGTACACTCTTTACCAGGGCAGCTGCTCGTCACCTCGCCAAAACTGACCTGTAAAACACCAATATCACTCACCTGGAAGGTGCTATGGATGAAAATACTTACAAGTCTTTCTAGTATCCTCCGGCCCTAACAACGCCCACGGAACAAGCACTGAAGCGCCCTCCGTGGTGGTCTTCCCACCAGGCGCATAACTGTTTAACTTGGTTGATATGAACCCGGGGCTAATCATGTTGACTTTGATGTTCTCGTGTTGAAGCTCCTTCGCCAGTGCGATCGAGTAAGAGTTCATCGCGACCTTGCTGGTATTATATGCGACGACATGCATCCCGGAGCCAGGGGCTGCCTGGGTTGCATTCGATGCCATGAGAGTTGTCACGTTCAGAATGCATGCGTGACCTTTTGGCGAAGCTCGGAGTAGAGGGAGGAAGGTCTGTGTCGTTTGAATGAGGCCGTAAAAATTGGGCTCGAATGCTTTTCGGATAACATCGAGCGAGACGGTGCTGGCTTGCTGTGGTTCTGACATGTAGCTCATCCCTTAGTGTTGTCAGCCACAGATGAAACGAAATTGAGAGAATGGTACGAACCTGCGTTATTCACAAGACTATCCAGCCTACCTTCGGCCTTCTCAATAGCTTCCTTCGCCACTCGCACCGAAGCAATATCGGTGATATCCAATTGAACGTATCGCACATCAAGATCATGTTCGTGCTTGAGTTTAGCCCTGGTAGAGTAGTGAGTAAGGCACACACGGTCGGACTAGACACCCACTGAGCATCCTTTCCAGCAGCTTCGTTCCTTGACGACAGGTAAATTATATGGCCCTTCTCCGCCAGAAGCCTAACAAGATCATATCCAATACCAGTATTTGACCCTGTGACGAGGATAACACGCTTGTACTGATTCTCAGTGGTAGTCATGATGGTGGTCAGTGTAATGATGACGATGACGATGATGCTATCGATACAATCGAAGCCGTACAAAGCTGTGCCTAGTTTTTATGGAATAAGGTCGCATGGTATGCTGTACTATGCCGTACACGAAAAGGAGAATATTGTGGGCAAGAATTTGAGCCATAACGATGGTCACAAACTACTCGTAGTATATCTCGCGCTGGCTGGCGGTAAGATTAAGGCCAAATCATAATGCCGGAATTGGCACTTAAGCAATCACGTGGGAAGCTGAAAGCCATCTGTGGGAAACGGCCCGAAACCCGACGTTTTGCCACCAACACCATCCCGCCGCGTCTTTCTTCCATTATCCTTCTCCTCTCTCAAAGTTACAAGATAATGTTCTGGAAGCTTCTATGTATCTTATCAATCTGAAAGTACATCAGCATGAATAGCGAGACGGCATTCTAGGCGAGGAGAAGAGGAGGCATTAAGCCATTGGCGGGTCCGAGGAAGCCGAGAGCGACGAATCTACGGGGCGGACGACGTCCACGCAGCTATGACGACATTGTGACGACGCTGGTATTACTCGCACGGGCCACCCAGACAAATATAAAAAGCGCGCACGTCTGAAAAGCGTCCCGAACGTTTCTTTCTTCCCCTCCCTCATCATGATCTTCCTCGCCTTCGGCAGTGCTTCACTTCTGTGCACCCAAATGTGACTGGCTCTGTACTTCCTGCAGCAGCTCGCTTCTCCCCTTGTTATTGCCTATCAATGCTCTACCCCTAGTCGACTTCTCAGCCTTACGAAGTCTCTTCTACACGACATGTCCGTGCTCCTCTCCTGTCATCCTGCCCTCGCTCCGTCGTCTTCTACGGGGATTCTACGTCATGTCGAAGCTGTACTGTCGCTACGAAGATCTTTGACGCGTCACACGTAGGCATATCTGCCCCCTTCACCAACTTTCGATCCGTCTAGTTCTACACTTGGCGTTGGCGTTGATGTTGGGATCTCTATCAGCTGACGCTTCATTTCTTCGTGTGGCATTCGCAGCCCTCAGACACCTTCCCGTGGGCTATCGATCTAACAGACTCTGATACGACAGTTCCCGAGACTTCCGCCCTCGACCAGTAGTCGGTATGTGATTGCTCTGCACATGTCTGTTCGATGTCCTAGTTCCAGTCGTTCTTGGCAATTCTTAGTGCAAGCAGAACTCCAGAGGTGTCCGCCGCGGGGTATGCTTGTAATACATTTGCAAGAGAAAAGCTTAACGGATGCATTGTCCCCGGTTCGCATTCTCGCCTTTTTTATCATCTTAAATGTTCTGATGACTTTCGAATAGTCCTGCGACTTTGTCGGCGTCTCATCGTTTAGTCTCGCCCCTCGGCACTTATTCTGAGAATACATCGTATTCAGTTTCATCCTTGGCAAATCCCGGCTTCTTATCACTCGTTGACACCCTCGATGTGTTTCGGCAATTGAGTGTATAGATAGGCTATAGTTGAATGTATTTCTATGAAAGGAAAAACACTCTCGTAACGTATCAGCATGTGTTCTCAGTCCGAAACTAATACTAACCGCTGATAATTTTCAAGCTCGACGCGGATACTGAAATTTGAAATCTCAAACGGATGTCCGATGAACCACCATGGCCCCACAAGCGTACATCCTGTGACCTTGCTCAAATATGGCGGAGGATGAAATCGCCACTGTGTTATCTGTTGGTTTGTATTACTCCGAAGTCACGATCCTATGACCCTACATTCCACGGCTATATAAAAAGCGACGTGTTCTAGCTATCTGAATAAGCATCTGCTGTTCATGTTATCTCATAGCGCGCGCCCACCTGGTGCGGTTACCAGTGACCACTTCCGCCTCGCATGACCAGCCTGATGACCTTGATCGCTTAATCTTTGATGTACATGCCGTCGACCGACATCGCCTTCCTTTGTTCGCTCTCCATTGTTGAAATGCGACTGCTCTTCGCACCTTCGATTACCACCTCACCGTGACAATTCGTTTCCTTCCATCATCGATAACCGCTTGCATTTGAACTTCCGCCGACCCGATGACCTTACGATCAGGATCGAGGGCGCGGAGGACAGTTACCCAAGACTTGACTCGTGATCTTCCTCCGTGACGACTAACAGCATATAAAATAGTCGACGCGTGCCCAGCATCTGTCCTCTTCTTCCCAACTTGTCTCACACCCACTGTTCCCAACCTTCGTTAGCTGATTGATACGCAGCATCTATTGAACATGTGCGTGGCGCTCAGGCCTGCCTGTCTACCCGACTATTCCTCTTTCGGCGGTCTCGCTGTCCTGTCCTCTCACTACGATGGACCGAAATACATCTCTTTCCGGTTTAGTGCGCTTGGCGATATCACTCTGGTCCCACTATGTTCAACGTGACCGCGACCTGATGACCTTTAGGGTATAAGAACACGACTGTGCAGTCATTGTAGGTTCTCCTGTCCCTCCATATCGATGAATCAGATATTCACTTTCTTGCGCAGTTTTCCTCGCTCTTGCGCTTTCTCTGTGTGTTCCTCAAGACAGACGATCTGTCGTTGATATTCTCAAGGTATGTGGCGCTTTACGGCCCTCGATTTAATTGATCCCTTAACGGTGGCAGAGATTGAATCGTCAAGACGTAACCGTAGCTCTAGATTATCATGAGCAAGGACATCAACAGCATCCCGCCGATGGATATCTATGCATCTGAAGGTTGGTCTTATCTCATGCGGCGCTGTTTCTGTGAAATTAACTCGTTCACAAGGACTGTGGAAAAGACGACAGGATCTCATGATAATGGTGCCTTATGAATCATTGACACCATGACGGGCCCGATGACCTATGCCGTTATCTCTCAATTAGTCGCGCCCTGGCTATAGCCTCCCGAGGCATGGAACCGACCACGTATACAAGCAGATGACCGTGGGGTAGGCTATTATAAGAGCAATTGTGGAGGCGATTTTACTGGCGCAGGTGTGTAACGAAACGTTTTATCCGGAGATTTTCTCTTGACGAGGCACTTAGGACGCTTCAATCTCAAACACGCACCGCTGCTTTGAGGGTCTAGAATGGAAATTATTGATAGCAAGAATGGAAGAACGTGGACATCGGACGGCCATTGGTATAGAATCGACGTGTAAGCCTTCGTCTAACCCCCGTGGTTGTATATAGTCTCACCGACGCTTACCCGTTTTGGCTAGTGCGCTTACCACAGTCCTAGTCTTCTCGGGACTTCCCTGCCGGAGGACATAACTTGACAACGTATGTTGCTTTTGAGGATATAAACTGCAGCACACCCACTTCACATCTGCAGCTTCTCATTGCGTCCGTCTATCAACAACCATTCTGGACCCCTATCCTTCCTAGATACAACGAGTGGACTACTGATGAATCAAACGCTTCTCTTCTTCGTGCCATTTGATTGTGATTCTGGATTTGATGGTGGGTCTTCTCTCCCTTGCATGGTCTTCTCTTCGTCTTAACCTAGAATTTAGGGCGGGCCCCGCGTGTCTGGATCCTACGCGTTCACGACGCGCGACCGTGATCGTTGATCTAGTCTATGCTCCCATGACTGCTCCGATGACCTGATCGTGAGGGTGCTTGGAGGTGCCTATGTATAAAAGGACTGATATCGTCCTGCGACCACATCACTGCCCTCGGTTTCCCCACTCGACCCGCCTGTTCACATGGGCTCAGTGAACCCGGTCCCATCAGTATGATTGGTTCGGGAGGATATCAGTGATATTAGAAGCCCTATTCTGCATGGCCAGCCTAGGTGTGTCATTACCCTCTATTCATTGGTTGTTCGCTGACTGTCGGTCGATGTATACAAAGTTTATCGGCCGACTGCATATCGCTGACGCCGGAGGCAATTGCTCTACTCCTGGCGGCCCTGACCCCGGGAAAATAATCTGATGAATGAATAGATCCAGACGCAACTTCCGCATGGCCGGCCTGTATAGGAGCCGGGCAGAGGTGTGGCGTTTCACCAGTATCTCTTGTTCATAACGGCTGAACTTCGCCAGCTGAGTAATTGCGTTGATTTCGCCATTTGACGAGGACGGGGCCAAAAGCAGGAGTCTAAGAAAGACTGCGGATGACCCCTTGAACGGGTATAGTGATGACGCATGGGAAATTGGCAAACCCCGCAAAAGCTTGGCGGGTCCCGCATGTGGGGAAAAAGGCAAACGGGACCGCGGGGGGAGTTGGGGTTTATTTGGGGTTTGATGTCTTATGTCAGCAAGATCGATCGTCGGAGTTTAGAATGTAAGAAGGGGTGGGTATGCAGGGTCCGTCTCGCCTACTTACCCACCGCCATGTCTTCCTTCTTCCCGTCGTACAACGTCGCACAGATGGACTTTGCCGACGACGACCTTGTTGGGCTCGTATCAAACGAACGCTCAACAAATGACAAACACGCCCACACTAACTCGTCCCGTACGCACAACATCTTCGACATCAGCGCTCCCCCCTACACGGCACCGCCCTACCATTTTTCACCGCACTTCAATTCTACCATCCCCCCACTCGGTACTCAGTACGGCAATGAACACACCGATTCGCGATCTCGTTCTCGCAGCCGTCCCCCAAGTGTCGGTCCGACCCGCTCAGCCACAACCCGCGGCCGCCGCACCAACTCCATCTCGAGCACCTCACCGCCACCTCAGTCCCGCCCCAATCCGTCCCATATAATCATTCCTACACGGCCTGGCCCATCTCCTTCTCCTTCTTCAGCACTTTCAACCGGCTGGTACATCCCCCCGACCCCAGACTCGCTTGGCAACCCTCACTCGCTTCCTTACCCCCACTATGACGATCACCAGCAGCACCAGGGAATGGTCTCTGCGAGCTTTCCAAACTTCTCTCCGGCATCCACTTTCACACCTCCGCCCTCGTCCAATGCTAACTCTCAGGACAAGCAGGCCCTGCTTGCCAACGAAAAGAGGCGCCGGCGGCGGGAAAGCCATAATGCTGTGGAGAGGAGGAGGCGGGATAACATCAATGAGAAGATCACAGAGCTCGCTACTCTTATTCCGGAGTGCCTGCTCGAAGGCGTTGGAACGAACGGGAATGGTACTAGCGCTGCGAGTCCTCCCGCCCCAGACGATTTGTGGGGCAGCTTGCTCAAAGAGGACGAGAGCCCTCCCCCGGTTGGTGTAGCTGACGTCGTCGCCAACGGGGCCACCGGGAACGGTGCCGTTATCAAAGCGAACAAGGGCATGATTCTCAGCAAGAGTGTCGAGTATATTCGGTTCGTACATTCCTTCCTCGATGCTTATCACATCTAATCCCACTCTAGATTCCTCCAGCAGCTCGTAACGACTCAAGGGGCAAGGAACCGAGAACTCGAGAATGAGCTGCGTGGCCTAAGGGGTGAACCCCCTGCCCCGGCCTATACCTTCCCGACGAACGGTAGCCCGTTGGGCGACGTGGACGAGGAAGAGGAGCATGAAGAAGATACCGTCGTTAAAAAGGAGGAGGAGACTGAACGTGGACGCAGGCGTGTCAGACAAGGCGTCGGCGAAGGAATGGATGTCGACGGTGTGTAATACCATATTTTACCTACTGACTGTGTTTCGCTCTTGATTACTTCCATCCATTCCTGTACCAACCAATTCATTTAACAGTGTACTTTTATTACCGCTCTTTTCTGTTACCGTCTTATTATTCAGAAAAAAAAGTCTCATTGTACGTAGTCGTAACGACCTGATAGGAATGCAATTATGTAAAGATACGAGCGCCCGGGAATAAACACCGAGTATTTTTGTCTCAGTTACACACCACGAAGACGCGTTCAAAAATTGTGGCCCTTGTGATCTGGGGTATCGATTAACTTGTGATCTGGGGTTTGGCAGCTGATCTGGGGAAGGGGAGAGGCGGGGCATTTGATATTGTGGGTCCGTGTGGCGCAGCCGATAGGGGGTGTTTCATGTTGGGCAGCCAGTTCGAGGCTTGGAATATCGCATGGTTCTCTCACAAGAGGGCGGCCTCGAATTGAGGAATTCGAAGGTGTGCTCGATCTGAGCTCTAACCCGGGTGGTTTCAAGGAGAAGTGCGATCAATGCCTCATGTGCAAACCGGGACAATGTGTTTCCGATTCAAAGCGAAGGTTGGTCGTAAAAGAGGCTTAGCTCTCGACCAGGAGGGTTGACAAAACATGCAAGCAACCCTG
The DNA here is from genome assembly GCA_030435655.1 of Armillaria novae-zelandiae. Lineage (NCBI taxonomy): Eukaryota > Fungi > Basidiomycota > Agaricomycetes > Agaricales > Physalacriaceae > Armillaria > Armillaria novae-zelandiae. The sequence continues at coordinate 627,579 of JAUEPR010000015.1, read as the reverse complement.
CTAACTGTGTAAAGAAAAAAAAAGATCAACTGAAGGATATTATTAGCAGAGATACTCGCCTACCCAAGCAATCTTCGCAAATGTCCCAACAACAAGGGTACCTTCCAGCGCTAACCAAGATGTCCCGCGATGGATCTACGTGCTCAGGTGAACGGTTTTCGGATCTAACGGCGGAAGTAGGGTGGGGATAAGCTTTCACAAGCAATTAACCGACTGATGGAAATAGCATTACCATTCACCCCGCATCTCGGGGTAGAGAGCCATTTCCTTGTTGTTGCACATGGACAGAGAGGTTGAGGGACTTGGGAGTCTACGCGGTGTGGACACTGCGAAGGCTCATGCCGCGCACAGTAGAACAGCCTTGGCCGAAATGAAGGCGTGCGACCTGAAGTAAATCACAGCGGCATTTTTGTGAAGACACCCTGTAGAAGCAATCGTCCGTGCTGTAAGTGGAGTATTGTGCGGTGAATCCATTTCGCGTATTCGATGTACGCAACGGTGGTGATAACTGGGATCGTAAAGCGCCTCTCCGGGCATAAGCATTCATAAGCACTATGGAACGGAGCATTACCTCCAGAAGTCGGCCAGGAGACAGCTTTGGCATAGATACATGCGTGGCGTCAATGGCCAATTCAAACTTGGGTGAACCCGTGGCGAGTGGTTGTGCCTGCATGCGCAAAACACGACAACACAGGACATACATAGAAAACGCCCATACTGACATGCTAGAGATCCGATTGATTGAAGAACGGAATGTAACGCTTCAGGGTCAGCGGGACACAGGTGTTTCGAGTGTGAAGGCCTAACCATAATGTAGCTCGTTGCCGCTCGATAGCCAAGACGCACGGTAGTTTTTAGAGACATCCGAGAATGGTAGTCTAGGTCCAGTGCTGTAGCATACGTCCTCGTCGGCAAGAAAAGGATGTCATTGACGATGACAAGTGTTAGGACGGCCACTGCACGAATGGAGAAAGCGATTGCTAATGAAAGAAGTCGAGCTAGTTTTTGGAGTCCCAGGGCTTTTAGCCACTTTTGGAATTGAATGAACGCGACCAACATATAATGAAGGCGACATCCCTCTCAGAAAACGGCGATTATAGATCCCTGAAGACGGTCATGAAAGCCGACTACTTCGTAGTAACATCCATGACAGGTGGAGAGCAAATGCACAACCACTGGCGTCAAGTCAGACGACGACAGCAGACGAGGCGACTTTGAAGAACCTGTGGTGAATGGTTTTGCCTGCGTACGCAAAACACGACACCACAGGATATACATAGAAAAGTCTATACTTGGGCATCTAAATTACTGAAGAACGTAAATGTGACATAGTGTTCAGAATCACCAGGGTACAGACGTTTCAGGTGTGAAGGACGTACCGTAAAGTAGTTTAATTACCGCTCGATGGCCAAGACAGCGACGGATCCTGAAATCCGTCCGAAAATGTTGGTCCGGGACCGCTGCAGCGGCATACGTCCTCGGCAGCAAGAAAAGGACGCCATTCAGGAATAACAAGGGTGCAGACGACGCTGCGCAGAATGGAGAGAGCAATTGCTAATGAAAGCAGCTGGTGAGTCAGTTTTCGGGGTTCTAGAGTTGTTAGCTACGCTTACGGAATGAACGCGGCCAGCACATAAGGCTCGATGAACAAGCCTGAACGTCGAAGACGCCATGATGATGCTAAATGCTTGTCAGGGCTCTCCATCCTGCTATCCAATTGATCAGAGCACGTCAGCATAGCACTGATAGGGCCTCAGGATCAACGTGTAACAGCGATTGAATGTAACGAAATCACGGCAGCATAATGGTCGCTAGATTGATATTGCTCCCGGAAGACGGCGATTATACATTGCTGAGGACGTCCATGAAAGCTGACTTGTGCACAGCAGCGTCCATGACCACAGGGGAAAGTGAAAGCGCATCCATTGGCGTCGAAGGGTCCATGGCGGTCAATGTCCACGACGGAAGACAGAGACAATTTCCTGAAAGGTACGCCGAGGGAGCATTCATAGCGTGGATGATCTTTGGAATGTTCAGGGACGGCACATTATATGGATAATAGTGGACTCACTAGGAGCGAGCGTTGGCATGCGTTAGGAATGGGAGCGAAAAACAGAAAAGAACAAGCCAGCAGTGAAAACCTTGACGATGCCCGTCTTGACGCGATCTAACAATAGAACACCATCGCCACCAGAATCGTGCGTTAATAAGGAATTCATAAAAGAGGCAAGCTGAAGACGACGATTCTAGAGGAGACGGGAATCTGCCCGATGTGTGTCTATTCGTGACCGGCGAAGGAATTTAGCTGGGCCTCTTGCATGTGCTCGCTGACGCTGGCAATGATGAAGGACAGAGGATGTACTCGCGTTCATGCTCTACAACTTGGGCGGCCCTGTTTCAGGTCAGACGGCGACAGCGGACGTCGCGAGTTTGGGGGCGGACAGGCCATGGCGTGGTGGGGGAAGGGAAGAAAGAAGAAACTGGGGTGTCATTTCGAAGTGGGCGCCTTTTGTACGCGTCGGGTGGCCCGTGCGCGTGCTAAGAGCGCCGTCATGATGTCGTCATCGACGATGAATACGCCTTGCAAGCTACAACTGGGCCTTCCTGCTCCTCCCGACTTGTACGTATGGTATTCCCTCCCAACACACGTCATCCTCTACATATTTTCCTTCCTGGTTAGCCACACCAGGTCGCTAAATTGCCACTAGCAACATAGGCGACCTATTATGAACATGGGCGCGCCGATGTGAAGAACCGCCGCACGAGCTACACTGACGTAATCACGTGCTTCTTTCGAGCTAAGCCTGTGATTATGAAGGATTATAAGAACGGTCCGCATCCCTTGAATGGAGAAAACTTGAATCTGCAATCCATCGACACAATGATGAAGACCACAACAACAGGCGTGTCTCTGGTGGAAGCAAATCGAGAAGCATAACCGATTACCTTCTGCGTACATCGAGTGCTCACAATGTTCTTCGACTTGACCAAAATTTACAAGGCCTAAACAGAACACGCGGAGGATCACAGTGGGAGACATTCTTCTTTGCCAAAACTTGTTGTATTGTACATAGCGCACAGTCATATAATAGCCTGGTCGCGTGGAGTCAGTACGAGAATAGTGCTGAAATGAAAAACAAGAACTTGACGCACATCGATAAAAAACAGTGTACTGATACAATAATATATGTTTCTACCTTCAAAACCGCCCATCAGCGCCAGATCATCAGGGGTATAATGGTCAGGAACGTACTTCGGATCCCGCCTGACAGTCACTCCTCGTCTATCCTGGACTCGAGGTGATTGTCCTTCCCACTAGTCCCGCTCTGATGCTACACACAAAACTATAACCAACCGACTCAACAACCAAAAAAAATCCACTCACCTGCCGTAGCTTCGCCAAATGGATCTTCAACGTCTCAGCATAGTTATCGAACCCCAGCGTCGACATCGCATACAGGATATCCTCTCCCCCAATTGTCTTCCTCTTCTCCATCTGACATTTCTCCGCCGCCTCGGACGTGATGAAGGAAATAAACTCCGAGACGCATTCTTGGACACATTCTTTCGCGTCCTTCGCTATTTTTGCGGTCGGTGGGACGGAAGACTTCATGATTCGGGATACATTTGCTATCTGCATGGGACATCGGATATTAACACATCGCGAAGGGCGAGACATGACACGTACAGGTAGGAACCGATCTTGCTCCCTGTACTCCCCAACTTCTTGTTCGGTAATAGGTAACGGTTCCGGGGGATCTTCAGTCGGTGGTGGTTCTAGAGGTGCCCCATCTTCTTGGGCAGCGAGAATTGGGTGAAGTTCTGCCATATGGCACTAACGACCGTCGGTCATCAGTCGAATTCCTTCCCTGACGACGAACGGTAGCACATACCTCCGCGGCCGCGGAATGCTTCGTGGAGTACTCAGTAAAACCTGTCAGCGGAGGTCTCTGCAAAGAAGCGCTCAGACAAAGGGCGTTACAATGTGTGGGGGGACGATGAAGGACGCGATGATTTGTGTTCAGAATCTGAGAATCGTCAGGGTGAGCAAGGTCTAGACGCATCCAGGCCCTCTGCCGCCAGAGCTTATCCGAACATCACATGACTCATCAACCGCTTTTGGACCGCGTCGGGAATTTCAATTATGTGCCTCACCAGGCCACACAATCGCCGTGAAGTGAATACTGGTCTCAATCAAACACTAACCTTGGACCCAGAGCAGACCATCTGAACCTCAGGCCATCAGTCGACGGCCCGACTCATATTCTGTCTTTGTCATTCCGACCAACGAAATATTGCAAACAAGCATATCACTGTACTAGCCAGTGACGGTACTGCGCTAGTCAATTTTCAGGAACTTTTTCGACGCGCCATCATAAACGACATACGTTAATCGGGATGTAGCGATGAGTTTCATTTTGACTGGGAAAGAGCACGTTTATGTCATTTCTTTGCCGCGCCAATGATAATCAATTATTTAACAGTCGACTCCTTCAATGTCCCTCAAACGATCTCCGAAATATACAAATTGTATACTCATGGGGAGATAGAGTACCATCAGAAGTCATGATTTTTCGCCCTATTTCGAAGTCTGTCGACATCATCTATCCAATACCAACATCCCATCTGATGACGATAACACCGACCTTTCCCTGATTCGCGCTTGGTCCCTTGTACTCGGCGAAGGTATATCTGCGTTGCATGGCAAACCCAGGACTGAGGTTCTGCATGAGGATATACTAGCAATGACAGAGCCCATTCTTTCACGGACACACTACTTCTTCCATTCATTCGCATACTCGTGTCTAAACACCCTCAAAATATTTCTCTTCAGAGGCGAAAGCAAGAGGTGCTGGGTCTGAAAAAAGCTTCGCTGAATATGTGTTCGGACTTTGGCGATTTCGCGGAAGCTTTAGACTCCCCCATCCTTGAGTCAGTGTTGACGGTAAAATGCTTCATCTCCCTACGTGAATCCCTGGGAACGAAAATCATCCCGCATATGCTCTACAGGACGACACTAATATTGAAGTTAGCGAATGCCTTCACAATATATCGATCTGTCCTGGGCCGTATCCTTCGGACAGCGAAACACTCCGACAAATTCGAGTCTACACTGGGAATGGGACATTCGGGCCAGTGGTGGGGTCGTCTAAAGGCTCTTGCTCTTGAACGAGCCGAGGACATGACCTCAGGGAAAGCAAAGGTCGTTTTATGTACAAAACCCGGGAGGCTCGTTATCTTCACATTGTTAGTGTTAAAATGAATGAACGGTAACAGTACTCCAGCCGCTCCGGATTCTAGCAGGGAACCCTCACGAACGAGCGAGTGTCACAGTTGTTTATCTCACTATTTATCTACTTTGTACACCTAAAAGAAGTAATACTACGTAGCAAGCGAGGCCGAGAAGGAGAACAGGTTTCCTGGCATGACCAACGAAGATCCCGACGTCAACCGTACCACAATGTACGACTCTTGATCCTCCAACAGTGATTGCCTTTTCTCGCGGCTGACATGCATGCCAATCTAAGTAGTGTCCCAACAAGGATATACATCCTCCAATTCCGTCTCGACGCTGTGATGGATTTTCGAACGTAAAGACTGTTCTTCACGGTGCCAAAAGATCGACTGGAAAGCTGACGGGGGGCCATCGCATGACCTGCCTGCAGGAACAATCAGACCGGGAAGGAAAGGTCAAGCTTGTATAAGCCTTCTACATTTGAATATCTCAGTTCATCAGTTACCTTGAATGGAAAATCACACAGAATCTCCAGCGTGTCGACTATGTATTCTTCGTTGTAAAATGTGGACCTGATATTCTTATTCGAGAACACCTGAATCTTATTCGTGATTTGGGAACGCAGGACCTCAACGAGCAAATTGGAAATCTTAAGCCAGTTGCCACGAACATCGTCATGAGCCACGGTGGGCTTGGAAATGTTGCGAGGGTGCCGAGGAGGGATATATCGATTTGTGCCAGCATACATTGAGGAGGACCAATGACGCATGGGGCTTCCTTGTGATAAAGATCCCTTATGACAAAGAGACGAGCCAACGTATTTTGCCATTCTGATTTCACTTTTACGTTGCCATCTGAATAGCCTCTGAAAACTATGCGGAAGGGTTGCAATGATAGAGTATGATGGTTGTTCTGTACCAATCGAGAACAATCGATAATCATTTGGGTAAAACTCGAGTAATGATCATTGATGTCTCGTGAACCTTGTTTGAGTCGCGACTGTACCAAAAAATCACACAAGAAACTTAAATTACATAAAGGTACAGTGTGCTCCAAGCTTTTCTGGTGCCTAGAAAATCCCAGGCAAACCGCCTGTGAGGCTGCGCCACTTGCCTGAGCCGCAGCTACTGCAACCCTGCTACTCATCCACAGTCTCACGGTTACACGAGGATAACACGAGGTGATAGAAAGATACCCCGCCGAAGCGGGAATGTGAGATGATGACATATTGACTACCGGATTTACTCTCTCTTTATCATGCTCATGTCCCAGGTGAACTTAATGACGAAAAAAAATTACACATTTCGTCTATATACACCATGCCAGATAGTTGTTAAGTCACATATAAGAACATACGCGTTCCTTGAAAGTATTATAAGAATTATGTGTAGAGTACGGAATAAACCACAACAGGAACCACGGAAACCTCAACTTATCCCGTATATATTCCGAGCGACAAACCCACCCAACTGACCCCCGATACATCCGGAGTAAGTGCACGCAGTGGACTAGGCAAATACGGCAATGTGGCAAGCGCGATACCAACAGTGCGAGCGACAATGTGCTAAGAGCGCTTCTTTATTACCCGGGTAATGCAATGACTGCAGCCGCCTTTCTTGTACCGTCCCTGGGAGTGATATTGCATCGGAAAGGTTTAATTCGGCTACCAAGAATGAGCACCGGAAAAAAAGACTAAATGATCGGGCAATTAAAGCATACCTGACAGGTCCTGGAATGGCCTCAAAGATCGGGAGAATTGGTTTACCGCCCTCAGTTATGGGTGTAATGTTGAACAGAGACAACGCCGTTGCTATTGTGATAAAGAGTGATGCGTCGGCTAGCCGGAGACCTGTCAAAGTGGTTGCCGTTTGATACCGCTAAGAGAACAAGCGAGAGTTCGTACCAGGACAGATTCTGTCAGAGATCCATTGAGTGAATTGTTATATGAATAGGACAATGCATTACCGTCTACCAAATCCAAAGATGACATCACCAGGATTCCTCTCTGGGTTGGGACCTAAAAATCGGGAGGGATCGAAGATATTCGGGCGCTTGTGTGCCGTAGGATCGTGTGTTATGTTCCTATTTAATATATCACTATACCATCCTGCGACACGGAGCAAGACTTACCATATATTGACGACAATCGCAGAGCGCTCCGGAATATAGTACCCATCGTGAATATCGGCTCGCGTAGTGCAGTGGGGTAAACCTTCCAAATAATGAAATTAATAGGAAACTCCAATAGAACGGCGTGGAACCTACTCAGCGGAACGGGTGGATGCGTTCGAAGGATTTCTTTCCGTATGGCATCGATGTAAGGGAGCTGCGACCTGTCTTCAAAAGATGGCAACCTGTCGCGCCCAATTACACTGTCCAATTCAGACTGTGCTTGCTTCTGAATATCGGGATGTAACGTCATCATTAAGAAGAAAACGTGCAACACTATGCTGGTCTAATAAGACGGTTGAGTGGCGCGTAGGAAGGACATCGGAATAGGCGCTTACTGTTTCTCCTCCAGCTGTCAGGGATGGATTAAGTTATCACATGGTGGATGTAAAAGTAACAGGAAGTTATGCGCACCTCCGATCATTGCGCCTGACGCATGTTTCAAGTAGTCTTCCTCTTCCAGTGAGATTCCTTTCTGAAGCCACTTGGATACAAACGATTCCCCGTATACACCTGCAGCCTAAGCGACAGTAAACAATGTGGAATGATGAAGCGTCGGATTCAAATATAGTTACCATCTGCTCCTTGACAAGGTTAAACGGTGCATCAACCATAACGTTGTAATGTTTCCTCCACTCGGCCGCCAGTTTCTTGAACCCGGCTCCTGGGAACCATGACGGCACGTACGAGACTGAAGCCTCTGATTCAGAGATCCGGAAGAGAAGGGTGTTACGAGAAGCTTACGCATTGGAATTGCATTAACCAAAAATTCCGAGGGTTCGCATCCTTTGCCCATCTCTTCCATGGAACGAGTAGCATTCTGGATAAAGTCGTCGTTGAACGAGACGGCTTCATGACCATATGCAATCTTGAGGATAATGGCGTCTGCGTGGCTATCGAAGAAAAGACGGACAATAGATTTTCGTTAGACTATGTTAAGAACAACAGTGTCACGGTGCTTACAGCGTGATATGTTCGCTGAAGTAGGTAGGCGCTTCCAGAAGGCGTCTTGCGAAGCGCCGCGCCATCCTCTCTTCGTGGGGGAAGAAGGCCCTTATGGCATGATTGCTTCCCAGCTCCTGATAAACCATCTTCCTGGAACTTCGAAGCCGCCGCCCGTAAGGCATTATTCCCATCGAGAGTTTGCAGCCCATCAGCTCTCCAGCCATGGGTATGCGCGGTCGGTCAGAATAGATATTACCCTTCTTATCGAGCATTTCCACCGCTTTCTCGTACGTGTTAATTACAACAATGGTCTTTCCGAAGACAGTCGCGGATACAACATCGCTACCTATCAGGATGGAATCTCAAAGAATGGCCTGTAGGAGAATACATCGAACTCACCGTAAATTTCACCCCACTTTGCATAGACTTCTCCGGAGTCGGTTTCAGACGGGATATCTGGGAGAAAGGTCAGCGTGCATTCCTTAAAGGAATCGGCGGCGTACCAAGCATATTCCCGATAATAAAATGTCCTTTGGGTCCCGGAGGTAAAGCTGAACGCGATCGCCTGCGTGCGAAAAGAATTATCGAGAGGAAAAGAGCGATGGCAAGTAGAGCATAGTCCAGCAATGTCCCCGACAGCATGGTGTTACTTGCAAGATAGCGGTCCTACAAAAAACGCGCAGAGTGTACGATTAAGTAGTCGGGGTGTATGTGGAAGAACTGCGAATTTGTAGACCTATCTTGAATCCCGGAATCAGAACAGACTGATGGAACATGGGAAGGTTTCGGAAGCACATCCATGACAAATTTTAATAAGGCCGATTACCTGACAATGACAGACAGCAACACATATTCAGAACACGCAAAAGATTGCGGTGAATAACTAATCGTCAACATGGATCTGTGCCATTTGATAGCGCTTGGATCTTTGCACGGCGCCCAATTCAACTTGCAATGCGTTTTACCGCGGAGGTTGAGAGGCGTATTGACGGGCCAGGGTTCTGAGGGAAAAAAAGGCGGTCAGTATCCCACGAACACTTCGAGCAAGCGAAACATCGGTGCCAATAAACAAGGCGTTCAGCTGCTTGGGTCGAAGAAACGAGCCTGAACCGATGTGCGGCGTCGCCAGATGTCTTTACACGTTTAGGATTCGGCAAGTGCCACTCTGACCGCGGGTCGCTATGGTTCTACAGCGCTCGCGGTGTGACACATTTGGGCCACCTAGACTCACTGCCAGGCGCATCTCAAAGAATATTGGAAGCCTCCCAGGCTGTAGAGTCCAAACGCGAGCGGTACATAAAATTGGGCTGCAAAGACTGGAGGTCAAAAATGCGTTCTAAGCAAACGACTGCAGTACTTCGGTAATATGCCATTTTCGAATGGGACACCGGTTGACGACCAAAGATGAGCGGGCTCCCGAGTCCGGTTCGGAGTCCTCGTTACCGTTACCGCCTTTGCCTGGAGATAATTAAATTCTAGGGCTCACATCATCCACAATACGCCGATCACTGTTGGCTTAAGTACCCGCATGGACCGGCAATGACGCGAATCCATGCTGTGCTATTTTGCTCCCCGAAACGAGGGTGGCGGGACGTCGGCACAAAAATCGTCTAACAAAGATTGTGCTATCTGTCCGCAGTAGACGGCCTGTGTCACGTCGTCAAGCTCTTGGATACATTGTCGAACGCCAGAGTGTAGGTGGAATTGATCGTCTGTTTCCCATACTGCGATGTCTCTGGATGATAGTACACGAACAGACAGACATCGAAGACTGCTCCCGTGTCCGCTAATGACGGTCCACTTCTGCATTCTGACCAAGGGACTTTGGTCGTGCGGGGACACTCAAAGGCATATGGCCCAATTCCGTAAATGCACTATAAATCATCCGAAGGTCTAGTCTGGCGCTTGACAACGTCCTTTCCGTCGCACAGGGAACGTCGGCATCGGACCCACCAGCTTGGCCAGCAGGCGATATTCATAAACAACACATGGGGCCCGTCCAAGTAACCCTATGGCGAAGTTTAAGCTGTGATTCTTTTCCCAACAAAGCAGACTCACTGGTATAAAAAAGATGGAGGTCAGCCCTAACCCTAGACAAACTTAACCCTCCCAGTCTTGTCTATTTGACACGCTGCAGATGTCAAAGGCAAGACAGCATCGACGGTATTAGCACCGGCGCTTGTGCTGGGACGGCAGTGTCGTGTCGTCGATGTATAGACTCTGCCAGGGAAATGCGTGTCACATCGGGGCGCATCGTTGGGACGGGCTAAAAAAAAACTTTCAGGCTTCACGGACACGCAATTTCATGAGATGAGTAACACATTATCACCAAGTTTTAGACGCTTCCGACGAGACTGCTCAAGAAAATGTCAGGACTGAAGCCATTTCGCTCTCTGTTGAGAAACATGGCGGTTTCCTCGGGGTGAAAATTTCATGACACAAAACCGATTTAGCGCAACGAAGTGGCACGGATGATGACAGGTTCGGTTTCCTTGAAACTAGACGCCCAGATGAGAAGGATGTCACCAAAGACTAACGTCAGTACGCACCGAAGGTTGAACAGCTTCGACCGCGTACATTGTGCGGTGAAAGAAAGATAGGTAGATTGGCGCGTAGAAGCTGCATGGAAATAGATAAGAATCAGACCATCATCGTGCATCGCACAAGGGTGAAACTTACTCTGTTTGAGATTGGATGACGAGGAGTGATCTAAGTTCTTGAGAATGTGGGTATTAGAGAGGACAGACTGGATGCAGATGTCGTACGCCTTCATCCACCAATGCGGCGCAGACGACGATAGGTTGAAAAGAATTCCCTTATGCCTCTCGTTATTCCGTAGAGGTTCTTGTACAGAAAGAGGCGCTAATATGCGTCTGGGCGCGCATGTACTTACTTTGTATGAGAACACAGCCTGGTCTCGAGCCCGTCGTGACAGACTGGGACGATCGGGAGGTGATTTGCCTAGAAATCGTGGTGTAATACCGTCCTATTCAACCATCTCTTTCCAAAAAATGCTGATTATAGCGTCCATCTGAGATTGGATGAGAAACCAGTAAGAAGTTGAAATAGGCTACTTACCGGGAAGTGCAGTCTTATGAAAGGAATAGCAGAGGTCAAGATGCCTTACGCATTTAATATTCGGAGAATCAAAATCAAGCTGCTGAGAAGAGTAGGATATAAGAAGGAAGACCGTAGGTCGTAACTGCAAATATGCTTGATGCTGAACTGAAGGCAGAGGTCACTGTGCGAGAAAGATATCGGGCCACTTGATTCCCATTTTTCGTCGTAGAAGTAATTGGTAGAACTTTGGTATTCCTTTACCAGGGTCCATTGACACGGCGATCCTGATCTCTCGAGATCATTCGCGTCGTGTCGACAGGCCTGGATTCTAGTACATGAATACTGCACTTCGTGTGAGCTTGATAGACAACAGAGATTCAGACTGTAACGTACACTTCTAGATGATACCTAGGTGACCTTCGCGTCTTATGAGTAGGAGGCCCACACCGACGACAAATTTCATCAGAGAGAGCATTGCAGGGCGCTCATGATGGCCTCGACGACGGAAACTGTCTCGGCAGCCGCTGAGGGCACGACTCGCGAAAGTTTAGAGCTCTTTTTCTTGTCCTCACAACGATTTCTGATGCTTGAGAGTCGATGACACGCACCCCAAATAGCATATAAACGGGATAAGTTTTGTTGTGAAGGGCTCTCGAAGAAGTATAGGATGGAGACGCGTGAGCTTCTCGTCGTAAACATTGATGGGCAAGAGGGCCGAGGCAAATAAGCCACGCGCGTCGAAAAAGATCATCAATGACATAATCACAAATTTCCAACCCTGAATCTTAGTTTCTCCGCTGGCCTCCACTGCCGGGTTGCCGCTGGGACCCCATTTACTTGGATTCTCCAGTCTCTAAACACTCAGAAACTCAGTTTCTGCTGGTATTATGTCTTGCAACTTGCGGTGGGGTCAAGGGTCATTATCTGCAGTACTTCCGGTCACCATTCAAGAAGAGACTTAGCATCGTTATTCTGTTCATTTCAGCATGTACAACGATGAGCATTATACTCTTGACATTTGTGTCAAGCACGAGGCCAGCTACATGGGATTAGGCCTCATGCATCATGCCTAGGCCTCAGCGCTTAGTATTCAGACTGAAGAGCTTAAGCATATACTTCGACCGAATTATATAAGGGCCCATTTCCACATTCTCTTCGCACACGCCTGTCAAGCCACTCTCAACACGAATGTCAGATCCAGTGTTTATTATCTTGAAAAACAAAGTGAGTCATCGTTATCTCGTCGAAGGCTGTGAAACTAAGGAGATCTTGGAAAGGCCGCACAGGCATTCAAGCAAGGCGATTTTTCTGTCGCACGATCGATTTATTCGCACGCAATCGATATCGATCCTCAGGATGATACCTATCCGTTAAATCGCTCCCTTATGAATCTGCGACTTACAAGGTAGTACGCTCTCTACATACCAGCCAGTTCATTCACAGATCTCTCTCAGATGGCAAGAAGCCGAAGAAGACGCGACAGCAGCTTTGAGGCTCTGCAAATGCTCCAAGAACGACCACAGGCAAAAGGCTTACTACAGGCGATGCCAGGCGAGACGAGAGATAGGTAATATGACCGGCGCTGAAGATGGTCAGTGTATATTCATAGAGCGCCGGTGCGCCGTTCTGATTATCGATAGATATCAAAGCCTTCGCGTCTATAGGAGGCGCCCAAGATCTCACACGCGGCGAGCAACAAAAGATCGATAGCGCCGTCACTACTCCGAAGCTGGCTCTCGAGCATGAGTCTCTCTCACCTGAAAGCCAGAATGCGCCAGCCGAACAGATGTATATCGTCAGGGACGCTGGCGACAAAGGTCTTGGTGCATTCGCAGCTAGAGACATCCAGCGAGGAGATCTTATCCTGACAGAAAAACCGCTCCTCCCATTTCCCGACAACTCGCCTTCGAGGACAGAACTCCTACTAGCCGTGGATAAAATCTCCCCGAAAGACCTCTTGGCTTTTCTTTCCTTGAAAAACGCACATTCTCACGAGGATATGATCTACGGCATATATCGAACTAACGCGTTCGCTGGTGGTGGGATTGTTATTCAGACGTCACGTTTCAACCACTCCTGCCGCCCAAACGCGCGATACTCGTATCACGAAGCAATAAACCGTCAACGGATATTCGCACTTACCCACATCCCGAAAGGGGAGGAAATTTTAGTGTCGTATCTTTCCAGCAGGAATGTATACGGCGCCACGCGTAATCAGCGACAGACGGTGTTGAGGGCCAAGCATAACTTCGTATGCTCTTGTGCAGCCTGTGGTCTTAGTCGCTCGCTATCTCTAGAGAGCGACAGGCGCAGGTTAGAGATTAAATCTATCTGGGATCGAATGCCGATGTTTGATCCCCTCGGATCCGGGCACGCATACCTTCAAACAGTTACAAGAGCGATCAATCTGATGAAGGAAGAGGAGTACTGGGCTGATGCTGATGATTTTGCGAACGAGGCAGCGGCATTTTGTTCGTTGCACTCCGATTGGGAGTCTGCAAAGTATTGGCATGGCATCGTTTACGAAACAAGAGTGGCCGAGTTCGGAAAGGATAGCGCACACACGTTAAATGCTCTAAAGGACTTCCAGAATCCGCGTTCCTTCAATCATGCGCAGGCAGGAATGTTCCGCGGGCAAACATTCGCTGATATTCGCCTGTAAAAATCTTTGTGTATCTTTCCCTGTCACGGTGTAAGCTACTGTCGTCTGATTGCAATATTTGTTCAGCCTCCAATTATGTTGCCCGAGTTCTTTAAAATACCAATTCTCCACGAAGTAGCGTGAGATGTCAGCGAGAAACCGAGAGGAACAAACGATTACTTTCAAATCGATTCTTCAGAGGCTTTGCACAGGCGTTCGAGAAGCTTGATGGCCGCCTGCGGCGGGTCGATTGGCTGCTATTCATTAGAGGGCCGAGGTCTTTACGAACAACCTGAGCGGAACAATCAGTCTCTACACGGCTTTATTTGTAAGCCGGGCTCGGAGCGCGGTTACAAAAGGTTACAAAGCATCCTCTAAACTCATGCGCAATTTCTTGCGGACATGCGTTCTTCAGAGTTCAAGTTCTCCGGACAAGATTCCGACGGTTCGTCTACTTGTGAACAAACACCGGTACGGATCTAGAGCGTCGACAAAGGCGAAGGTTCTGTCAACGTGGAAAGCTACTCTGCTAGATGAAAGCTCACCGCCAGGGGACTGGATAGAACAAAGTGGGGGTTTAGTGGGTATGGTGCCGGTTCGAAAGCGACCCAGAGGTAGGCACAGTCCCACACTGACGAAGTCGTGCGTAAAAGCATTTCCCCGCGTAGACACCTCCCCCTGGATGGGCCTCTTTTCGGACGTCTCTTACTCCTGGGGTACACCCCCTGAACCAAGTGAGTAACCTTAGTTAACCTAGTTAATTGCGGCTTACTATGTACAAAGTACAACACTCTACAAAAAAGAAGAAAAAAAAGATTCCGACGGTTCATTACCTTAAGTCCGTTTATGGATATCGCACGAAGATAACATTCTGCAGCTTAGGATAGGATAATAACCCTGAACCCTAAGCCATCAGAAAAACCGTCAGGGACGAGCCGGGCACTCAGAGCAAAGAGTAAAGGGTCCTGATATAGATCTATTTCTGAGGGTGATGTCCTGGCCAGACTTGCGTAGAGCGCTGATGTTTGCTTTTTTTTCAGTGTCGACCAGGCACATCATAAGGACGCTCAATTCATTCCAGCATATCTGGGTAGTACGTTGCATCAGAGTGATTAGCGCTTTGTCACACGTTTCACCGGGACTGAAATAGGTCGTATCTTCGTTTCCAAGACCATAAGTAAGCTTGGAACTTTCTCTCCTTCAAGAACAGATATGTCCACCATCTCCCCTCCCACTACGAAGAAAATTCGGCGTTGTTTCTTCGTTTCTCTTGCTTTCGTTATAGTTGTTCCGCTCACATGTATCGTATTGGGAGTGACTTTGCATCCGACAGAATTTCAATACAATCCCCCAGATCCTAGTCTTAATCGAACAGTGAGCTTCGTTCTCATCCTAACTCGTTGTTGTACTCACAGTAAAAGATTTTCCTCCATGCTGATTTGATATCAGCTGATGTGAAGCAAGGGTCGATGGTCCTCGAATGGATTGTTACGGGCGATAGCTGTGCTTCATGCACAGATGTCAGTTGCGCAGCGGAAGGATGCTCCAATGTCAATATTTATTTTGACTCGTAAGTATTATCCTTCAACGTGGATTAATTCGCAACCAGACACACTTACCTTTACCTGTAGAAATCTCCTTCACTCTGATTCAGGAAACAGCAAGTCCACCAACAACAGACCCGTGGATCCCACATTCGTCTGGAATGCCACGGCGAGTTATAACGATGAGTTTGGCAACATCCCTTCATTTCAGACTGAGCTTGCTGTAATTCCACCACTGTCTGTCGACTATTCTCAGAAGCATTTGGTCCGACATACACGTTCAAGTGAGGTGTATTATCCCTTTGATCGGTAAGGTCCTTCTCTTCGTAGAGTGAGTATGACTAATATCGTTAAACAGCTACCTCGCTGAAATATTTGGCTATGCCGAAGATGCAACTACAAATGCTACGGTGTCACTTGATCTTGATACCACTTCAGGACTCGCTGTGTAAGTTTTTCTATCTATGCGGTTAATAAATCGTTAAATGTATCCAAGAGGTCTTAAAATATCGGCCGATACGTTCCAAAACGATGATCCAAACATCGTTTATGTCGAAGTCACTTTACAAAGAGGGACGCTAGTGATCTGGCATTGTCTTGTCATTACCATCACATTCTGTCAGTGTGGTTTCTTTGCGTCTGGAAAATGGACCTCATGATTTCTCCTCTTAACCAGGGCTCGTCACTCTCACGATATGTCTCCTTATGATCATGACTATAGGGTTCGGTTTTCAACAAAGAAACGAGATAGTCGTTGTTCCTGTTTCGACCGTATTCGCCTTTACTCAGCTACGTTCAAGTATGCCCGGAGCCCCTGATGGGTTTGGTATGTTATTTTCATTTAATTCTGTCCAATTCTTCCACTCTGATACAATTACTGAAGGTGATATTTTGGGTATGTCATATGCAAAGCATATGTTCTGAATCGCAAAATGACTTGGGACCCTAGATTTTGTAGGTGTACTACCGTGCCTAGTCCTTCTATCTATTTCCGTAAGTCATCAGCACACCTTGAATTACTCGCTGCCATGAAGTACAATCTTCTAGGCTGTCACCATGGTCGGAATCTATCTTTTCACAGATCCCTCGAAGGATTCCCGTGAAAAGTTGACTTGGTCTGCTTTAGGTGAGTTAGCATTTCAAGTGACTTCTGATATGCACCGTGCGAACAAGTTCTTTCACAGTGGAAGCTCTTTCGCGCCATAGAAATCGACCAGTGGAGAGCCTTGAGACCAAGGATACATCGGCGATGTCCTACGGCATGCTCCCTTTATCAACGTCTGAAAACGCATCTCCGGGTGATCTTTCCTCCGCCTACAGTTCGAAAATTTTGTAGTTGGAAAAAGATGTTAGATAATGGCTCAGCTATTGCGGATCCTGTAGTGTCGAATACTTAGTACCAATACTTACTTGATAAACATAATTTACAAGCGTCTCGGCGCAGAGTCCAAGATTTCATGCCATCTTCTTCGAGATGAAACATTGTCAGAGAGTCGCACCGTTATCATAAAAGGCAGTGGCTGATTTCGGCTGGGCACCGTATATAGCCGGTGACATTATGTTTAGACAAACTTTTAGAATCAGATAGACTACTACAGTTACGCAACTGCGAAAAAGATGCTACACAGTAAACTAATCTAAGTCCGGTATCCCTATGATTGATACCTCTTTGTAGCTCCGTTTGTTCGACCCTTCCTTAATATTAAACGAGTATGAAATATTGTTTTCTGGCTCGGAGAATAAATAATACCGCGCTCGCCATGGTAATGCTGGAGGATATATGATGTGAAATCTTTGGTCACCGCATTTGTCATTAGAACTCATAGAAGTAATTTTATAATGGAGATTATTCCGAGAAGTATAAGATCCCTTCCTTTCTCGTATCGGACGTGACAATTAAACTCTGGTTGGTTTTCTCTTGGTCGTCACAAGGCGTTAAGGCAGTGGATTTGACGACGTTAACTGACGCTAGACATATTGGAGAGGCGTCCGAGTTATCCGGAGAAGGATCTCACCTCCGAAGCCTTGTAGACACATAGTAAGTTGATCGCTTATGAGCGAAACAAGCAGAGAGATCACCAGTGTACACCCCCGCAAACCAGGGAGCTGGCATGTCAGAGTTTCCACCGCCTAATGGGGCAATGACCATTCAGAGTTCAGCACTCGAACCTAACCAGACACAAGCCAGTCGGCATCACGCAACTAATATCTTTCGCGTCCATGTTGGCGTTACAGGCGCTACACCATTGTCAAGTAATGATGGCTGAATTTAGCGTACGAAAGCATAGTTGTGTTTGAAGCCCTGCACCCTGAAAATGCTCCTCATCTTCGACTTGGGGTCCTTTGACTACGGGAATGAAGAACTGTAGTAACCATAACCCGTTGGATCTACCTCTTTAATATACTCCACCGTTCCCTCAGGTTGTTGAAGTAGACCACTGCGGGGAGCGGCCGCGAGGCCGCGAGATCAGCTCTAGAGTTTTCTAGCCACACTTTGTTTCAGCCGGATTGTAGGGAACCATCCAAGGGAAACTTATTTCTAGATTATCAGACTTGAGTAAGTGATGGAAGGAGAGATGCACGTAGGCATGTCAGAGCGGGTGTTGCGGTGTTGCCCTCACGGGCAAAGCGTTGGATATACGGAAGAATATAATGTGTCGGACTCGATGATCAACCTTCTAGGATGGTCGTGCAAAGAACTTATAGAGCGACTGAATTGCTGAAAACTCACCGTTTACGTACCGCACCTAGAAAGAAGCGTTGGCCATTTTGGTAACGGCACCTGTACAGAACAATGCACATACTTCGGCTGCTTGAAGTACAGCTGTCACGTTTTCACCATTATCTTATCTAATCTAACCAACTCGACCTCACCAATACCTCGACGGTATCGTTCGGTAAAGGCTCGTATTACAACCTCACCAGTATACACTCCTATTATCATCATACACTGTTAGTTCGCACAAGGCGCTCACTAAGACAGTCTAATTATAGCAACATAGTCAGTAGTATATAAACCCATGTATTTAGGAGGGTAAACCTCAGCTCGGACTAAAGTCTAATACTACCAGTCTTAACTCAACTGCTCGCCGCTCTAATAGACGGAATCTCTCCTTAATATCGGAGACTTACAGCTTACACGGTGATTGTCCGAACGCGAGACAGCCGGGTTAGTCAATAGTCTTACGAGTTGAGTTGAGCCCTGACAATTAGTCCGAGCTTTACCCTACCGACTATCTCGCTGAACCTGAAGAAACGGAGGTTTCACCTCCGCCTTCATGAACACCGCAGAACTTTCCGTACTCTCCATCCTCGCCCTCGGGCTGTTCTCCACACTCGTATACTCCCTTTATCGCTACCTGGGAAACCGCTATGAACGAGAGCTACAGCAGCGGACCGTACGCCGGACCCCTCGCACCAGGGGCCCAGTCATCCCAATCCCTCCGCCCATCCACTATCGGGAGACCCGCATCCCGCACCTCCCAAGCCTCCCGCAAGACCTTAGGACTCAGTACCTCGTTGAGGAAGATCTTTGGGAAGAGGAGAGCATCTACTCCGTTGCTGAGTACTACAGCAGCAGTAGCGGACTCGACATGGGCAGCGGCAGCACCCGAAACCCCGCTCCCACCCGTGCTTTTACCATCCCTAGGCCTAACAATACACTCATCTCTACCCCCGATTCCGCAAACACCACCACCCTTAACCATCCTATCCCCAACTCCACAGAAACCCACCTCGACACTCTCCCCTATATTCCTCAACCGCCAACCGACACCAGCGAGTACCGCTGGAACAGAATCAGAAACCGGGCGACCCAACTCAGTCGCCAGCTCATACAGATCGCGCGCGAGTTACGAACCGAAGGAAGCTCCGATTCGATCGGAGCATGATTGGACCCTAGAAGAATGGGAGGAGCGATTCGAGGCGGAGATCCCCCAAGAGAACGGGTGGCTGGCGGGAACAGCGGGAATGATATATTTAGAAAACGAAAATATTAACCCGCTCTATTCCAAGCACATAGTCACCATGGAAAGCAGGAACCGAGCCACGAACATGTGGAACCTGCTCCACCCGAACCACCAAGTCCCCGTCTGGCCCCCATGGATACAACCGGGACCCATGAAGCGAACCCCGCCACGAAGGTCACCGCTATCTGAAACCCCATATAGTTACGAGGGCAAACTTCCCCCGATTGCGCGACCCTTCGCCGGACAAGGCGGAGCAGAAGCAGGTGGGAGCGGAGCCGGAGGCAGTGGATCTGCACCGGTACCCCCACCAGGACCCCCCGCACAACCCGGAGTAGTACCGCAGCGATGGGCACTCCCGATACTCCCAGACCCGCCCGGACCACCGCCACCCCCACCGCCAGGAGACTGGAATCTCCCAGCTGGGCAAGCCGCCCCATGGGACGACCTGAAGCCCAGGATGCTCAAAGACCCGGAACCCTTCAAAGGGGACTCCACAGATATTGCACGGTTCTTCAACCAGTGCGAAATCCATTTCGAAGTGTACAACCGACACTTCCGACACCACCCCCATAAGGTGGTCTTCTGCGTCAGCAGATTCGAAGGAGAGGCCCAGAACTGGTGGAATCTCCAGTTGATCGGGCTCCGACGACCGGACGGCCGAGTAGGATATCCGGCCTATGAAGACTTCAGAGCGGCCGTACGGGCTCGCTTCTGGAAAGACTCGAACGCGCGCATAAAACAAGCGCAATGGGAGAAACTCCGACAGACGAGCTATTCGGACGGAGACTTATTTTTCCAGAAGTTCGAAGAACTGGCACTAGAGGCGGGAGTACTCTACGAAGAAAGAATGATGTACTCCCAACTCGAAAAAGCGGCGCGCCAAACCTCGAAGGACAAGATCTACACCGGGGACGCGGCGATACCGACCACGTACAGCCAACTCAAGGAACGCCTGTTGAGGCTGGACTACAACTTCCGGCTCAACAAGGCCCAGAACGCCCCCTCCACCAGCAACAACCAGAGCCGAAACCCCTCGCGAAGCAACGACAACCGAAGCGACCACCGAGGCGGCAACAACGGAACACCAGAGCAGAAGACGGGCTCCGGGATCACTTACGGAGGACAAGGGGCCCCAATGGACATCGACAAGCTCCGCAAGGAAGGGCGGTGCTTCAAATGCGGCGAGAAGGGACACATGTCCCGCGCATGCCCAAAGCGCAAATTCAACCGCGCCGATGTACGAGCAGTAATGGACGCCATCAAAGAAGAGAAGGAGATGGAGGCAAAGACGGAACCGACTCCGCCAACAACCAAGGTAGAGGAGGTAAAAGACGAGGCCGGGCAGTAGATTCGTCTGCGCCGGCCAAAGGACTAACGGGGACAAGCACTCGCGCAGGACGCATAGTTACTAATAAAACAGTTGTAGGTACCAGCAATAAATATTCAATCTTACCTGTCGACGAGTGTGAACCCGAAACCGAATCAGAAACCCCAACCACCGGAAGGACGACACCGGTCGAAACACAAGAGGGGAGAGCCAAGCGCAAAACCCCTAAACGTCCGGAGAGTAGCTCATCGCGAGTGAAATCATCGGACGAAAAGGTGACCACCATATCACCACCTGCCATAATGGAATCCTCTGGATTACCGGGCGGGGCATTGGATAGGCGCCCACGGGAGGAATCCCGGAGGGTAGTCCCCTTTGAAGAAGCGGCTCAGGTGGGAACTGGGAATACCGCGACGCCACCCGAAGAAACGCCACGAAGGCGTAGAGCTCAATCACCGCCCGTAGGCGCCAAAGCGCCGGGCGAACAGCAGAGTGTCCCAGGAACGGCGGGACGAGAAGCTACACGCGGATCAAGCAACGAGCCGAACGGCGCGGACAACCTGACTGAACCCCTGGGAGACACGCACCCGCAGGACGAGGACAACTCATCCGACAAGGGCGGCTCAGACTCGGACTCAGCATCTGCGCTAAGCGAAGATCAGCAAACGTTCTCAATCGATGGGGCACAAGCGCTTCATCGGGCACGAGAGTGGGTGGCCCATTCAAGATCTTCATCGGTGAGCGCTCCCACAGTAACCCGAAGCTCACGAAGCGTTTCTTTAGTCGAAGTACCGGACGAGGAAGACGACACCTCGTTCAAGAGATGGTTGGCTGCCGTGGCCAGGGACTCAGTCCAAAACACGGACGTATGCGGGCCATCCCCGAAGCGAAAAAGTCCTCAGGCAACTGAGGCAAGACGCCCAACCGATAGCGCCAAGAGTACGGCGACTACCAGCGGCAACACCCTGCCTGAAAAGGCCGTGACTTCTTCGGAAGCTAGACAGGTACCGCTCATCTCGGTCTGGATGAAACCCTTCACAGCCGAATGGACTCAACGCGCGGTTCGAGAAGCCAAGACGAGAGAAGAACGTATGGCTATCCTACGTGATTGGGTTCACCCCAAACGACGAAGCGAAGTATGCGACGACATGATAGACGATGTTGCCGGACCAAAGGAATGGAGGTCGGAACGCTGGGACATGATCCTAGATTGGCTACACGACTTAAAGGGAGCCCCGAGGCATATCAGGGGCAGAACGGGAAAGTCAGTCAGCGTCAAATTGCAGCTCGAAGCAATAGACACTAGGAGGACCTTCGACGTCGAAGCCCTACTAGATAGTGGCTGCACGCATAGCGTAATAAGCTCTGCATTTGTACGACAACAAGGGCTTAACACAGTAAAAGCGGCATTCAAAAGCCCTGTTTACAACGCGGACGGAACCCGCAACAAAGAAGGAGACATTGAGGAGTACGCCCACATGCGAGTAAAAATAGGTGACCATACCGAACTATTAGAACTCGCCGTTACCAATATTGGGACAGCCACGATGTTTCTCGGGTACGACTGGCTAAAAAGGCATAACCCGGTAGTCAACTGGCAAACAGGACAAATATCGCTAGTACGATGCGATTGCCGAAAGGTAGAATTCAAACTACCGGACGAGGATCCAGAAGCCAGATGGGGAGAAGAAGTAGAAGCAGGAGACAGAATCCTGGCGATTGACTTCAGCGAAGCCATCAGAATACGCGCGATGGGGACCAAGGCAAACGACCTAGCAGCCCAAGCACACGCTCAAAAAGAAGGCAAAACATACGAAGAGATAGTCCCAGAATGGGCAAGGGACTTCGAAGATGTGTTCTCGAAAGAAAACTTCGACGAACTACCAATGAGGAAGCCTTGGGACCATGCGATCGAATTGGTACCCAACGCCAAGGCCTCCCTAGATTGCAAGGTATACCCACTAAACCTTGCCGAGCAAGAGGAACTCGACAAATTCCTCGACGAGAACCTAGCCACTGGACGGATTCGACCGTCCAAATCACCGATGGCCTCACCCTTCTTCTTCGTCAAAAAGAAAGACGGAAAACTCCGACCGGTACAAGACTACCGAAAGCTAAATGAAATAACGGTAAAAAACAGATACCCATTACCGTTGATTGCGGACCTCATGGACAAATTAAGAGGCGCAAAATATTTCACCAAGCTAGACGTCCGGTGGGGATATAACAACGTCCGAATGAAGGAAGGGGACGAGTGGAAAGCGGCCTTTAGAACCAATCGCGGATTGTTCGAACCGCTCGTAATGTTCTTCGGGCTCACCAATTCGCCAGCAACTTTCCAAACATCTTAATATTCTCCAAAGACCAGAAGGAACACAGACAACTGGTCAGACAAGTATTGGAGGTATTAAGGAAAAACGACCTATTCCTTAAAGCGGAAAAGTGCGAATTTGAGGTATTAGAAACCGAGTACCTAGGGGTCATCATCAGCGAAGGGAAGATCCGAATGGACCCCGTCAAAGTGAAAGGGATTATGGAATGGCCTACGCCGGAGAAAAAACAAGAGCTCCAAAGCTTTTTAGGATTCACGAACTTTTATCGAAGGTTCATCTGAAACTACTCCAAAATAGTATGCCCAATGACCCAATTAACGGGAAAAGGGGAATGGCAATGGGGGAAGAAACAAGACGAAGCCTTCAAAGAAGTAAAAAAGCAAATGGAACAGGAAGCGGTCTTAATGATGCCCGACGTGACAAAGAAGTTCCGCGTGGAAGCGGACTCTAGCGAGGGGGCAATAGGCGCGGTTTTATCCCAAAAACATGACGGAGTATGGAAACCAGTCGCCTTCATGTCAAAGGCACTGACTCAAACGGAACGAAACTATGAAATCTACGACAAAGAGCTGTTAGCAATAATGATCGCGCTAGAAGACTGGCGACATTACCTTATGGGAGCAGCAGAAGATTTCGAGATATGGACGGACCATCAAAACCTCCAATACTTCCGAAAGCCTCAGAAACTTAACCGAAGACAAGCACGGTGGGTATCAGAGCTAGCGGAATACCATTTCACGCTCTATCACAAACCAGGAACGGCGAACAAGAAAGCCGACCTACTATCCAGAAGAGCAGACCACGACATGGGAACCAACGACAACCAAAATGTTGTCCTATTAAAGCCAGAACACTTCAGGACGATGATCATGCCGACGACTGAAGAGATCCATCAATCGATCAAACAGGCAACTAGAGACAAGACGTTGTGGGACCCCAAGATCGGAAGCTCTCTCATGCACGAATGAGGAATGAAGCAGAAGGAAGGAGTAATAGAATACGATGGGAGAATCTATATTCCCAAAGACCAAAATCTACGGGGCAACATCATCGCCATGAGTCATGACCACCAAACGGCAGGACACCCCGGAGTAGCGAAAACCCTAGAACTCGTACAAAGAGAGTACTGGTGGCCAAAAGCAAAAAAGGACATAGAAGCATATTGCAGAGGCTGTGAAATGTGCCAACGAACAAAGCCAAAGACCGGAAGACGAAAGGCCCCGCTCTACCCAAACGAAGTACCCAAAGAACCGTGGGAACATATTACGGTGGACCTAATCACGGATCTCCCAGAATCCAAAGGCTACGACTCAATCCTAGTAGTAGTGGATCGATTTAGCAAAGCCGTAATCTTCATCCCCGTCAACAAGGCTTTAACCGCTCAAGGATGGGCCAAAATCCTCAGGGACGAAGTATTCTGCAAATACGGAATGCCTACAAAAATAATCTCCGACCGAGGACCCCAGTTCGTATCAGGGTTCATCAAAGAGTTTTACAAAGAATTGGGCATCACCGGAAATGCGAGCACAGCCTTCCACCCCCAAACAGACGGCCAGACTGAACGGGTAAACCAAGAACTCGAAAAATACTTGCGCATGTTCATCAACTACAGGCAAGATGATTGGGTAGACTGGCTCCCTATGGCCGCCTTCGCACATAACAACCGAGTCCACTCCGCCACGGGTTACTCCCCTTTCTTCGTCAACTACGGAAGGGAAGTAAGAGTTAGACCAGCAGGGAAGCAAAGAGTACGCCCAGCCACCGAGGAGTTTGTAAAAGAAATGGAGAAAGTACACGCCAACGCCGCGGCCCAAATGGAAAAGGCCAATCAACAGATGAAGAAACAATATGACCGAAAGAACGAACAATCTATCCAGTACGCAAACGGGGACCAAGTTTGGTTGGAAACCACCAACTTACGAACCGAACGCCCTAAGAAAAAACTGGAAGATAAACGAGTAGGACCATTCACAATCATCAAAAAGATAGGCGCATCCGCATACCGGCTAGAACTCCCACCCACGTGGAAAATCCACAACGTCTTCAACGAGGCACTCCTCGCACCCTTCCACCCCGCACAATTCCCCAACCAAGAACTACCGCCAAGACCCCCACAGATACTAGTCGAAGGCAATTTGGAAGACGAAGTCGACCAAATCCTAAAGGCAGAAAAGAAGTGGGGACGCTGGTACTACTTCGTACATTATAAAAACTGCCCGAACGAGGAGAACGAATGGTTCCGAGACGATGAAATACCACATTGTCAAGAACTCATCCAAGAATTCTGGGACTCTCACCCTAACTAGGCAATCATCGGGACGATGATCTTAAGGGGGGGGTAATGTCACGTTTTCACCATTATCTTATCTAATCTAACCAACTCGACCTCACCAATACCTCGACGGTATCGTTCGGTAAAGGCTCGTATTACAACCTCACCAGTATACACTCCTATTATCGTCATACACTGTTAGTTCGCACAAGGCGCTCACTAAGACAGTCTAATTATAGCAACGTAGTCAGTAGTATATAAACCCATGTATTTAGGAGGGTAAACCTCAGCTCGGACTAAAGTCTAATACTACCAGTCTTAACTCAACTGCTCGCCGCTCTAATAGACGGAATCTCTCCTTAATATCGGAGACTTACAGCTTACACGGTGATTGTCCGAACGCGAGACAGCCGGGTTAGTCAATAGTCTTACGAGTTGAGTTGAGCCCTGACAACAGCTGTGCTTGAAAATCGAAACAGTTGTGGTATCCGTCTTTGTTCCTTCGCAAGATCATCTCAGAGCTTGTACACTGCCCCCCTTGATCTGATGGCGACCAGCGCTTGACCATATGGCCTCCGCGATTCTTTCCGATCTAAGACATATACAAAGTTAAGCCAGAAATAGTTCCCACTCTCATAGGCTTGAATGGGCGTCAAATACCCCTTTGCAGTCCATGACAACAGTGAACTTTCCGCCCTGTATTGCTAAGAAATTTGTACTTGGGAAAGATGGAACCCACGGTCACCATCATGTGCTGATACGCTATCACCACTTCCGATTGCCTCCCAGTATCACTCTTCCCAATTCTGTCGGCAACTTTATTTCTGTCACTTTATACTGAATACTAATGCGAATGGTCATGACGGCACGCACGAATGGGGCGTGGTCGACCATTGAATTGGCAGCAGCCATCTACCATACCTGTCATTTGTATTGTCGCCAGCGTGCGTGAGGAACACACAGACAGAATCATTGCCACAGGCGCACGAAGATATAAGGGCACCTTATCTCATAATTGCACGCACGACCGCCGTCCAAGCGTGACTGATTAATAAACTCCGCCGGTGATTCCAAGGGTTCTCCAAGCCAAACATTCCCATGACCGTCATGCTGGACAATTGTTGTGGTAGAGACATGTTGAGGGTCATAATTGGCATCAATTGTTTAATGAAACAAAACACACTAGCATATACCAGGAGATGTATTTGGCTTGTAATAATCACTTGGGCGCGCGCCAGGTAGCGGCTCGCTTTTTGAACAGCGTCAACACATGGTCCTAGATCCATTGATCAGGAAAGTAGACGAAACAAGTAGTAACGGAACCTACAGCATAGAACGTGTCTTTGATGCTCTTCCTCTCCTTTAATTTCGCCCAATACCCCTTGAGAGGGGCGTATTTCTCATCTGTCTGCAATGTCTCCCACACCTTCTTTCCCTCCCCGATTGCAAAGCCCCCCAAATCATTCGAGAGCGCAACTTCCAGTCTCGCGAAGAACGGTGCAACAGCAACATCTGCGATGGTAAACTCACCCCCTACCGCCCACTTGCCCTCACCAGCAAGTAAACCTTGGAGGGTCTCGATAGCCTTATATAAGGCCTCGGGGGAATCTCCGCGGGTCTGGAACCCAAAATAGGCGGGTGAGAATTTGGTGGAAAAAGTGTCGATGAAGAAGCGGGCTTTCGCTCGCGTAACTGGGTCAGCGGGTAAGAGGTTTGCTGATGGGTAGAGGTCCGCAATAAACTCGACAAGAATGAGAGATTCTGCGAGTTTGATGGATTGAGGCGAAGGGGTGTCTGCTGGGACTTTGGGGCCACCGTATGCAATGGCAGGAACCTGACACAGATATCAGGGGCCGCAGAGGCTTGACAAACACGGAAACGCACCTTGCTCGCCGGATTCACTTGGGGTGCATACCATTCAGGCTTGTTCTGGAGATCAATTTCGTAGCGGGTATATGGTACTTGAGCTTCAGCGAGGGCGATTTCCGTCTATAAATGCCATAAGAAATAGATACAGTTTGGCGATACCCATCAAGACAAACACGCTGAGCATACGGGCAGACCTAGTCACTCGTGAGTCTCCA